>CM060264.1:5068630-5448630 GCA_030684275.1 Acipenser oxyrinchus oxyrinchus | reverse complement strand
TGGGATTTGGTAACTTTTAAGGAGTGTTCACAGATGTGGAAGAATAATTCTGACACCTCATAAATGACAGTAGGCAACAGAGAAAACCCAAACATATGTTTTGCAATTAATGAACAGGTGTGTAATGACATTTCTGTCAAACACTTGGGCAGGTAATTGTTTTATCTGATTTGTCATCCATGTGCAATAAAAAGCCCAAAGCAACCATATTGTACGTATAACAAATGCGATTCTGCATGCATTTGTTTATACTGTTGGTAACACTTTATTGGAACAGCTCTAATTAAACACGTTGTTACATACTGTGCAAACAATAAAACAAAAAGACTACTGCAGTGCACAACATTGCAATGCACTTTAATATTCCTCACTATGAGTCAGGATCCTCTCGAAATGTAATGTCTGAAAGCTCCAGCTCCTCTTAACATTAGCTTGTAGGTGTCTGTCGTGGGTGATTCTCTTCTAGCAAAGTCTATATAGTAGGGTGCGTATAGAGTAATCTCTTCCTGTAGGCTTTCAGAAGCAATACTTGTACCCTATTTGTTTGAGTTGCTTTACTGTGATGTAGAGTAAGCACTAATATAATAGACAATATGTGGGCGTATGTTGCAAATGCTGTCTAATGAATATACCTGGAAGCTCCATTGTGATTTGTTTCAAGAGCAGCTGCATCATGGGATGCATTAGACACTGTAGAAAAAGGCTTGTTTAAGGCGTTTCACAATATAATGTATTGGAAGCCTACTTTTTCCATGTTGAAAACTAACAGTGTTTTATTGAGTGTGCATGATATTGCCTGCTTCTCCTGTTGCCTTGGAAACAAGAGGTTTTCTTGTGAGCAAGTTGGAAATACATTAATATGGGATGCTGAAAATTCTGCCCAAAGTTTGAGTGTTGTCTGTTTAAGACTGCTATCCCTCACAGCCATTGTGAGTCAGTTGTATTATTCTGTTTAGACGTCTAGCTGAGATTGCTGTTTTTGCCAGCACTAGGCATTTTCAGATGTTCCTTTTGTCTAGTGTAAGGAAAAATGTAAATGTAATCTTTTTTTTTTCTCCTTTCCATTCAATCCAAACTGAAATATTAGTGCAGACATGGTGCTATTTTAGTTATGCTGATGATTAGATAATGCGGTTAATAGAATATATAAGTTTGTGTGGGCAGAGAATGACAATGCAGTATTGTTATGTTTGTATACAGACCTTCTAGTTAATTTGGGAACACAAAGTTGCTGTTTGTCTGTCTGTAGCCCTAATGCGCTGTAGATTTTATTTAGTTTGTCAATGCAAAATGGTCAGTTCTTTCACTATCTCGGCTACCTCTGGTGGTAGAATATATTCTAATACATTTGTGCAAAACCCTATTTAAATAACCCAATAGCACTAAAAAGGTAAGAGAGTGACACTGTATTAGCCTTGTGTTCTTAGTCGAGTTCAATTAAGAGCTCCCTATAGTGCACTCTTACAGGCTGTGTATGATAGCAATTGTAAAATTGAATTACATAGGGAATATATAGTACATCCCGATATATCCTAGCTTGTATATAGGGCACACACCAAAATACTACACGGTCCTACAGTATAAAAAAGCATACTATAGCAATCTTGAAGGATAGCAGGAATAGTTTTTGCCCTCCAAAGCGGGGTTCACACACTATTGCTGTGAAAATCTTTATTTTGTGTGCAGTGTACTGTACATCTCCTAACACTGTTTTCTATTTTTCCACAGATGCAGATTTACTTGTATAATTCAGACGACTTTGACAACATCGAAGCAGCAATTTTGGATAAGAGAATAATAGGAGCAATGTCTGTGTTCTTTCAGGTAAGTTCCTGTGTGCATTTAGCGTGTCCTATTAGAATTCAGGAGGTTCCACAAGCGTACAGTATGTGAATAAAGAATGTTTCACTGGAGCTTTAGAAAGAGAATGCAAAATGAACTGTGGATCAACAAGAGAGTAAAAAGGAATTTATGAAAGTTATAATAACGCAAGTCTTGTTTTTCACATACTGATTTAGGCCTGTACGATTTATTTTACAACTTGACAAATAAATATTAACATAATTGGATCCCTTCTAGACTAGACAAAAGAAAACGAATGTGGAGGTCTGTTGTACAATTGTTTTTCACTCCATTAAATTTAAAGGACAGAGGATAAAACTAGTGTCAGCTAAATCATTCTGAATTGGTTGGATTAAAACTTAATTTTGGAGCATCGATTGCATAAGTAGGCTTTTTCTTGCTCCATTACCTTTCTTTTAATGCTTTGCCATCAAGCTTTGCTGTAATCCTACATCTTCACTTCATCTCTGTCACTTATACATTTACTGAATAGTCCTGAAAAACCTTTATTTGTATTATACAAAAGTATGAAGCCATTCTTTTCTGACGGTTTATGTTTATATATATATATATATATATATATATATATATATATATATATATATATATATATATATATATATATATATTCATATATATAAAGGCAGAGCCAAAGGCCACATTTACACGTGTCTGTGAAATGGCACACATCAAAAGATGCTTACTGAAGAAATGAAAAGCTGAATGCCTTTTCAGCTTTAAGGGGCAGAAAGGTGGTCTTTACTTTTATCTCTGAAGGCCATTATTCTAGCTCTGTCGATGATGAACTGCCACAGTGATATACCCTCGCACCTTAAAATTAGTCAAATTAAACTATTTGCAACAAATCCATATTAATTCAAATGGATTAGCTAATAGTACTGTAGTGGACTCTTTAAATGAACCCAATTCCATGGACGAAATCTTGACAACAGAGATATAGTAGAGGCGGTTGCAGCCTTTGGGGGGGGCTCCCAGTCCTGAGTCACACTTTAATGCCTAAACGTAAAAAATATATATAGGTGCCGTCTAATATATACTGGGATTGAAAAAATAAATTGCAACATGGTAGTTTTGGCGGACTGTCAATCAAAACACACATTCGCAAATCAGAACCATCAGATCTGGAGGCGGGACACAGAGCGAGCTCTCTGCCAATAGGTCAGTGTTAAGGTCATGTGATTGCTTTGCTGGCAGATGTGTTAATATATTGTTAATGGTTATGGGCTGTTTGTTTTGCGTCCATGGTGTGGGTTTGGGTATCTTACCTGATGATGTGAACTCTCTGTTTCAAGTGGTACAGCATCTGGTTCAGAAAGACCGGAGCAGAGGATTCCTCAACAACTTTTGTTTAAGTAATATGCATTATACAAATCCAAAGATCCAATTTTTGCATGTGAGTGACATGTAATGTGTTATTTATAGTATTCACACATTGTTAACAGAGGGGAAAAAAAAAACAGTGCGTGAATGCCACCTGACGAACCTGGATATCAAACGATATGTTTCATATCCATCCCTGCAAATATTTTGTACCACCTGTGGCAAAGTGGCTAGTGAAGGGGAACAGGTGTAGCGGTGATGCGATGCAGGAGTGACAGACTGACAACGGTATCCAGTGAAAAAGGTGCTTTATTTATAATCCCGGTCTGGCGACCGTAAAATAATAAATCCCCGGCTATACACAACAATGTGTAAAGCGCGGGGATAACAAACAGGGCACAGTCCCGAACAAAAACAAACACACGGTCACCAGTCCTGGGTGAGTGCAGTCGTGCTGGTGCTGAGTGCAAACACAGGTATGTTGTGACGGTAGTGCAGTGGTGCTCCGGATTTGTGCTGACCCTCTGCGACAGCTCCGGAGGTGTGCTTTAACTGTCCGGTGAAGCAAAACGCGAACAATTACTACACAGACAAACACAACACAAAACACGTAACCCGTCTTTTTATTTTAACTCTGAGAGCTCCTCTCTCAGTCCTTCTCTCCACTGAGCTTTACCCAAACGAAGGAAAAGATCAGCGTTACCCTGGCCCCTATATGTAATCCCGCATGATATCTAGGTAAACGATTGCAGCTGCCTTATTACTTGCAGCTGCCCCTCGTTTACCTTTCAAGTCAAAACGGTCTTACAACAGAGTCTCGCTTCTTTCCAGGCTGACCCACTTCCCGGTCCCGGAAACGAACTGTCAGGCCAGCCCTTCCAGATACTTCTCCTCCCGTTCTTTAGCGCCCTCACAGGTCGGGAGGAAGATTTATCACCAGAACTCATTATATTTCTGTCACACACCCCTGAAGTAATTCAGTGGTGTCATTTCTGTAGGGTAAACACATACCTTTGTGGATAGCAGGGCTTAGCAGGAATAGTTTGTTTATTATGGAATACTGCAAACCAACTCATTTATCCAGCCTGTTCTTTGAGGGTGCATTGTGTTCATTACTTGATACACAGGATCCCAGCCGCCACGTTCAGTGCGGTTACCTGTTGTGGTGCGCTCCTTTAAGCTAAATTGAATGGCGGTGTGTCCATCCAGGCCCATTATCAGGATGAGGCAACACATTAGAGTCAAACCTTGCTTTACATGTCATAACCTTAGTCTGGTTGTGTTGTATGCTTGGCTACTGATCCAGATGGTTTGTGACTAGGCCTGATTGGGTCCTTTCAGCCGTGCACTTCGTTCATTTACCCTTTGTAATAATATGCCTTGCTTCTTTTTTTTCTTAACTCTGCCAAGCCTTTTACTGCCAAATTGGCCAACTTGTGCGTATCTCTGTGAACCATTTTTGGGGGCACTGCCTGGAAAATTGAAGAAAAATCCAAACGTCAAACAAATGTAATGCATTTATTTATTTATTTTCTTTTTGAGCAGCCCAATGTCTGTTCTGGAAAACAAAAAATAAACTGCTTTGTGTAGAATAAATAAAACTGATGCACTTAAAAGTGTACTCTGCTTCTTTTACATATTTTAATATTTACCTATTTGTTTATTCGGTTTAGCTAGAAGTTGTGCAATTCTCGGTTTTACTGATTGCCCAAGTTGAATGAAAATGTATACAGATGTATACAGGTCATTAAAATAGACCCCAGTATGTCGTTACCGTACACTGTATATCATGATGTACTGTATCTTTTCATATTACAGAAAGGACTTATTTTTCCCCTTGAACTATTGTAGTCGGTTTTAAACTGAATATGCATAAATATGAGTAACAATTCAATCAAGAAACAAGGAAGCTTCACTAAGAAGGAACAGATATTATCATTTGGATAAAGCTATCTAATACCGCTGGGACCGAAACCCAATTCCTCAAGCAGTTGCAACAGGTGCACTGGCTCATTCAAGATTGGGTTTACAAATGAAGAGAGCATACTAATTTTGCTCTATTGGTGTTCACAGAAGACATACTTTATAAGGCAGACGTTTTATAATGAGAAAACATTCCCTTGCTAAAGTGTTGTTCTTGCTAGATTGGGTTAAGGCAGCCACATCTGGCAAACTGCTTCTAAAATAAGCTTGTTCCCGGTTCAGAGGAGATATTGTTATTTTTGTACTGCAGAGTAACGTGCGCTGTGGCATCTCCAAGTAGTTTTGAGTTTAATATCTCTCATTTTGTTCTGGTAGCTGCTGGGTGTTCTATCTATCACAGCATTGCATGGCTGTCGCTGTATTTGTGGGTCTGTCTTTTATGGGCTGTGATTTAATTTATCTTCCACACGACTGTGCCATTTATAAATACTCTATTGAACTGCTCAGTTTGTCTATAATCAAAGGATGTCCTCTTGGGGTTTTTTGTCAAACTTTTGTTGTTGTTCAAGCTGGCACGAAAGCAGATTATTCAATAGTTCAGGGAAATTGTATTTCTTAAAATATAGCTGCTGCTTTTGATTTATTTTGTATTTTTTTTTTCAAATGTGTTTAGAAGTTTAACTGAATTGTTACTGTAGTCTAACCTAATTATACAGTAAAGTCTTTTTTTGTGTGGCTAGTTAATAATAATAATAATAATAATATAATAATAATAATAATAATAATAATAATAATAATAATAATAATAACGGTTTCTTTTGATTGGAAGGATTGCTCTGTTTTTCCCCCAAGATTGCTTTGTTAGAAATCCCATATAGCCTAAGTAGGTAAAAAAAATACCGGTGCCATACTGAGACATATTATTTATGTGCATTCACAACCACTTCTTAAAGCAACTATTTGTCAAATATACATTTTCAAGCAGATTCTGACAGCAGTCCTTTTTTAAAACCTCATTATTGGTACATAGTAGAATTCAGGGTGTTCTCTGTGTGGTACTCCAGTTGAGTGCCCCTCAAAAATACCTGCCCCTATTCTTTTAAAATTCTGTCTTCCACTGTCTGCCAGCGTGCCTTTAAAAACAGTCATGTCAATGTGGTTGTTTTTTTTTTTTCTTTACCAAATCTATCCTTTAGTAAGGAATCGTGTGTTGTAGTTCCCCCTCACAACAGGTGTTTTTTTATGATGTTAATTTTTGGAATTTGCTACTTCTGCAGGATATAGGGAGTGTTTGCTTTCATAAAATCTAGGTAAATAGGCTGAACAATTTGATCTGGTTGTCAAAACTGCTGGATGTTTAATTATTATTATTATTATTATTATTATTATTATTATTATTATTATGCTTTATAGTTCATAGAGATTTTATCCAAAATGTATCTAAATAGTTCATTTAAACAAGGTTTCTTTTTTTTTCTCTCCATACTTGTCGGTGACCCCAAATTTCCTGATTTCTGCGAAATTGCGATTTTAGGTAGATCCCTAAGGATGACCCTACTTCCCTTGATTTTTACCCTTGCTGCTTATTGACCTCAGTTATACTCTCATTTCTATTAAACATGTATGTTATGCTGTACATTTCTGTGTTTTAATTACCATCTACATTTTCATTTTATTTCATGTCTTTTAAATATCCTGTAAAGTGGGGTTTGCATCATTTTTGATTTGCTGTTTTTGCTTAGATCATTATTTATTAGGCTTGCTAACTAAGGTCCTTTTTCAACCGTGGCGTTATGGTTTGAGAGCCTCTACACCTTGATAAAGATTAAACCAGGCTTGTATTGTTGCATGTAGGTTGGGCTGAAGGACAACCCAGCAGTGGACCCGATTATCCATGGACTGAAGGGGGTGGTTCATCACGGTGAGTAAACTACTTCTCATTTTGGAGTAAAATATATAAAACTGTTTGCAGAGACCCGGATAATGCAGCCCTCTGTTTATCCTTGAAACTGGTACAGCATGGCAGCTGCACCACAGCATTTTACCGACACACACTCACTTGAAAGCAATGCTCAATCTTCATCCCCACCTATTGCTTTGGTGTGCAGAAGGACTGTCATGTCCATGCCACTTGTGATGGTAGTTTGTCCAGAGACCACCAGAGTTTTATTTGACTGATGCTGACAGAAATGATTTTCCGTTACACTGAAATAGGACGAAACTGAACTGGCGACCCTGCGCTGAAAGGCTTTATATCTCCTTGCTAATCCGTTGAGCTGACAAAGCCCTTGCCTTTTTAGTTGCTTTAGCAGGCTCAGAATGGTTTAGCTCAAAGCGATGTAGATTTTTTATATGATGTTTTCATATACAGATATTTTTGCTTGTATGCCATACCTAATGAATGAATTAATGCATCTTTTAAATGTATTATATTTGCAAGGCCAAACACAATGCAAACTCATTCATGATTGATATATCTGTATATCAAGTCTGTGTTTTTCTCATGTTTCTCTGCCTGCTGCTTGCTAGCACTGATTCAATAATAAAAAGCCATGGAGACAGTTGGCACAATATGTTGACGACACAAAGGTTTTATTTTTCCAAGAGGGTGAATTGGTTTGCTAAAGCTGTTAAAAACCCCAGATGAAAAACTCATCAGGAATTTTAATTTTGCATTGGCTGTGATTGTTCAAGCTGCCTGGTATGAAGTTGTATAATATGTCCTGATTCACTCTGCTAAAAGGCGATGTTGTGAAGCTCTGGCCTTGGTGTGCTACTTAAATCTGTACTTCTTTTGTTTTAGGCATTCTGTTCGTGGTAGCTGTAGTAGACGCACACTTGCTTGCTGAGCAAAAATTGTGTATTGTGTTAATCTCTTATACATAGATTTGTATCATCACTTCCTGTCCGTAGGACTAGCCATATTGAACAGTGTTAGGCAGCAACTGTGAACTGGAACGTTGCTGTGAACTGGAACTGGAATGTTGGATTCACAACATTACAGTAGCTTGTGTAATATCTGTTTTGAAGGTTAACAATAAAACTCAGTGGTGTACGTTAAAACGTTAACTGTGTGAAAATATCTTCAATGTACAGTATATGCTCTTTGTTTTTGGCTGATACAACTACATCTAACAAACATTTATTCTCCTGACTGGAAGCTTAAAAGCAGTTGACAGTCTTTGATGAAAATACATAGCTTTTTGGATTAATTGTTCTGGTTTAGGGGTGTTTAATGTTGCAGCTGTGATTCACGATAAATCCTACAAAAACTGAGCTGTGTCTTAAAAAGAAAAGTAAATATTTTCTTTAAGAAGTTTGTTAGAGAAATGTACCTTTTGAAAACAAAAAAGGCTTATTATAATATGCATCTGGACAGTTGTGTGTAAAATTAATTCACCGGCGACACAAACTGTATTGAAAGAAAGAGATGATCACCTAGGCAGCATGCATTGTGCTGCATGCATGGATTTTGGAATGTAGATAAAGATGTTTAAAGCTATGTACTAAGCATTAAAGTGCAGTGCAGTTTCTTGAAATGTGTGAAGTACTGCCTCTGAATCGGTCAGTAGATTCTGAATATAAAGTGGCTTGGACAAGCTGCGGTCATTGGCCAGACCCATGTAAAAATCCCATTACAACATCGCTGGTTGGGCCTTGTGACCTTGTTTCAATTTCCTAGCCATCCCTTATAGCGAATATATAAGTGCACTTAAAATCATTTCTTTGTCTTGGTAAACAAAACAAAAAAACACTGCTGGAGGCCTACATGCTTTAACCTGTAGTCCTGGAACAATAACTCAGCACACTAATAAACCATCGTTCAGATTTAGGCATGTAATATGTATTTTGTTGTTTTGTGAAATTTTTAATCCAAGTATCTATATCTTTGCCATAACCTTGCCCCTGGCATTGTAAACAGCTTTGTTTTTTCATTGTTGTCCTAGGTTTTCTGTTTTTTTTAAATATGCATTCAGTTTTTCCTGGCAGACCCTGATTTGCAGAGGGCATTTGAATCTGTATTGTTCTTCCCCCATAAGGAATATGGATCTGGTGACAACTGTACACACAAATCAGATTTACGTGTTTCGAATATCTAATAATGTTGTGTGTGGCATAAAATAGAAAGCGTGTATGTTCAAAGGTGTACACAGAATATGAGCATTTTACCTCAAGAAAAACAAATGAATTGCAGAATGTAGAATACAGTACAACATCGAGAAAACCAGAAGATGATTGCCAATAAAATGTGTTTTTTAATTGATTTCATTGTTTTATCATGTGCAAGGATGTTCATTTGTTTATGGTTACAAAGGTTCATAAATGGCACCTGTCAGTCTGATTTACTTTGTTATATCAGGTTCCTTTTCCACTGTCGGTCGGTTCTTGAGCCAGTCTCGAAATCTATAATTAGCATTTTGAAAATAAACTGTAAAGATCTTCTGTAAACTTTGAGACAATCCCCAATGCATATGTTATTGTAAAATATGAACATATGAAATAGTATGCATGTGGTTTAAAAGCCAAGTTCAAGTTATGTAGCATGAAATGTATATTAAAATAATTAGACCCATATTTTTCAATTATCCCAGAATCATTTAGCAGTTCCTAACATTCCCAGACTCAGGGGTAACACTCGGCAAGCACCACATCTGTGTTTATGGTATAGTGCATGTCATTTTTAATGCAAACTATCCATCATACAAATGTCTGCTTTAGAATTACACATCCTTCATCTTTGGCTTCAGCAACAGTTACTAGGTCAGTATGCAGTACTGCAAAGATTTTCATGACACTTTAAATATTGGTAACCCAAAAAAAATAGCCTGCATATGGTTTTTTGTTTGGTAACCCCATAACATGTTTATTTACTGGGTCTCGCACAAACTTGATTTAAGGTTTCAGCAGTGAATAACAGGCACATTAAGTGCTGTCTGTGTGTGTGTTCCAGTGCTGCGCTTAATTTAATTTTCTTTTTCTGATAGGTGTCCATTGCTCATTTTTATGAGGGCTATAAAGAGACATTAATTCCATACCTTGCTCAATAAACGGTTCATGTGGCAATATGATGATTGCTGTATCCTCTATCAGAAACTGGTTGTTTGGTGGCAAGCTGTATCCATCATGCAGTAGATGCTTTTATACTTGTATCTTTCCTTGAGCATTACTTTTATATAAATAACAGCAATTGTGACTATTGAATGTGTGCATTCACAGGAACAAAGTGCACTTAAATTGGTGTAGTGAGGATAATATACTGTACTGTAAAAATGTCTGCTACAGCATCATCAATAGGGTGGAAGACCTCAATGAGAAGTCATGAAAGCAGCCATTTAACATGACAAGCCTGTAAGGTGTTGTAAGAGATGGGGTTGTCTTCATGATTACCAGCTTTTAATCCCTTGATTTGTTAAAGAACACGAAAATATGGGGGTCTCTCCAGTACATTTAACAGTATGTAATTTGCTAAACCGAAAAGTATAACTGTGTTGTACTTGCTATATTTAAAATGTTGTGTTCAAACCATGTCAAGCTAACTGGTGTTATTTGCCCACAAGTTTTTTTTTTCTTTTTCACAAACACATGGGATATTTTGAAAAAAGATTATAAATTATAAAGCGTACTTTTAATATTATGTATGTGTTCTTCATTACCTCAATTTGTATATCTTTCAACTGCTGTTCAGCCACCATAGGATTGATTTAGCAATTAATTATTAAAAACTATATAATGCAATTCATTATGGTGGGCGGGGAAGTTGTCAGATTCACATATTGAACCAAAAGGCTGTTTCTTTGAATGTTATGCCCTTGTTCAATATGTTTTTCCAATGATTTGAATTACGTGTGTGTCTTGCCAGTGTTCCTGTGCTTTGATTGTTGGAGATGGGGATGATTTAGAATTTTCAGAAAATGAATGGAAATGTTTATGTTCTGATCCAAGACAGATTATAACATAACACATATTTTAATATTTTACTACTGTGAGTGTTGCATATGTACATGAGGAGATTCACCCTGGGGCTTTTTATATAGGGTTTGATTGAAGATCATAATCACAAATGGATGATTTCTGAAAAGACAATGTAAGCGTGTATCAAGCAACCAGCGCACACCACCAATACAAGCCATCATCTATTGTAACAGGTCATCAGTTTGCTAGAAAAAGGGTAACGTTTATAAAAACACTGAATACTTGTTTTTAACTTAAGATTTAAAAAGGGAGCTTTGATGTGATCGTGTTGTTCAGGTTACTAGCCTATCACATAAACCAAAAAAACTTTATGCACATTTAATATCTTTTATAAATGGTATTGTAATTCTAGGCATAAAACAAGTATAATTAATAAAGAGGCATGGGCATTAAAAATAAAATAAATCTTACATATGCAAAAAAGCTTCATAATTATGTAAAGGCTTGGCTTTGACCCACGTGGAAAATATGATTGTGTGTCTTTCTGATATGCTTGAAGTATGAAAACGCCATTCAGTACATGTTCATACCTGGTTTAAGTACTAATACGTCTTGACCTGTTCATTGACTTTGTATCTTGTGCTTCTTGTCCCACAGAGAAGGAAACATTTTTGGATCCTTTTGTGCTGAGAGACTTGCTGCCAACCTCACTAGGAAGCTATTACCGCTACACTGGTTCCCTGACAACCCCACCTTGTAGTGAGATTGTGGAGTGGATAGTCTTCAGCAGGCCTGTCTTTGTCTCTTATCAGCAGGTAAGCTTCATCTGCTAACAAGACTCCTACCTGCACATGGTCTTCATTCTAGAATTGCTCCTTTGCTATACATTACAGGCGGTGTTTCAGACTCTTTCTAAAAGAATGTCAAAGAATGAAAGGCTGTCAAGTGGACAGGTTGCTGTTGGGCTGTGTTTGCTTTGGAAAACTACTTTTTTTCTGTTCTCACACATGGCTTATGGGTACTGTTCCTCCTGCACTGTGTTTAACACACACAGATGCAAATTACGTTTTGTTCTTGTCCTTTTTTATATTACAATCCTGACTAATTTCTGCTTTCCATTGCTTTACTCAACAATTGGGCAGCCCAAGCTAAAGTAAGTGACCCTAGAATACATTTTCTTTTTGTTTTTTTTGGTTTTGTTTTCCAAGTGATACTTTACTGATACTGACTATGAAACACTGCATTCTCGGACAAAGTACAGATACTTTTTTTTTCTTAGTTATTGAATTATTACGTATAGGTAATTATCATGATAATGTTGCTGAGGATATTTCTTTTATTCAAAACAATAAAAAGTGCTTTTTTTCTTAATCTTAACTGCTTTGATATGAAGATTGACAAGACATAACTTCATGACAGCTGCTGTGTTTTTTAATAGATTCCAGAGGCCCTATAAATGGACACAATATAATGTTTTCCTGATAAATGTTCAATCAACATATATCGAAATCTGAAATGAAAATAGACTTGAGAGCCTTCGAATAAGACACATATTTTAATATATTGCATGAATTATGTATAATTTTGTATCACTAAACTAAGAGTAAGAGATGCTGATTAAAATAATTCCCAGCATGAATACAACTCTTCTGATTATGCCTTGACTATTAAATTATATCTTTTTTTCATGACTGATTTAATTACAATAGCCTTCAGCCCTTTTTTCATTAGCTATCCAAGAGACCTGTTTTTACTTTTTTTTTTTTTTTTTTACAAAAACTGTATTAAATGTATTATAATTCGTGATGTTCACACAACGAAATGCCAACAGTGACATTTACATATATGTTAAAAAGGTCATTATTACTCTGTTTCATGTATTGGCAGTGGGAGGGATCCTTGATCAATTCACCTGAATATACTGAATAGGCAAATAGTTGCATCAGATTTATTATGAATGTGAAAATTGCGAAGGTCAGATAGTTGGAGTGGAAAATGGGGGGGTGAATTTTGAAATAAAACATTGAGTACCTGAGCACTACACATTTCAAGTACTTCAGTGCTGGTTCAATGACAGGCAAGACTCTAAACTTGGTTTGTGCGGAACCATGAAACTTGATTAGATTACATGGAGAGTTATCATTGGGCCACAATTATTCACCCTTTCTATGCAGAGTGAATTACACAGCACATTGAGTGAGGGAATAGAAGATGGCAAATAGTATCAAGTGTAACACAGATGTACCGAACATAATGCAAAATGGTGGTGTGTGTTCGGTTAGTCTACATTTGTTTTGAATGGATTTCTTTTCTGTATGCTTGTACTGGTAACTGAATTAATTTACTGTACTGTGTAAATGTCACACGTACACATGAACACAAGGTTGTCATACACAGTGTTTGTGTTATATGTGCTCTATTGCACTTACACCTGAAAAAGAGATATTCTGAGGTCTTAAAAGCTAATGTGTGTATATTACAGTGCCAGCTCTTCGAATCAATTTTCACGATTACCTTGATAAGCTCTTCACATCAAATTATAGCTGATTCTAGACTAGAAACCAAGAAAAGAAAGCATTTCGAAGTCCATCGAGGTATAGCAAATCAACCACACTTTCAATTGGGCCTAGTAAATTGACAGACACGTCTTCAGAGGAAAGCTGATTTCAACAAACACTGGTCAAAGTGTTTCCAGGCTTGGTTTCTTGCTGCAGTTCAATTACCCAACACTGTTTTATTAACTTCTGAAACAGATTTCATTCAGAAATGATGGATTAGTCTGCGTAAACCTGCTTGGTCCACACTAATCCAATTTGAAAGCACAACTTGCAAGCCACCAAGTTGTGCAGGTGTTGATGTTCCCAAACAATGTAGATCAGGTATCAAGCCCATGTATGTTTTCCAAGTTCTCTTCTATTCTAACTGCAGCAAGCGGACGTGTCTTAGTGCGTCTGTCCAGCTTCACAGGAAAAGGGGAAGGGAACATGTTTAAAATGTAATATAAACGTTACCAGAAATATCATAACAAAATATTTGTTATTGTACAGTAGATTCCAGCTTTGTCTGTCGTGAGGTTCCAAGATATATTGAGGGGAAAGAATACAAACAATCTGAAGTAGCTTAGTGCTTGAGGCTGCATGTTGAAGGACACTGCTCCAGGGATTAGAGAGTTTCTCTTCAGTAAGTGCTCCTGTTTTACTGAGGGGGAGGAAAGCTGACTCATAAGTAGGCCCTTATTCTGGTCACATAGCATCTCACAAAAACAAAGAAAAGCACACTGATCCAGAAGGACCAAATGTACTCCATAAACAGTGTTTGAGGAGAAAAATAGGTGGATTTTTTTTTGTGTTTGGTTTTTATAGTTAGCAAACTATAGTTGGGTACTTACACCGGCTGTTGTTTACTCACAATGAGTGCAGAAAATAGAGTAGTTCATTGGTCATGTCATGCTGGGTGAAAAGTCTGATCTTCTGTTCTTGACCACTCAGGAAGTAGGTCATTGGAACTGACGTTGCTTTAGGGTGGCTTGCTAATACAATTGATCAGTGCTGTTCTGGTCTGTATTGTCAGTACTGTTAAAGTGGTTCCATTTATAACACTGGACCGCATACAGACAGTGTACACCCAGCTGTGCAGCCTAACGGCAACATTTGTCCACTGCTGGGCTTTTAAACATTTAGAACACCATTGCAGAGTGGTTCTTGCTCTGTTAACCCCTTAATCCCAAATCCTTTTTGACTGTTAATATGATCTTTTCAGCATGAAATCACAACAATGAAGTATCAGATATGAAGTTCTCCTGTATGTACCTGTTACAGCACGTTTTTAGCAGGTTTGATTACGGTTTGCATTAATACCAGTGATTTAAAAATGGTGCACGTAAAGAAACTAGGGAAATTGACTGTTTTAGAGCTTAAGACCAGAATAGCTACTGTTTTGTAGGACAGCTGCTTAAAAATAACAATGCCTTGGGACTAGCAGGACTAAATTGTTGTTCCAATAAAAAAATGTAGGTCTATTTATGTAAACAGCAGAAGATCTATTTTCAATGACACAAATGCTCTAAGGACTTACAGACGTTCAGTACATGCAAAGATTTACCTCTAGTGTTTGATATGCTGCTGTGTAATGGAAGCAGTTTTTTGAGTCTCACATTCTTTGCTGTAGAGTTAATGCTTTATGATTTCTGTCAAGTGTTATTTTTCTAGGGTTTGGCACCTAGCTGTCGAACTTTCTAATCTTTCCAATGCCCGTGTCCCCTGAAGGATCAGCAGTAAGAGCAGAGCTCGAGTGAGCACACTGTGCTAGCTCAGCTGCCACTTGTCCCTTCATTGAGGACTAACGAAAAACTTACTGTATGTAAGCTCAAGACCAGGAAAACCATTACACAGTTGAGGGGACTTGATGCTTGGTTCTTTTAAAAAATAAGTGCAGGGTTGAAATTGCAAGAGAACCAAGATGCTGCACAAAATATAAATATATTTTTAAAATTATTTTTGTAATATGTGCTTTTTAAACTAAAATCTCATAATAAAACTATGTATATATGCTTTATACATATTTTATATTTTGTGCAAGCTTAGCAAATTATTAGAAATACCCCACAAAACCCTATAAAAAGGCTTCTCCTTATCAGTAGTTCTTTAGTTTGGTATCCTAGGCAAACTAAGACATGGAAAACCAGCAACCCTCCTCTTACTGTATTAAAGCCTGATTTGTATACAGCCCTGCGCCCTCTTCTACAGCCAAAGACACGGCACAGGTTAATGAAAAGGAACAAGTTTGAGTGTTAACAAAAAGGTCTTACTGCTAAGAAACAAGCAGCTAGGCTTCAGATATTACCCTTTTCTCTGCCACGGTATATAGCTTTAGCTCATGCTGCTTACTTTGGGAATAGTTTTACAGGATTTGTTTTTGGCCTTCTAAGCAAAAACAATTTACTGAACTATACTATAGAAGTTTGGCAGGGGGGGGGGGTATTGAAAAAGTCAACTTGAAATAAGTAATGCATGTTATTTCAACATTCTGTGCAATGAAGATGTCAAACGCTTGACATCAGCTTGGCACCAGTTGTGTGTTTCCCAGTGTGCAGCAGGATGAGTATTGTTGCCAGATAAGCTCACTGGCACAGCCTGTAGTGGGCAGTCCAGTATCCTGAATGGGCTATCAGTATTGGCATCAGGACTTCCTGCCATTTTTATATCCATATCAGCCGCCTGGATGTTCACCACATTGTTTTTTAAATGAATGTTCTTTCTCTTTTCTCTCTGATTGTTGGGTGCAGCTGGAGGCATTTTATTCCATATTTACCACTGAACAGCAGGACCACGTCAAATCAGTGGAGTACTTGAGGAACAACTTCCGACCGCTGCAGAGCCTGGAAGGCAGGGTGGTCTACAAGTCAGCCGTCAGAGATGCTTGGATCCAAGACATGACCGACAGCCTGGGGAATCCGTACGGAGCTGACTCCTCAAAAGGTACACTGGGTTTTCTGTGCATTTGCCTCTTGAAAAAGTACCATTCAATGTTGGTTTTACCCACGGTTAAGTGTTTTGCAGTCTAAAGACACCACACAGAGGAGGAAAAAAGTTGATAGGAAAAACATTTCCACTTATGAAGTTTCAGAAAAATATTCTGCCAGATTGTTTCCCAGGGTCCTCTGGTAATAAAGCCTTTCCTGTAGTGTAGTGTACCGACAACACTTCTCTCACTACCCGGTTTCACAGAAGAGTACAAATGATTGCTATGTCTAATGTCAAATGATAAACAATGACATTCATTTTAACATACAAATTCAAATGAACTAAAAATGCTGTATGTTTAGTTTATTATGGTTGTTAACAATCATTGCAAGAATTGTAAGAATATTAGTGTCAAGCTACCATGTGTAAACTGTATTATCTATATAGATATAGATATAGATATAGAGGTTATAAAGCCATGGTTATGAAGGCAGTGCAAATAGAAGCCTTGCTTGATTTCAGTGTGGTCAAAGAGGGCCTGTGTAATCCAGCTTTTCTTTAAGGAATTTGTGATGCCCTGTGGGGGGGGGGTCATACTAAAAGTTAATCCACTTATATTTTTCAGACCTCTACTTTTTTTGCAGCGTTTTTCTTGTGTGCTCTGAGGCAACTATAACTTTGAAAAACAATGAACCCTCTTGGATAATGTCGTGTTCTTTACTCATTCTTTGGAGTTTAAAAAGCACAGGCTGACCCCAGCTCTACTGATGCTGCAAGGGTGCAAAATCCACGACTGACCTACAAAATAAAACCCATGTTCTTTTTTTTTTCCTTAAAAAAAAAAAGAGAAAAAAATTCTGTGAAATGCCCTTGAAAATGTGTATATGAACAGTGTGTGGGTCTGTGTGCATTTGTCAATTAAATACTGAGTTAAGGAAATAATAGGCTTAAAACATGCAGTATAATGATGGGTCTACAGAGAGCTGCATTGCCATATGGCTGCTCACAGAAGTACAATGGTGTTTAGCGTTAAGGTCAGGATATTTATTATCATAAAATCCGGCTCTGCTGTGCGGCTCATCACACCTGTATATCCTATTTCCACACTGACTGGTGTTAACGTGTTAAAGTTGTGTTTTTGTCATCTTCTCCATAAATTTCTAGATTGGTGTATTTTTCCTGGCACCATACGCTAACTAATAAAAAATATCTTAATATACATTACACGATAGAGCGTTGGTATATGCTTAGTAGAATTTCAGTCGAATGTTTAGAATGTAAAGACTTCTTTGAAACAATTATCTTGATATTTCTGTCAAATAAGTCGATATTCCTAAATTAAAAGCTTATGAGATGATTCTTCTGCTGAATAAATGTTCTTTGTTTTAATTTAGACATCAAAAATTGATTGTGTGATACTGTACGCTGTGAACACCCAGAGTCCTCTTTACATTGATAAAGTGGGGAGATGGAATTGAGCTGAGAGGGTGTATCATTAATATTAACTCTAAAAATAGACCAAGATAAATTGGAACTCCACTGTGAAATTGCTTTTGTGGTGTTGTCTGTGTTGATTATACCATAACGGGCCAGACTTAAAAAACCAAGTTAATGAAACGCAGTGTTTTGAACTAGTAATAGGATCTTAATCATCATATGAGAATGGGAGGAAACAGGAGATGGCATACTTCTAAATTGAGCTTCTTTTTGGACTGCCTTTTGGCAAGATTATAAGAAGAACAGTTAGTGCTGTATTGTTCCAGAGAATAAAGCATTTCCCTTATTTAATCAGCATGCTAATGTTGTTTTTGATCAGTTACTAATATTAATCTTGTTGCGTTTCCAAGCGAGCGGCCAGAAGGGGAGGTAAGGGACTTCTCCAGGTGATGCCTCCCTCATTATGTTTCCCCACGAGTCCGACCTCGTCGTCTTGTATTGCAATTCCAGCCATTAATCTAACACTGTTGTTCTGTTTTAATTTACAGCTCTTCAAATTCTTACTCGATCTTTGAGCCTGTTGAGTATTACTCAATGGTTACAGAACCCTCTGCTCCATGTGTATTTTTTTTATTCCAAATTACACTCTTCTGGTTCTATTACTCAGTGCCACTGCATTTTATCCCCTGAGCACAACCACTGGGCTTTGGAACCTATTGCGAAAATAGCAGATTTTGCAAATGAATATACCGTATGTTTAGTTTTATAAAACTTGCCATTGCCCATCCATCAATCTGAAAAGCCTTCAGAGTGAGCCAACTGCATTCTGGATGGAAGGGTATTATTTAGCATTTCATCACAGAAAATGCCTCCACCTGCCGCAGACATTTTTCAGGCTGCCAGGATTGCAATGGAAAGTCTATCGCTCACATCTAAAAATGGTGTACATATCGGCTTTTCTTTTTCCCCTTCCAGATAAGAAATCCATCTGGGATTTGCAGTGTGCTACCAGAATACACAAATGAGAATGAAAACTTCTGTCTAAATTGCATAGGAACCGCAACTGCATTGAAAGAAAGAGAAAGAAAGAAGGAGAAAGAGAAAGAAAGAATATAGTATAAAAGAGAATCATTCCTCAAAATTGGGGGTTCATGCATTTTAAAACCAGGACAAAAATACTGATGACTGCAACGTGCACTGATTGAAATGAACACCTCACTAGAACCTAGGTTCTAAAACAATATCTGAACTGTGTGGCTGGAGTGATTGGCTTTGTTGACAAGCTAGACCAAACCCATTTGGGGAAAACGTAAGGGAAACTGACACATTTTGGTTTAGATGAAGAGAATTATCTGTGTTTAAATCTGGACCATGTTGTAAACAGTTAAGATGAATAATGTACACATTCGTGTCAGCTGCACTTCCTCCCTTGGTGTGTGTGAACAACACAGGATAAACAGACAGCAATAATAAAAAGGGGAGGATTTCAGCTCGACTTCCTACTGAATTAAGCAGAGTTTAGTTTTCAGTTTACCGGCATGCTCAATGATTAAACACCTTCTGCTTTTGAGATTACGGGAAGCTTGGATAATGGCCATGTTTAGTGAACCATGATGCATTGAGAAACTTTGACGAATCCTCTTTCAGTATTCTAGTGTCATCTAGTGGTCCCTTGTATTAAAACACTTGACGTGTTTACAGCATACATCATTGCACAGCAAGGAAGCCAAACGAAGACCCTCCGGGCTTGAATGTTAACTCATGCAGTATTTTGATGTTTCTGATACCGCAATGGGGATAATATAGTAAATCAGAGTATGCTGCATTGCAAGAAAGATTTTATTTTATTTTATTTATAACACTGGTCTTGTGTCAAGTGCTCATTCAGAACTTTCCATACATTTTCTGAAACTTTTCCATTTTTGTAGTTGTTCGTGTTCAGTCCATTGTATATGGTTAAGCATTGATCTAGCTTATTATTCGTTCATTCTTTGTATGCATACTAAATAGACATTGCTGTTTGTTTTTTTTCTTCTCGTATAGTATGCAGCACTCCTCCAGTCAATATGAAGGTGCAGCCACTTAATAAAACCGCATTAGTAGTAAGCTGGAACAGACCTGAAACTGTCTACCACCCTCCCATCATCAACTTCATGATCTCCTACAGCTGGAATAAGAATGACGAGCCAAACGATCAAACCTTCACCAAGGACAATGACCAGGATCTGGTAAGGATCGCTAAGAATGCATCCAATGCAGCTACAAAAAGGAGCTTGGATACAGTTGACCGTTTCCATCCAATCTGTTACACACAAACAGGATGATCAAAGCTCAATATTTCACACATTCCCTACAGAATTGTGCTGGATGTGTCGTTTCCAAACTGTGATATAAAGACATAGAAGTTGTGCCACTTGGATGTTGAGGTTGCACAATACAATATGTGTCTGCTGGTGAGGAATGAATGATTATTTTTAGGGTTAAATACAATGTGGAATGGACCTAGCTAATTTCAGTTTGAAAGTTGGTATGAAACTCTATTTGTTTTATTCCAGATATGCTTTATGTATCTTGTGGGAAAAATCTTAATCTTAAAGAATAAGATGATCAAACATTTTGAAAGGTGGAAATCGAATCTAAGCACCTTGAGTTGTTGTTTTTTTTTCTGTAAAGTTATTTAAAAGGAAGCCTAAGAATTGATGAAGTTTGTGATTCTAGAAGGAAAAGGAAAAACTCTGGAGAGTTGAATGCAATTCCTTGTGACTGTCATCTTTTCTTCATATGCTGGATCCTCACAATCAGTAATAGAATCACACTTTCCTGCATTCCCGCAGATGTCTTTTTCTTCTTTCTTTTTTCCCCTCACTTCATTTGCACTTTTATTTTCAATTTGCTCCCAAGACGTTGTTATCTGGGTCACATTAGAGACTGGCGTGCTTTATAAAATCACAGTCGAATCAATCCAAAAGCACTCAAGTCCAGGGTGTTTTACAGCCTCCCACTTGTAATAACTGGCCATTCTTGAAAAAGATCCTTACCAAAATTAAACAGAGTGGCACTTGCATAAATCAGAGACGGAGACGCGGACAAAGAACAAATGCCATTACTTAATGTAAGATTTACTTGGGCTGCAGGGCATCTGATGAATGGATTCTCTCAAAGTAAATTATGATAATAGCCACCCCTCATACATTTAACATTGTATTGAAACCCCATCTCTAAGGAATGTGATAAGATATGCATATGCCTTCCATAAAGTTTTAACAGTTAATGATCCTGAGCCCCCATGCTGTTAAGTGCTGGCAGTAAACATTCCTTAAGTGGTGGCAAACACTCTCAGGACTGTCGTTTTTGGCCTCAGCAGGGGGAGGGAGGGGCTTTGTATTTTACCTAGTTTTTTTTTTTTTAATGAGGCATCAATCTACCAGCAGTACTGTCTGTTTAAATCTCAAACTGAACCACACAGCCGTTTCCCAAGTCTCAATGAATGTACAGTAATATAAAGGATCCCTGTAAAGTGTGCAATTGTTCTTTTGTAACTTTTTCCAAAGCCTTCCATTCTTTATTGTGTCAGAGTAGGACTGAATGTTTTATGATTGCAGAAATGCTTTGAAACCTTTTGTATATAGTCCTGGCTTCCTTGTGAATGGTTGAACATTATAACCTTTGACATCAATCTAACATGAGTGTGTCCTTTTTTAGTGTTCCTGCATCACAGTAGAGAGGTTCAGTAGCACACTTCTAGGGCAGCGTAGAATCTGGAGCCAGGTTCATGTGACAGACTGCGTTATTACCCAGATGTATTTTCTTTGTTTTCACTTGCAGGAGGCCGTCATCAACACTGTCTCTCCAGACATTCTTTACCTGTTCAGGGTCCAGGCAGTGTGCCAGAATGACCTGAGAAGTGACTTCAGTCAGACCATGCTGTTTCGTGGTGAGCTTATATTAGAAATAAATGAAAAGCTGTGCTGTTGCTTCTACATACATATTTATTGCTTAAATATTTTAGGTTAAAAAAAGCCTATTCCCCTGTATATACTGTAGGTACAGTAACAGTACAGATGTTTTCAATAAAATGCTACATTTTTAAGTAATGGAAAGAGCCCGTAAGGTTGGAAATCGGATCCCTGACATTTCAATGGAGGCATTGAGTTTTCTCAGAATCGGTAGACAACCTATCAAACTTTTTGTTTTATGGTAAACTGCCATTATGGGAATAAAATATGAGTACCCATAGTAGTCAAGCGACTTTTGCCAACATTTATGATATCTGACACCGATTTTCTAAGGATAATGTTCGGGAGAACTGCCACCCTGTCCAGCTTAAACCCGGGGAAGTAGCGTACAAAATTGAATCAACATGGAGTAAACGGCAGTGGATCTCCAATTTCCAGCACTTGCAGTACATTACAGTGAACTAAAATAGTGCTTTGTTCTATTTCCATTATCGATTCATGATAAATTCAACACTGCATGTGAATAACATGAATCCAGCCATAAGTCATATAAACTGCAACATATTGGAAAGCTCTAACCAGCGATTGAACAAAGCACACAGTGAAACTCTTACCTAGGTGTAGTACAAGAAATATAAACTGGACCTCAGTTTTACCAGCTTCCTAAAAGAAAAAAAAGAGAACAAAAAACCTCTGATCACAGACAAAGTGTGGCTCATCTCGGGTTTACTTAGCATTTTGCTTGTTGTCTGTTGGGGATGAGGCAAGCTGTTAAGATTGGCTTTAGTTCTAAAGTTCTAAGGGGAGGTTGGTTGCCTGCAAGGCTGGTTTTTTAAAAAAAAAAAGATTATTTATTTATTTATTTTAAATTCAGAAGTGAAACTGATGACTTCGATCTGAGGCTGGGGAGCTGAATTGGGTTAAATAGCTGTGTGCATTTACAGTTCTCCACAGCAAACATGCAAGATATTAAAAAAAAAAAAAAAATCCTTAATGGCAAACCTATAAGCCACCTGCTCCCAAACTGTGCATATTAATTACTCCTGCTGAGTTTTGGAAGCACATGAAGCTATTTGGGTTTGTCTGACAGACTTCATTAACAGGAGGCAATGCCACTTTCCAGTCTGTTAAGTTTCTTGAGAGTGTTTAGTATGTAGATTCTTTAAGTCCCTTCACTGTAAAATGTACCTGAGTGGTGATGGACCTTTTCATTAATTGGCAAAGCCTGATGGTGAAGTCCAGCTGCATGCAAATGTGTCTTCTGTTAGGGCTTTGTATTAAAAAAATAATAAAATAGGACAGTGCTGTACTGTAATACTAGAATCTGGTCACATTCACAGGTACAGGATGTGAATTAAAATGAGATGGATATACATGCAAATGTTATATAAACACACAGCACAATCCTTTGCACTCTATGGGCAAAGCAGACACACAATTAAAATACTCAAGACTTCATTGTTTGTAGCTCTTTATACAAGTCCCCAGGAATGAGTAATATTCAATTCTCCAAACTTTTACTATTGCTGTTGAAGCTCTGGAATGATGAATCTGCTGTGGTTATCTCCTCCCAGCACATGGATTACATTTCCCAGCAAAACCATCTTTCAACTATGAAGGCTTAGTCCTATATCTATTGGACAAAAGAGAAGTAGAGATAGCATTTTAAATTACATTCTTAAAGAAGGTGGAATGTATATATTGTGGGAAACATTAAGAAACATTTCAAGATAAGTCTAATTCTTGTACTTTCTGTTTCTATTTAAGTTTCTAAATTTATACTACAATACTGTGTGAGGCAATAATAATAATAATAATAATAATAATAATAATAATAATAATAATAATAATAATAATAATAATAATAATAATAAGTCTCTCTGTTGTCTCTCTGCTGTTAAATTAACAATAATGTTTCTTCCCAGCCAACACTACAAGGATATTTGAAGGAACCAGAATTGTGAAAACAGGAATGGTGAGTGGATGACTTGTGCAGGTTTTTCTACTTGGTGCCAGAAGATGGCACTATAACAGCTTTTAAACCTGTAAGTTCACTTACTATTTGAAGTAGTTGACATACATGAGCAGAAGGTAACACTGCATGTTTTAAAAATCAGTGAACAGTTTGACCCTCTTTTGTATTTTATTACATTAGTGATAACTTAGACTTTCGTTTGTTATGTTAACAAAACTGTTGACATCGGACTGCATGAGCTAGAAGGTACTTTACAGTGCCACATAAATTATCCATGCTGACTGCTGTATAATTAATTTAGGTCTAAATTGAATTGCACAGCATAACATCTATTCCAATGCTCTTAGTATTTATGACTGTTTCATATTCTGCTAAATGTAAAATATCTGAGAAGCCCATGCATGTCCATAAAAATCACAACCTCTTTTTGCTATTTTCCCTTTTTTTTATCTCCACTGAAGCCTACTGCATCCCCAGCCTCTTCAGCAGACATGGCGCCCATAAGCTCTGGGTCCTCTACCTGGACTTCCTCTGGCCTCCCTTTCTCGTTTGTTTCTATGGCAACCGGAATTGGGCCTTCGTCCAGTGGGAGTCAAGCAACTGTGGCCTCTTTGGTGACTAGTACATTACTGGCTGGCCTTGGGTTTAGTGGGGGTGTTATTTCTTCCTTTCCCAGTTCAGCCTGGCCTACCCGTCTGCCCCCTGCTGCTTCTGCAACCACCAAACAGGTAGTGAAGCCCATTGTGCCCATCACTGAGGCTGTTTCCTCCCCCAGCTCAGAGGGGGATTCCACAGTCTCCAAAGACAACGAGGGGGCCGATAAAGATGGGAAAGGGGAAGGTGAGGAGGGGGAGAAAGAGGGAGAAGAGGAGGGAGAAGAGGGGAATGAGGCAAAGGAAAAGAAAGTGGTGACTGAAGTTGCAGAGGCACAGGAGAACAAGACCGAAACCAAAGTGGCCACCACTGCTTCTCCGACTGCAACAGCGAAAGAGAAAGAACAAGTGGAGGAAGTTTCCGAGACCCCGAAAACTGAGGAAAACGTTATCCCCATGGGAACAGTTAAGGACCAGCCTGCGAAAGAGATAGAAAGAGCCTTTGATACGGAGACAGTGACTCCAACCCAAATGTTGTCCACTTTTGCACACAAAGCACCAGGTGTGGTTTTAAAAAGGCCAACAATGACCGCAGATGAAGAAATTGGTGAAAAGAAAAAGACTTTTGTCCTGGTTGATAAAGGTGAGGATTTTTTTTGTATTGTTTTTTTAAATTTATTTATTTGCATGTTGGTCAATTAATATTTTTACATCATAAAACGAGCCACACTTTTTAAAAATGTTTTTCTTTCCATTATTGACTCAAGTAGCCATGTATATATTCATTAGTATATTTTACCAATTATATAAAAATTATATTAAAAAAAATTATATGTTAATCGAGCGTAAATTTAAAAAAAAATACTTTGTTTGCTTTTGTTTATTGCATTAATTAACTATTTTTCCAGCTAAAAGTTAACTGTATTGGGACCCAAGAGCCAATGTGTTTTTTCTCCCTCTGTAGGCTGTAGTTTCTAAATATTACAACAGAGGGCAGCAAATTGTTGTAAGTGGTGGAAGTGATGCAAAGTTTGAAGTAATTGAAATTAAGACAGAACTATTGTTAGAGCTTTTCTTCAACAAATAATACCACAAGGGACTGAACAATGTCAGTATTCTTGGGAAGGTTGTTGATGTTGGGATATCATATATGTTGTTTTTTTTTTTTGTTTTTTTTTTACAAATTAGTTTAAATATTTTTTGTATTCAAAGTGGAGAGGCACATCGTAGACTACAGATTTAATGGCCTTGATATAAAAAAAATGGAGTAAAAAACTGTCAACGACTCTGAATAGTAAGCAAACTTACAGTCATTTAATTGGAGCTTTATCTTTAAGAAACTTATTCACTCTTCAATAGTGGCTGGAAATTGTCTTCTTGTAAGTTTAATATTAGAAAAGAGCAAATGGTCTGTGAAAAGGCTGCTCGGTTGGGGAGAATAGAAAAGGCTTTCTCTGTGACAGCTGTGTGGTCTGGCTCTCCTGGCAGGTTTCAAACACCATATGGTTTTTGTTGGCTCCCTGACATGATACTAAACACTGCAGCAGTGGGTACCCTTTAACCCTTGTAATTAGTTACACTACTCTGTGTTCATTTAAAGTAATCCTGAGTGTAAGTTAAATCATTGTTTACATTTGGGTTTCTGAAAATTAGATGCATTGTTCATGATATTTCAGTATGGCTTAAAAGACTAGTTGATCCGTTTTTAGGTTATGTGCAATATACAGTCGGTTATCAAATTCCGAACTCGTCTGCAGCTGTCCAGCAAGTAGCTAAAAGGACACTCAGTAACACTGGTGCAAAAGTAGCAGAGGAAGTAACAACCACATCAGTATTGGTGCATAGACAGATTTTATTTTAAAATCTTTTAAAATTCAATAAAAAAAGGTAACTTCATGACCCCCCCTGTATTTTATCCTCCTCCTTATGAATTAAAAAGTGTATGATACAGTGTGTTAATCATATATACTGAGCAGCCATGGGGGATAAGAAAACACATATGCTTCCTTACTTAGGCAGATGTATGTAGGTCAATGTTCTGTGCCTGGATTTTAACTCAATAGAAAGGACACTGTATATCTATGTCCTAATCATTTGACTTAACTAAGCGCTGCATGTTGGAGCTTCATTGGATTTTCTTTTGGCCTGTGTTCAGTATACAGATTTAGCTGTTGTGTTTTAAGTCTGCAGGTTTAGAATAACTTCCATCCCAAAATGTGTGTGCCACCTTGACATTGACCTATTCCAGGTTTAAATACAAGCTTGATTAGCCAGTGTGTATGCAACAATCTCTCTAATTAAACTCCTAGTAAAACCAGGAATGGATCAAACTGCTATGCAATGAGGGTCTTATTTCTATCCCTGATGTAAACCAAAAATGTGAGATATTGGCTTAACATTTAATTTTGTACACAGCTGTATTCATGTGACATGAGTTATGTGACAAAGTCATTTTTGTTGTGCTTCACAATACAGTAACTGTGCAAGATTATATAATAACTACAGACAATGTTTGCTGGTGCACTAGGGGTGCAACCTTGTTCAGTTGTCATAGTCCATACAGACCAAATGGCATTGCAGATTGGACACAGATTTACAAGTGTGATTGACTCATTCCCCATCATACAACTGAAATCACTTTTGGTCTGTTTTATAAGAACAGTTTGACAAGATGCATCTGGGCGCTTTACCTCTTCAACTTTAAACTTGGTGTAATTGGGGTGCAACCCAATCTGGGGCGAGTCAAGCTGTTGAGTCATCATTCACTCGGTATAGGAGAGATGGTTCAGTTGTTGCACCTGCTCACAATGACTGTCAAAGACGTGACCTCTTGAACTGCAATTCTATACGCCCATCTTTGTGTTTTTGTTAAAAAAAAAAAAAAAAAATAAAAAAAAATACAAAAAAATACAAAAAATACTCATTGTAGATGCAAACTGAGATAATATAAATAGCTGAATGTTTTTCTACATACAGTTATAATAATCATCAATTTAGTGTAAGGACATTTATAAACATGTTATGTTTTATCATTAGGGAATATTGTAAATTCAATAGATTAAATTACACATTACTAGTGGAATGTTTTATATTGTAATTATATTTCTTATAATTTGTTGTTTAACCCTATGTTGATATAGCACATTATTATTATTATTATTATTATTATTATTATTATTAGTATTATTATTAGTAGTAGTAGTAGTAGTCGTAGTGTTTTTGAGACCATTATGGTACATTTATAGATGCAGTATAATTTATAATAAAACCACATTAAGGAACCCTTGCCACATGCTGTGTAGTTAGCTGGTGTCTAATTTGACTGCATTTATACTGGTCTCTGTTGTCATTGCTTGGTGTAATGCCAGGAACACCATGTCTGTTCAGCTGTGTATTTTGTACTCCATACACGCTCAGCCCCCTGCTACACACTGATTAGCACCTTCTCTAGGCCTGCCTGTTAAAGCCCATTACCTTTATCACCAGAGCCCTGGCCTACTTTTAGAACGCAGAGAGAGTCGAGCAGAAAGCTGTGCTGCAGCAGCTCAGAATCCTTGCTCCATTTTTAGATCCCTGGCTAAGAAAACAGTCGCTACTGACTTTTTGCTTCTGTGGTGTTTATGTGTGTGTGTGTGTGTTTGTACTGTTTAAGAGCTAATTTAGGCTGCACAGACACAAAAGACTAAACAATATTAAGCTCTAGTAGGAACCCACATGTTGTGTGGAATCTTGAGACCCCAATTATCCGTGCGTTGGCTGCAAGCTGTGAAAAGCCAATTATGCAGGTTTTCTGGACTTCATTGTTTACACTCTTGTAAGATATGGTAACACTGGAAAAGAATGGGAACCTGGAACTGTACAGGGAAGTCTGAATATGGTAGGTGTTTCTGGAAATGTTTTTTACAAGAACAGTAGCAGTTTATTAATTAGCTGTTTATCACACATTGGTGACACCTGCCCAGCATCGGTTATAACATAGTCCAAATAGACTTTAAAGGGCATGCATGTTTAGGAATGAATGCATGTTTTATTAACTTGTTAAGGTGTCTTTTTACTTAGTTAAAGCTACAGACAAAGAACACCTGTACAACCTCCGTAGCGATCTCTGTTACTCTTAATTCTTAATTAGATTTGAATATTAACTTCAAAATCAGGGGCTGTAACATCCTCTGTCCCGTTTCTGCCCTATCTTTAACCCTTTACGGCCCAGGGTATGTTTCCCATGCCTTTTTTCTCATTGTCAAATATATTGGACAGTGAAGGTTACCCTTGTTTTCTTTCTTGTTCTTTAAAAAAGGTCCACTCACACGGTTCATTAAATTCTCCTTAACGTTGTGTTGTCTTGTGTCTGGAATATTGCTTACTGTTTTTTATAGTATTAACTGTGTTCTTTTTTTATTCTACAGAAAATAATAGCGTCTCAAATATGGCGAGAAACCCGGGGCATTCTTCGAACAAGATGGAGTGGATCATCCCGCTGGTGGTTGTCTCAGCACTCACGTTTGTGTGCCTCATTCTCCTTGTGGCTGTGCTGGTTTACTGGAGGTAAGTCTTGCACGCTCTCTCTGTATAGATCGATGGATGTCGCATATATTAGCTGTATATAGAGAACAGGTCATCCAATGGTAATGAAACGTTGTATGGAGTTCAGGTTTGTGATTGTTTAAAGACCTCTGAGGAACTGGTCTGTTCAGTTTTATCAAATTGTGCCCATCCAGTTGTTACAATAAGTAATTGAATATACTATCCAGGTGGAACACACCACAGGGAAATCAGCGTTCAGATTCACTAACCCATTATACTGTGTTATCCTTTCTGCTTATTAATAACATCTATTAACAAAGCAGAATTAACTGGGTTATAGTCGTATGCCACCACAGTATATCATATCTGTATGACTTTTTTCTACAGGAGATACTGAAACTGTTCAAATACTCTAGCTCGAAATGACTTGGTGCTGAAAGAGTTAAATAGCTAGGCTTCATTCAGGCAGAGTTGAACAAAACAATGAATTCTGCCAACCGGTATGTTCCTGTATAGAAGTTACTGCTGGATATACTGTAGGAAATTGAGTTAAAGCATTTTCATAGTAACGCGGATATACCATAATACAGGCCATTCTCTTGATATTTCATAATGGTCTTCTTATATCTAGCTAATAATTACGCCAAAGTAAAAATGAGTGCAGAGTAAAGCTGTGTGGTGTGAATTTGACACTGAAGCTGCAGAGAGAATTGTGTTGAGATTCCCTTGGGACACATTATTTTGCCATTACTATCAATGGCTCTACATAAAACTGTGAATGTGGATTATCAAGTCCATTTGTGCCATCATACAGTTTTATGAGCTAGCCTGTGAACGGACAAACGACATTTACTAGTATTGCAAGCCTTTTGTTGGAATGCAAATTTAGAGAAGATTGATAATTACGGTTTTGTTTTTATGATCCTCCCTGTTTTTGATAAATCCAGTGTACTGTAACTGCGTGAAATCTAATGAAAACACATTTCTGGACATTTATTAGTATGTATTATGTATTTATTAAATGTAGAATGTGCTAAATGAAAGTGTATGATGGAAGATATGAGACATATCTGTTCCATCACAGTTTTTTTTTTTTTTTGGGTTCACACAGTATATTTGAAAAATACCTTGTCTGGAAGAAGTGCTTGACTATCTAAATGTCTTACAAATGCAATTGGCACTTGGAGCCCGTTTATGATGCATAGAGTGTGACCTTTTGGTACCTTCTGTACAGTAACTGACAAAAATAGACATTCATTAGATAATCTTTTACCCAGCTTCTCAGTGCAAGCAAAACATAAAGATATAGATAGTACAGTAAAGCTAGGAGTCAACTGCCATTAGCCCTGCTGCATGAATAGCAATTTTCGTGACTATCTGGTTAATGTCAAACTTGTGTTTGTGTACAAAGAGAATGAGACCCCCCCACACACACACAGCTAAATTATATAATATTTAAGTATTATAATAAATGTATCAGTTATGGTTCTGTATAAGTCAACCACTGTTCCACAGTCCATTGTCAGACAACTTTTTTTACTTTTAAAAATACACTGTTTGATACTGCATATGGTACTTGGATAGCTGTTGGTTATTTTTTATGTTTTTTTGTCAAGTCAAATTCATGTGTCTTTGTTGGGTCGGTTTTATTTGATGTCTGTTTTTCCTAATCTTTTTTATGTGCCACTCTAGGGGGATCTTTACAGGGGGAAAAAAAATCTAATTCAAAGAAATGAACATCATATCATTGTATTTACCATTTTACTAGTATCTTTGAGGAACAGAAGGTAACACATATATTCCCGTGAAATTAAAATACTTTGAAAAGTGTTATCAGTGTAAACATGAATAGATCTATTAATGTAAAGCCAGGCTTAACACACACAATGGCAGTATGTGCTGGGTTATAGGTTGTATTTTAATGTTTCTTAAATTGTGTACAGTGCTTCCCAACTTTTTCTTTTTGCAAGCTGGCGGCAGTTTTTTTTTGCTTTGCTTCAGTTCTTGACATAATGATGTGCAGCTGTGTACGGTGGGTACCCTGTCACACAGTCGCTAATGCCATCAATCCTTTGCAGCTTTTACTCATCTGAGTGTTTTCCAAATGGCTACTCAGGGGGGCCTATCAAAATTCACTTGAGTTGTCCGTTGCCATGGTAGCTAGACCCCCCGTTGTTGGCTGTGCTCCGAGATGTCCGCCTGGGCTTATGAGCAGACCAGCTCATGCTCATTAGGCAAAAAAAAAGAGAAATTCTTAAGTGACTGAAGGTTTCTTGAAACATGCTGCCTGATACTTTCAAAGGCTGGCTTACACGTGCACAACAAAGACAATAAGCGGTGTGCCGACGGGGGTGGGAAATGAATTTCCTTATCCCTTTATGTCATTATAAATCCAACTGTGTCCTCTCGTAACTGCAATCTCCCAAAATGAAGATCTCCTGTTAGTGGAATGCAGTTGTGTACCATTGCTAATTCACTCTTCAATATAGTGAATACAGTATTTAGGTTCCTACTCTTCTGAGTAAGTATTTTAAGCAAAAAAAAAGTATTAGTTTGCTTTCAGAAGAAAGTCTAAGTTAAGAGAGGCAAGATTGTCATTTAAAATGAGTATATGGTGATGTCAGCGTGTGTATACAGAAGCCTACAATTGTAGACCAACTGCAACACACATATATGGTTCTAAAATTAATTCTTGAATAACACTTCCCTTCAACAACAAAAAACATTGTGTGTACCCGAAAATGGGTAACTGCACGTGTCAAAAAGGGGGGGCTCCCTAGTGGCGCATTCGGTAAAGGCGCTCTGCGTGGAGCCCAGGATGCGCCCTATAGCCTGGAGGTCGCCAGTTCAAGTCCAGGCAATTCCACTGCCGACCGTGGATGAGAGCTCCAAAGGGTCAGCGCAGAATTGGCCGAGCGTCACCTGGGTGGGGAGGGCTTAGGACGGCCAGGGTGTACTCGGCTCATCGCGCACCAGCAGCCCCTGTAGACTGGCGGTGGGCGCCTGCGGGCTTGCCTGTAAGCTGCCCAGAGCTGCGTTGTCCTCCAACGCTGTAGCTCTGAGGTGGCTGCATGGTGGGCCTGCAGAGTGAAAAAAAGCGGTCGGCTGACAGCACATGTTTCGGAGGACAGCGTGTGCTCGTCTTCCCCGCTCCCGAGTCAGCGCTGGGGTGGTAGTGGTGCGCTAAGCCTAAAATAATACAATTGGCCATTTCAGATTGGGAGAAAAATGGGGTAAAAACTCAATTGGCGACTACAAATAAAAATTTTTTTTTAAAAGTTGCAAAAAGAGGTCATTTAGTTTCCTATTGAGTCATGCACCCTCAAAATAGGATTATTCAACAAAATGCCCTGTGTGGGAGGGAGGTGGTGGTGTTTATATGGGAGCAGACAGTGGCGTGTGTTAGAGATGGGCTAGATTGGGTTAAATCAATATTTGGTTAATGATAATTTGTATTGATGGTCTACTGAAAATCAAGTTTCATCGCTGAACACCTGTGTCTTTCTGTAATCTTTGTAAGCTATGCAGGAGGTTTCTTTAAACAATAGTTCAATTACCGAAGAGCTGTTAATCTTCCTTACAAACAGACAGAAGTTTGGGTTAGCTGTTTGTGACCTTGTTTCATTTCAGCTGTTTACTCTGACAGCTCAGCGAGTTTTATTCATGTGGAATATTTGATGCTACTGCCATAGTTTGTTTTAATAAATGTATTGCATTGTTTTTGCTTCAAAAGAGGAATAAGGAAATAATGAGAAAAAAAGATTGTTTTATTACGGGCTCAATGATACATTTTTCTTTTCACAATTCCAATGCGTTCCTTTGTGTGTGTTTTTATTCTTGAAATATTGTATGGCATTATTTAGCGGTGCTTTTAATAAGGTTTATATTTAAAACCTAATTAGCAATGGAGTAAATAGGCATTTGGAATCAGCTTTGATTTCTGAGATGATTCCAACCCAATGGCAATTTGCATTGTTTTCTACCAGGAGCACATATGTGACTGAACCACTGTCTGGTGTATGATGGGACCCTAGACACAGTTTTATTGCCCCAGGGAAATTGCCCTTCCAAAAGATCTAATAAACTCCTCATTTTTTGCTTCAGGGGTGATACCCACTGGCTGATTGCAACGTTAATGAACTCTTATGTGATTCAGTATTTGGCATAAAACCTGCAGGAAAGTGATATGGACCATACAATGTTTTTTTTATGTATCTATTTTAAACATAAACATGGGATGAGCTATCTTCTCGGTTTTAAAGTCTACTAGCCAAGACTCTGAGCATCTTTGTCATTTTTAAACTATATAACGTAGTTGTTATTTTAAAGCGAGACAACACAACATTGTAAGAGTCTTATATGTAAGTGTTTACCAATATTCAAAGGGTTTGTATTGGCCACATCTCTAAAATATTTGTAGTATGTAAAATGCCAAGGATGGCTCTATTTTAATTTAAACACTGGTGATATTTGGAACTACTGTTTCTTAGATCAATTCAAGGGAAAAACAGGACAGCATATGTTACAATATATAGTAACAGCCATTCTAGACCATAACAGATTTGTTTTCTCATGTAGCCACATATGATGTTTCAGCCCACAGATGTGTTATTGTTTAGCAAATGTTTACCACAGGGAACAAAGTAAAAGGAAAGAATCAGGTGCTAGAGTTTATTAAGAGTAGTCTGGGTGAGAAGGGGGACTATTGTGTCGTGGTAATTCTATTGAAAAGGAGATAACGCCTCTGTAGATCATGAAAGCCCCTCCCCTCCTCAAGGTAGAGAGCGGCAGCAGCTCTATTGGCCAGCAGAGCCTCTGCTCATTAGCTATTCAGTTCCGGCCCCAAGCAAGTCATTAAATCAGCAATGAGCAGTGACGCCTGAGCTTGAGAGTCCAGCCTCAGTCAACAGCACCATGCAAAGGCTGTTTGGAACTCTCAGCTCTCTCCTGCTCAGTGCCTTCTCTATGATGACCAGCCTGTGCTCTTTACTTTGCATCAAGTACAGGTAAAAATAACAAAACCACCACCACCACTGAGGTGACCACTTGTCATTTTCTAAGGATGCTGTGTTTGATTGTTTAACTTGGGGAGCTATCGGATCATCTGGCACAGCCACTGTCTCAGGCAGCTCCTTGGGCCGTTCAGATTCCTACCTATTGATTTTTTCTATTGCAGTGTCCGTAATTCACTTTTCTTTATCTCTTTGTGGATAGAGGCAGGCTTATCTTCAATTCTAATCTTCCCACTTGCAGCTCGAGGATTAATCTTGTTAACGTGATTGAAGCAATATATCTAGCAGCCGAAGTGCACTGAATATGTAGAAATGAGATCTCCTCACGTTCTGTGTTTTTAAAGATCGATTTCTGTGCTTCCTTTTAGGAATGAGCAGCACCTGCACATGTTTTGAAACAGGACCTGAAAAAATACCTTGTCTGAGCAGTTAAGAAATATTACAAACTCATGTTATCGCAATAAGCAAATAATTGAAATAGTTATTTGATTGTTTGATAGATAAATGGAATGGGTCTGTAAAGTTGTATTATATTTTCTCGTTGTGATGACTTGTTTTTCTGAAGCATGTCTGTTAACTTGCCTTCTTTCTCATGTCCCTACAGAAAGTGTTTCCAAACTGCTCATTTCTACGTAGAAGATAGCAGCTCTCCCCGAGTGGTCCCCAATGAAAGCATCCCAATTATCCCTATTCCAGGTGAGTGACACTTGTATTTAACCCTCCAGATACCTAAAGATCTGCTTTTAAGCCGGAGAAGCCCCCTCAGCTTTAAACAGGTGTGTGCTCAGTTGTCACAATGAATGTCGAATCCCAGGCTACATTGGCTGATAGATTACTGTAGCAACATACTGCACTATATAGCGGAAGGAAACACATGTGCTGTACGTGACGTTTTTGTTCAATATGAAACAAGTTGGATACTTTTTTTTTTTTTTACTATACTTTACTTCCTCACTTTTGTGGCATATACATCAGCTGAACAATGTCTATTATAAAACATTGTGGACATGGTCCAACAGTTTTAACACTCCTCACTTTGTATAATTTTGCTCAAATGTGTCAAATAATGTAGTTAAACACAAGAGTAGAATAGGCAGCTGATTTCCAGGAAGGTAAACTAAAACCATCTTCAGACAGTGCTGTATAGATGAAATTGGGCTTCTTTTTTATGAATATACATGTTCCATAACCCACAGATACTAGAAATATGAGGTTTTCAATAATAACAATTATAAATAGAAGAAAAGCCCTTTTAAAATTGTAATTCTTTGTCACACTTATACACTTGCTTGCAGTATATACTTTTTTCCAGGTAGTTTAGTTAATGAACTCCTAGGCTGGTTATTCCTGAACCCCTGACAACTGTTTTACACAGTCACAGTTATTTGCTGTTTGGTTTTACCTCTACATTTTATGTGCCTTCCAGTCAATAGTGAAAGGTATACTGCTTCTTTAAATACACCACAGTAATGATCGCCTAATGTTTTATGGCTGTGTGCTTTAGTTAAAGACAACAGCTGTTGCCTGGATAAATTGTCATTATTGACTATCCATCTAGAATTTTTATTGTGTAATGCCTTTTCCCTGGTCCTCCCTTCCTTCCATTTTGAAATAATTGGTGACAAGTGTACGCACTGGGATGAGAGAGAGCAGTGTGGAAATATATGCAAAGTTTCTAATGGGCTGTCAACATCCCATCATTTTTATTAGCCTCTGAATGTAAAATTCACTGACACATAGCTTGTTAATGAGGCTGCTTTTATCACGCCGTTGCTAGTTGGAGGAACTGGCATTACAGCCTTAACATCTTAACATCTTGAAGCAGTTGACTTATGAGACTGAAATTGTCATTAAATTGGATATCGTATCAACCTTGATTCTGAAGTTACTGATCAGAGATTTAATGTATGTTTTATACTGTGCAGTTGCCTGCTTGGTTTCTGATATTTCTATTTTTCTGTTATTATAATTAATAACTATTTTGGGGGCGCCCGAGTGGCACATCCAGTAAAAGCACTCACATGGAGTGCAGGATGCACCGTATAGTCTGGACGTCATCGGTTCAAGTCCAGGCTATTCCTTTGCTGACCGAGGACGGGAGCTCCCAGGGGGCTGCGGACAATTGGTCGAGCGCCGCCCAGGGGGATGGAGGGTTAGGTCGGCCAGGGTGTTCTCGGCTCACCGCGCACCAGCGACCCCTGTAGTCTGGCCGGGCGCCTGCGGGCTTGCCTGTAAGCTGCCCAGAGCTGCGTTGTCCTCCGACACTGTAGCTCTGGGTGGCTGCATTGTGATTCTGCAGTGTGAAAAAAAGCGGTTGGCTGACAGCACACGCTTCGGAGGACAGCGTGTGTTCGTCTTCTCTGCTCCCGAGTCAGCGCAGGGGTGGTAGCAGTGAGCTGAGCTAAACAAAAACAATTGGACACTACTAAATTGTGGAGAAAACAAAAACAAACTAATTGGCGACAACTAAATTTAAAAAATAAATAAATAAATAAATAAATATTTATCGTTGGAGTTATGGATGACTTCAATTAATTGCAATTAATTGAAGTCATAAAGCTTCAAAGCCAAATTTCCTCCATTTGATTTTTTAAACAAACGCTCACTTCCATTGACAGTTCTTTTGTACAGTACTCTAGGCTTTGTATTATTAATTTGGAGTGATGATTGAATGCCCAAACCATGTACCTGCGTGCCTAACTAGCCACTTGATCCACTTGAACCTTGACAATTAAAATTCATATCAATATTTCTGAGGTCGCTGGCTGCAGTGGGGTGCCAGCATTTAACAGCCTTTGAGCAGGCAGCCAGGGAGCCCAGGGACAATACCTACCATGGGGCTCGCTTGTTTTATTTATACATTGGAGCTAGAGGGCAGGATATTGAGCAGACGCTGCTCAGTGATACTGACTATGGGTGTAATTTGTACTTTGGTTCCCAGTTATTATTCTGCCAGGATTTTATTTGTGTCATAAGCAGTTATTACTTCTTTCTTCAGAATAGAGATGTCCAATATTGTTGCAATACGTGTAATCAATAGTGACAAAGCAGGTTAGTCAAGAATTGCATGATTTCTTTTTTTTTTTTTTTACTGATTTCGTAATTATTATGATAATTGAGAAACAGTTTTTCTTAATAGATAATAAACCAGTTGTGTACTCTGCACTGTATTAACCAAGAATACAATCCCAGGCATGATTTACACCCACTGGCTATTCCTGGATCATATTGATCTGGTTATTCATGGATGAACATGATCATTTGTGAACACACATTTGTGTGATTACTCATGTTGGGCAAACACTTCTAGGGCTGTTTCACATATTATGTGACAAGCAAGGTAACTCATACTGGAGCAGTGGTTATTAAGAGCATAACTGGGGAAGAGAAAGGTACAACTGGGATATGTACTGCCTGTTGGGAGGGATTTTCAAAAAACAGTGTTATTGTATCAAACTCGCGGTACAGTGATGACAGCTTTAGGAGCAAGTGATTTTCAAATGAAATTTGTTAATAAAATCAATCCGTTAATGCTTTGAAATTGAGTCGATGAGGTTGTTAATGAACACATTTCTCGTTAAAAAGCTTAATTGTTGCAGGTCATGTCCATCACTTTATGTCTGAACGAATAGATAAGGGGAACTCCTCAAACAAAATACATGTTAACGAGATCAAGAAAAATGAATGGAAGCATAATTCGCTGTTATGGAAACTACTAGCGTACAGGGAGATGGCTCTCCCATCAGTAAGCAGCAGCCAAATGGAAATAAAAAATAATGGGAACATCTATTTTGTGTATAAGTTGTAAACTTTATTTAAAATCGTGCATTTTGTCATCCAGAATGTATATTTATTTAGAACACTTCACATATAAAATCCAATTTTACGATTATCTGGCATGTGGGTAAAAATTGGAAGACAATGATTAAAAAAATAAACAAAAAAAACTCGTCATTTACCTTCATTTTGGGAGATATTTTGCCACAACTTGCTATATCCAACACTTAATTTGCATTTCACAATTTTTTTTGGTTAAAAAGAAAAAAAATACCTTTTTTTTTTTTGGGATGGCCCAGGGGGTCATCTGTAGGTTTGGTTGGAATTTATTTTCTTATTTACTTTTGTATGTATTTTAGTATGTATGATTGTAGGCTATAAATAAATATGTTTCAAGTGCTATTTGTGTTTATAGGTGTCAGTTATTATACATGTACATGCTGTATGTAACATTTCATTATATATGTATTACGCTTTTAAAATTACAAGAGAACTCCCTAACCCAACACACAATTTGTTTATAATTGTTTGGTGAATTCCTCTTATTATGTTGAATGCATTTTCTCTTATAGGCTACTCTTTGCTCGCCTCTACGATAAATAAACTCAACATGATTAGAAGTAGCCACTGAACACTTACAGTATTATAAGAACATTTTACATGCGTACAAACATGCATTTATCAATAATGTATTAGGTTGCCTTAATATATTTGATTTCTACAAAGAAAAAAGCCCAGGCATTTTCTCTTAACTAGAATTGTTACAGTTTAGTGCAATTACAGTTTATCAGTGTTTCACAGAGAATCTGAGGGGTTTAGACTGTGTTGAATTATTCATGTAATTAGCACCATGTTGTTTACTAGTTGGAAAATGCTGTACCTCGATTAACCTATCAGCATTTAAGAATGCTGTCATCACTTGCTGTAATTGACAGTTAACAAAGAATACACTGAAACAACACTGTGCTTTGACATTTTGTTGGCTAGTGGGATAGATAAACAAAGGCCTTTTACCGCCAAGGCACGAGCGCAAACGCGGATTGGCACTTTAGTTCCGGGAATAATGTAGGTGTGGTAAATCCCAGATAGTCACTAAAGAATGTATTTCTGGTAAATGTACAAGAATGAAAGGAATAGGGTAACTATAGTAAAGGGCTGGAAATCATTAGGAATACAGATAACTGGTCAATCATTTACTGTACCTCCTGATGTTCATTTGTTTCAAGAGGTCTGACACTTTTTTTTTAATGTACAGTACCTATGTCTCTGAAAATGTTCTTTAATTCTGTGTTGAATTACCTGGCTGGGATATTCATTTTGGGAAAGACAAAGAAACAGATCCTGATGTTATCAAAAAAAATGGATCCAAATGTAATTTCTTTTACTTTTGCTACTATCATTTTTTACTGAAAACTGAATGTGTTTGTAAGTCAAGGGATTGAGATCCAGTTAAAGGAATAATGGAGATGGCGCAACAGGGACACAAAGACTTGTCAGACCACCCATTTGCTTGCACTAAAAATACACGCGCACATACCTACATCCCTTGCATGCCACCTTTTAAGCATTATTTTTAAGGGTAACTTTTAAGTAATTCATTCAAGCAGTCGAACTTCTGGAATAGCATGTTTGCAAATGAGAATAGTGTTGCATAGCTTGAAATTCAATTGTCTGAAGACAAAAAAACAACTGTATTATTTGACCAGAAAGAAAAATTTGATTGCAAGCACAGTTAGATAGTCATTCAGATTTGCTGTTCTATAACTGCCATCTTTTATTATTCATTGTAACGTTCACTTGGTGTTGATTCATTCCTTTATTTCATTTTTTTATTTTTTTATTTGGGGTTTTGCATTTTCCTTGCATGTTTATTGCTGGCATTGGCCATTTCTACTGGTTTCCTAGCAACACTCAGTGCTCTTTTTCTTTTCAGATGACATGGAGGCCATTCCAGTCAAGCAGTTTATGAAGCATGTCAGTGAGCTTTATTCCAATAACCAGCATGGATTTTCAGAGGAATTTGAGGTATGGCTGTAAACACAGTGCTTCTGAAATGTAGCTATGCACTGTGCATTTGTATTGTATGTGTATAGACCCACACACACCCACACACACCCACACACACCCACACACACACACACACACACACACACACACACACTAAACCTCCCAACAAGTACGTGCACAAATATTAAGTCCCAATACTCTGTGAGTGATGGCATTGATGTGACCAATTCTGTGTGTTTAAATTGTTCTGGGGGGATAATTACAGCTTCCTTCTGGAAAGCTGAAATATGGAAATCAGCATTATGTTGTGTGTTTATTTACTATACAGTACTGTGTCTGTCACCATATTTATGTTTTTGAAAAAATATAAATAAAGTACAAGGATCTCTTAGATGAGAATATGTGTGTGTGTGTATATATATATATATATATATATATATATATATATATATATATATAAGCAATGTGTTTTGTACCTTTCTTTTATTTCGCACATTTTTCAAGGCTATTTCTAATTTAAGACTAGAAAAACGTAACTATCAATGTGGTCACAAAATCTCATTTATTTTAACCATTACAATTGCTGTATTTGCTATATGTAGTTGAGTATAGTTGTTTTCCTGTTCGTGGTGGGAGCAGATGTTTGTGGAATGGAAACGATTTTGTTTGATTGGCTCCTGGCTGGTTGGCTGAGCAAGAATATTGAGTCACTTAACTATGTTGATGGTATGCAAGATAAACATTTTCCCTTTGAGAATTCAATTTGATTGGAGCGATCAAATCGGGACGGATATATTATTCATGATTTGCATGATTTTCAGACTCCTGTCTTATTATTTATCTGCATGCCTGGTCTTTAGATACTGCCTGCCATGGCTCAATGTATTTCAGACCATTTTAAATAAGGCTGTTCAATCAAATTCCCACAGGAAATTATAAATAGGATTTCAACACTGTAACTCAGGTGGATTTTTACGTGAAGAGATAAACGATGATAGTCAGGGTTAGACGTTGAATTTGTTTTTTAGCAATAAGATTTGTAGGACAGCTACACTCCTGCACAAAAGAGACACAGTTTAGGTCCATTCAGTTTCCTTTTAAAGCAGCCATTTTGTTTAGACTGTTGCCAAGTTCACTAGGGTCATCGGTGACTGTTGTCTTCCTGGACAGTTCATTACATTTTCTTTTGACTAAATGATGCATTATTCATTCTTGTATAATTGAAATTATTTCGATTCACAGTTAGGGGACTGAAGGTAGTTTTATATAACTTTCCAGTGTGGTGATTTGTAATCAGGAACACATTCTAACTCTACATGTAAGTAACTTTGGCACAGTGTGTATGTTTTTGTCATTTTATTTTTAATTCCCTTGTTCCCGGGAGTAGCTGTAAAGACATCACTGTGTTAATGACTTTCCTCATTACACTGGCAGGTTTTTTTTTTATTGTTAATGTACACTATGAAGTGGTTTAAGTGCTTATAAAGAGGGTTGGTATTTCTCAATGGAAGGCTCTGTCCTATCAAAAGCCTTTTATTCAGCCAGAGGAGTAGAAAAGGAAAAACGGTGAACGCAACAGAGCAAAACCCTTTGGTTGGGCAGCCAAATTCCATCACTAGTGTTATTGTATATCTATGGCTGTAGAAATGCAGTTGGCACTGAATAGAGGAGTTCTTGCTATTCATTTGTAACTGCTGCTGTAGAGTCACATGGTGCAACACTTTGGAGTTCAATTTGTTAAATATGAGCCAGAATGTCCAAATCATAGCTTAAATGGTAAATATGTATCCATGTATATATTAAGTTCTCTGTAATCTGTTCAGTCCATGTCTACTTTAAGGGTGACCTGGAATGCAAGTTAAATGGTGAAGTTGAAATTGCATCAATTTCCGAATTTACTGTATTACCAAAATCAATTCAATCCTGTCATTTGTATAAGAAACAGAAATCCCTCTGTCCTGCTGCACGTTGTATTTCAGGATACTATCAGGAAACGCAGCTCACCACTGAGATCCTCATTAGAAAAAAAAATAATGATTTCATTGTAAAGATGAATGTCCTCCAGCAAAACAACCCTGTGCTAATGAGGAGTTTTGTAAAAGGCTACTTAATGGGATGCTCCTCTTACTTGGGATGCTTGCTCTTGGGTTTCTGTTGTGCCATCCTGCTAATTATCTGAGCAGCAAGCAGTAATTAGCGCTAATGTTTTTATGTGCAAATAGCATTCTGCATGGAGGATGATTGCTAGGATATAGATGTGATGTTATGTGAGCCTGAAGCAAATTAAAACAGGGTTCTGTAGTTTTCTCTTCAGAGAACTAACCAACTGCAAACTATCAGTCATATTTAAAACATCTCGTTATTTTTAGATGAGTGGAGGCTCTAAAACTGACCACGAGGGACCCCCCACAGAAGAGAGTGTGGGCAGCCATGCATTGTTATTACAGACGAATTGCTCTGTTTGATAAATAACAAGAGACCACGCTGTAGTGTAATTGCTTTGACCTGACTGCAGCAGTTTAGGCAGGAGTAACCAATGATCTACTGTCTAAAGGAAACAAAAAGCTGAGTCCATCTGTCAGAATCGGGTATATGTATGTTGCTGCTTTTTAAAATACCTAGTCCTTTAATCGCATATGGGTTTACAACTTTGTTTCAAAGACAGAACAAATTTGGGAAACGTTGGATATAAACAATATTAGCTCTGATTTGTCACAGTTTAATAGAAGTCCTAAACAAATGACTGTCTTGGCCACAGAGGCCTTTTTTTATATAGATGCAGAATATCATCTGCATAAAACATGAGTTCATGAGCTTGTAAAAGGAAGCAGATGCCTGTAATGTTGGAAGTGGATCAGATGGTAGTGTCAGGGGGGCTCTGGGGTGAAGAAAAACAGATGGAACAATGCAGGCATCCCTGTCTGGTTCCTCTCCTAAGTGAGAATTCATCAAATGTAATGTAAACCCATTTGGGAAAACTGCCACCTTAGACTCCAGAGATAACACCCTCACCCAGCTATTGAACTTCATTTTTCAAGGGCAAAGCATACTGTATGCAGCGTATCATGAGGAAGGATAACGGTTGCACAGTTTTTATTGGCAAAGGAAGAAGCTGTTAATAAATGTGACTAAAAGTGCTGAAATGAATACGTTATGTTGCTTTTTTTTTACTGTTTTAAGCAGTGACAGGACTTTAGTTGACAGGTTATTTTTCTTTTTCCTTTTTAATAGGAAGTGCAACGTTGTACTGTTGACATGAACATCACAGCAGAGCACTCCAGTCACCCAGACAACAAGCACAAAAACAGATACATCAACATTGTTGCATGTAAGTTTGAACCAAGACACTGTATAAACTGCTTATTATCAAGCAAGAACTTCAGGACGCATGAAGTGTATGAAGAGATGACAGTTTTCCAAGTTGGTAACATTTGAGAGTCAAGAATTTTCTACTAGAGAGGGAGGCCGTTGTCTCCGCGGACACTAGATGTGTGCTCCAGATACACAGCTATTATTTGACGAGTGTTAACTTTTTTTAGGTCAAGTGTCCACTCTTTGTTTGACTTCAACTGAAAATCGTTCAGCTCACCAACAGCTACTGTCGCTGTTCTGTCAATATACCGTTTGTAATGCTTGTTTATCCAAACAGCACCAGGTGGAGTTATCACAGGATGACAGGATTTGAAATGAAATGGCTAAGAGATTCAACTCGTCATATAATTTTGTATTAATGTCATAGGCAACTGCAGAAACAACTTGGACAATGGGATTTAAGTTGCAGTTTCCCTCACAGGCAACAGCAAGCACTGATAGCCGACCTGAAAGTCCTAGGAAAATGTTATATTTTGTTGTACTGCTTTTGCAGGATTGTTTTCAAAGGGTTTTGGAACATAAAGGGATTTTTTTATCTATGTCACAGCTAAAATAGTTATTTTTTCTTATAAAAAAAAAAGAAAAAGAAATGTATGGTCTGTCTCTCTACACAGCTTGGAATTTTGGTTTCCCAGAATACCCAGGTAATCTCAGTTACTTTGATGTAAAAAAAAAAATCAGTAAATTGTTTCATACTTTTTTTCTTTCTTTTTTTTCCCAGATGATCACAGTAGAGTGAAGTTGCGACCTTTAGCAGGAAAAGATGCAAAGCACAGTGATTTCATTAACGGCAATTATGTTGATGTAAGTGTGCTGTTAATGTTTGAAACCCCACGAGTAATTTGATTGGTTACACACATTTATCCTTTGAAACCTGTCACGCAAAAGACTGACATTTAAGGTAATTGCTTGTGTGGTAACGTGTGCGTTTGTCTTTGGAAACAGTAATTAAATAAGATCCTGCCTCTTTTGTCTTGCCCTCTCTGCAGGGTTACAACAAATCAAAGGCCTACATCGCAACACAAGGACCTTTAAAGTCAACGTTTGAAGATTTCTGGAGAATGATTTGGGAGCAGAATACCGGAATCATCGTTATGATCACAAATTTAGTTGAAAAAGGACGAGTAGGTGGCATTTTGTATTTCTAAATATTAATTTGATATGTATACCTATAGCTATCTAGATAGATGGATGGATGGATGGATTAATGGATGGTTTTTTTTCTAAATAAACACTTCATTAAAAGTAAAAAATAAAAAAAAATGTATTCTGACTTGACTAAACCATTTTTTTTTCTTTCTGCTTAATTTTCCAGAGAAAATGTGATCAGTACTGGCCATCCGAGAACACTGAAGAATATGGAAACATCATTGTTACACTGAAGAGCACAAAGGTACACGCCTGTTACACGCTGCGCCGTTTCACAATCAGGAATACAAAACTAAAAAAGGTCAGTAGAGTGTAACCGAATCTCTGTGTAACCGACACATATCCCACGAATCGGGCGGCATTGTAAATCAGGTTTATTTATTTTTTGCACCAGGGACAGAAAGGCAACCCCAAAGGGCGCCAGCATGAGAGGACAGTGATTCAGTATCACTACACACAGTGGCCTGACATGGGTGTACCAGAGTATGCTCTGCCTGTTCTCACCTTTGTGAGAAGATCATCAGCTGACAGAACTCCAGACATGGGCCCAGTGCTTGTCCATTGCAGGTACCACACTCTATTATTGGCTTATTTATTAAACCAGTACTTTATTAAGTTGTAACAGAAATTATATGCTTGCTAGATTGACGTCACAGTTATTAGGTGCTCTTAAAACAGCATTTATAGTTACAAAATGTGTTCAAAATTTAATTTATTTTAATCTGCTGGGCAGCACTAAAAAAATTATTATTTTTTTTTTTTAAATTTTTTGCTTGTGAACGTAGGCTAGCAAACCGGAGAACAAAAAGTGTGTGGCAAAGTTGTACGCAGATCTCTTTACAGTTTAAAACAACAGGGGGTAGTGAACTGCAAATTCTGTGTTTTTTCAATGCTGCATCTCTGGCTTGTATATTTCATTTAATTCATAAATCCTAAAAGATCTGATGTCTTTTGTCCCGTCTAGCGCTGGTGTTGGCAGAACTGGAACTTATATTGTAATTGACAGCATGCTGCAACAGATACAAGATAAAAGCACAGTCAATGTCCTGGGGTTCCTCAAACACATCAGGACACAGCGCAACTACCTCGTCCAAACTGAGGTAGGAACGACTTTGTGTCAGAATCATTCTCTTCATATATCATTTTGTTTATTTGTGCCATGCTGGATTTTCACCAAATGTTTGTTAATTATGTCTCCAGTAATAAACCACCAGGATTACTCAGCAAAATAGTACAAATCAAGTTGAGCATGCAAAGCTCTATTTTGTTAACTAAAACAGTTCACAGCTACTCCATTGATCAGTGGAGTAGTCATAATACTTGGAATAAACCTTAGAATATGCTTCATTTCAATCAATAAATCAATAAAGTAGCAGGAGTGGGAAGCATAAGCCAGGATATAAGAAACTTTTTAAATGGGCACGCTTTTGCACTGGATGACAATTGTAAATCAAGGCAAAAGCGAAATAGCTACACATCTGCCTGTCAAAGACATACATAGTGCCATGAAAGATGCTTTACCAGCATGACAATGACCCAGAACACATGTCAACTGAGGCTGCTGGATCAGAAAACAGGACAGGGTGACTCACTGGCTTACCGGATTGCAGTGCCTTCATTGCACTGAGCAAATCTGGCAGTAATTAATACAAATGTTAAATGCAGGGCACCCAACCAGCATTAGAGGTCTGGAGGAGCATATTGTTGAGGAAATGGACACTTTGGGGGAGATGGTAGTGCGCCATCTATCCTGACCTGCCTAACGTCCACCACCTAAAACGCTGAGGGCTTGCATTGTTAGGGGTTATTACGGTTCAGACTGTGTTCTTTAAACATTCACATTTTAAATTTGCTTTTTCAATGGTAGTGCATGTCCAAAGAAATGCTTGTGTGCCAAATCTTTTTTTTGTTGAAACTGGGAAATAAGCAGAAAAGGTGCCGTGACAGTCTGGCTTGTGTCAGAATGCTCCTGAAAGCTGCACCGTAACAGAAGAAGTGTGTATACAAGGAAGTTTAGTGGGGAGGGAAACAGACCTCAAGATGTCTCTCCTAACTATATATTCATTTGTTTCCTTGTGCAGGAGCAGTACATCTTTATCCATGATGCCTTGCTGGAAGCAATCCTTGGCAAAGAAACAGAAGTACTTGCCAATCAACTGCACAGCTATGTTAACAGCATCCTCACCCTGGGGGCTGGTGGGAAGACGCGACTAGAAAAACAATTTAAGGTCAGCAGCCCCTGCTGGCACTTTATACTTTATGCAAAGCTTCTTGTTCACCAAGTAAATACCATAGTGCAATGAATACCGATTGTTAAAGCATTTTCTGCGATCCTATTGCATTACAGTTTTTTATGTTTTGTATTCCCTAACAAACTTCCTTAATATCAAATGGATATTGCAAGTGTTCGGAAGATAGTCTTGACATTCTGCAAATTATTCTCCACCGCAGAGTTGTGTGCAAGTGTTTCCAAGGCCTGCATTAACAGGTGACAAACCTCACAGTTAGACATAGCAGTAAATGTACCCTCAGTAATAGCACTATCATCTCCCAGCATGGTACCTGAATTCAAATTGAATTAGATGACACACAGATGGTAATAAGCTGTCATTATTTTTCAAGTTGGTAGTATAACACAGGACAGGAGGTGGTCTTGAAGATTATTTTCTCTTTGTTGTGTTGAAGCTTTTTTTATTTTGTTCTGTTTAAAACAGTACAGAAATAACAGCCCATTCGGTCTGCAGAAGCTTGGAAATACTTTTACTGACTCATTGAAAAGATGATTACTTCTTTATAGATACCTGTTAAAAAAGATGGTGTTCCCCATTCTGATGGTCAATAGGAGTTGTTTGAACGTGGGCAGCTTGCCAAAGATGGCATTGCTTTTATCTTTGTGTGAACAGCATCTTCAAATAAAAAGTGTTGATCTGTTTTTGTACATTTAAAATGTTTGTATTTCTTATTTAACTAGTAATGAGATAATTGATCTGTAGCCTTATCGTCCCTCTAATTTTGAAAACAAACAAATGCATTCTTCTAAAATACTGATCAAGAATACAGGCATGTTTAGCACCAGGACGGCATGAATGTCCTTACATTACTGTTCTGTTTTTTTTGTTTTTTTTACTGCTTAAATTGGTTTGCAAACACACCAAAGTGACCTTATTGCAACCACCAGTGGATAAAAACGTCTCTGGTTTGAAAGGGTTTCCAATGTCAAAATAAGAAACTGTGCCTCCAGCAGTGCCGTTGCCTTTTATAGATCCACAAGAATACCAAAATATTTTTTACAGTTCAAAGCAAGTTATATAAGCAGTCAATGCATGTGCATATGAAATTATTAAAGAACAAATTAGAAGTTCAAATACACAGACAACAATGTAGGTAGCTTTGAATTTAAAATGGTGGCCACGGTAGAAAGATTCAGAAATGTTTTTTTTTTTTTTTTAAAGAAATATTATTTAGTATTAGATGATAATGTGTTTAATAATTTGATTACTTTGCTTAAAAAAATGTGAACCTTGAGGTGCAAGAGGATTTGTAATAACAGAAAATTATTACGCAGTATAGCCAGTGTCTAGAAAATATTATTTTGCACTTTTGAAAAACTGCATGAAATTGCGCATACATAGATGCACGCACACTACCAACCCTACCGATTCTGTACGGCCCTCTGAAACACTTCTCTTTTTCTTTCTTTACAGCTGGTGACACAGTGCAATGCAAGATATGTGGAATGCTTCAGTGCACAGAAAGAATGCAACAAAGAGAAAAACAGAAACTCTTCTGTGGTGCCATGTAAGCTTTATTCTCTGGCTTTTATTGTAATATGTTCCTGTCGCTGATGTTTTGTTGTTAAATGGCAAAACACTGGAGACTAAGAACAACATACACACTGCTTTTTTATTATTCATCTCAAAAGCAAGATTGTATGCAGGGAAATATCTTGTGGTTTTAGTATCCTTGTGTGTTTCGTAATGTATCACTATGTAACGTATTTGGGCATTGTAAAAACGTATTAATGATCACCTGCTTTTACCAGCCACTGTATTTCTTCAATGCAAGTGACTAAGCAAGCAGTCATCTTTATTAAGAAGCCACACATGTTCAGTCACACTGGAGACCAGATCATTCAGGTTTCACAGCAGAATCAACACTGTTGGTGTGTTTCAATTAAAATGAAGAAAAAAAAAAGAAAACATTTTCACTTTGAAAAAAAAGTTTATGCACTTTATGCAAAGTTGGATGTATGGTATCTTAAGGGATTTAATGTGTTTATAATTCCCAAAACAGCTGAACGTGCTAGGGTGGGTCTTGCACCGCTGCCTGGAATGAAAGGAACAGATTATATCAATGCCTCCTATATTATGGTAAGGGATTCAAAATTACTGTGCTACCTTCAAACGTGTAATATTCTTCATCTCCATGCATATTTTTTTTAATGTTGAAAAAATATTCAGATAATAATAATAATAATAATAATAATAATAATAATAATAATAATAATAATAATAATAATAATAATAAAACGTGCAAAGTAACATGTCTTTTTTATATGAGCCAAGCTATTACAATTTGAAGGTTGGATGTAGCCCAGTAAATGTTTTTCCCCCACCAAAAATGGCCTAACCTGGCAAACCATGTATTATTCCAGGGTTACTACAGGAGCAATGAATTCATCATTACACAACACCCCTTGCCTCACACAACAAAGGACTTCTGGAGGATGATCTGGGACCACAATGCGCAAATTATTGTCATGTTGCCAGATAACCAAGGCTTGGTAAGTGGTGCATTCAGCCAAAGGTTGGACAATGAGCTTCTCTTTTTTTCTAAAGCAGACGTTACACTTCAAGTGCTACAGTGACATGAGAAGATGTTTAATTACGATACTAACACCACCTTGCTCCCCATATGTCCTCTTACACTGAAATTGTGCCTTAAGTTGTGTGGGTGTCAGAAAGCTGAAGTGCCATCATGTCCTTCACACTAATCATAGAGAAAGGATAACACGTTCATTTTTTTCACTTTCATACGTTCAATATCCATCCTTGCGTTGATGAAGTTACTAGTTTGAAGTTTTTCTCAGCTGTGTTATAGTGCTGCAAAACAAAGTAACATTAATTCAAATGTTATGTTATTTCAAACCTGGCATGTGAACTGTTGTTTATAGTGTATGTGGATCACCAGCAAGGGATGCATATTCCTGGCAATTTCAATGTTTGTTTTGTACCTGCATGCATATGCTGTTCGTCACTCTACAGAGACCGCTGCTGTAGTATAAAAACGAATCGAGTCGAGTAATATGCTCATTGGTATTATCTTTCTCAGCATTAGACTGAAGCTATTTTATCAGTGAATTGGGTTATCGTGATTGGCTCATTCTGTAAAGTGCTGAAAGAGTTAAAGGCAGAATTCTCAAGTGCATTTGATCTACTGAGAAAGAATGTGTTACCAAGTTAAAATTCACATCTATACAGCAGGCTAACATTGGTTATCTTAGGTTAAAGAACATTATATAATATACAAGCTAATGGTCTCCTGGCAGATTTTTTGCCAGCAGGGTGCCTAAAGGATAATTAGCTCTTTCACTCAGTACTGCAATAATTTATTTGCATGCAGTGCTTTTAAATCTGCTTTATGGCATGCATTAAGCCCCATACCCTGACCAAAAAAAAAGCAGTTTAACATTGCCACTAAGTGTTTGTAAAATATATTGCATCTAGCAAACCCTAAAAGAGAACTGCAGTACTCAGAACCTCGTATTATATACTAATAGACACTGAATAATCTAATACACACTCATAATCGGACCACTGTTTATTATTCATCTATGGGTTAAAAAAATCTAATCAATTGGTGTTTACCCAAATGCAATCTAAAAAGGTCTATAGGAGGCAAAGAGGCATGTTATGTTATCCTTCAGACAGACAGAATCTGTTCAGGTTTCTTTAGTCACAACACAGAGATCCCAAGGTTAAAGCTGACAAAGAAACAAGAGCCTTATTCCTTTTCCCTTGTGAGTTTGATCTGCGACTTACAGATACTCCTCAGCAGGGAAGCTATCAGAAATGCTACAATGCTTTCCTTGGTTAGAATTGTGCTCCATGCTAGTCACAAAACGTAGAAAGACATTTTGAAGGATGACTCTGTGTTCAGGTGTTTTATTTATAAAGGTTACATAGGTAATTGTAGTGATATTGGTGGTGGTCTGTTTATAAAAGCGGTTTTTTAAAAGCTAACGCTTTTTGTTCTTTGTGTGTGTCCATGTTCAGTTTACATTTACAGTAATTTTAGAAAGGCTATTCTTGAGTGTTAAGTTTCATTAAAATGTGCTGTGTGAGGTCAAAGCCTATCGCTTATCTATCTTTAGCACAGTACTGTATGTGAACACCAATTCTTGATTCCACTTTACAACTGATCTGTGGTCTCCTCTTCTTTCAGGCAGAGGATGAATTTGTATATTGGCCGAGCCGTGAAGAGTCTATGAACTGTGAGGCCTTTACCGTTACCCTTATCAGCAAAGACAGATTGTGCCTCTCAAACGAAGAGCAAATTATCATCCATGACTTTATCCTAGAGGCAACACAGGTATTGGGATATCAAAGCTGTTTTTATTAGATGCCTGCAAAACATTTTTATTCATGTACCCCTTAACATGCTGCAGCTTCTAATTGTAATATATTCAATTATCTGTCATTAAAACTCGGTTGTTAATTATGTTCAGCAGCCTTGCCTCGCAAATGGTAATATTAATTTTATCTGTTAATTAATGGAATGACAATGTTACAGTTTGGTAACAGCCAAAAAAAAAAAAAAAAACAGGTTTTGTGGAAGATTCATTAATTGTGTTTTTAAATTTAGTTTGTCTTATTTATTATTTTGTGGGCATTAATGCTAGAGAAACCCACAACCCCTGTGAGATCAAAGGTCAAAGGTTACCCGCAGAAAGAAAAGCATCATTGGAGTATACTGGGCAGATATGAAACAAAAAAAGTTACTGGTTGCCATATATTTAGGTTTGGTTCTCTTTACATTTGTGTTGTTTTCCATTTCAGGATGACTATGTCCTTGAAGTGCGTCACTTTCAGTGCCCTAAATGGCCAAACCCAGATGCTCCACTCAGCAGCACCTTTGAACTTATCAATGTAATTAAGGAAGAGGCCATGACCCGAGATGGACCAACCATTGTTCATGATGAGTATGTGTTGTCTTTGCATTTACCTGGCATCGTGTTTCAAATCTGCCGCTTTTATTATTTGTTTTAGTATCGTAATTACTGAGATCATAGTTTTAGTTTCTATATCTACGGAAGGTGGCGTGTTGAGAAATGTTTGCTGTCATGTTTATTGCTTCAGGGCAACTCTGTGTTGTACAATATTAGTCAAGCACTGCCAAACTAAACACTGATCCAAAAGCAGTGACACGTACTCTCATCCAGACAAACACATCTCCCCAATTGTTTAAAACCATCCGCATTGCAGATATGTTTTTATTATTGTTTCTATATTTTGCAAAGTACAGAACAGTTCACAGCACTGTCCATTTACTTTTTTGTTTTATCAAACCTCCAGCAGAGCGTTGTTCGTTTTTAATATTATATTTATATGGTCTTGCTTACTGAAAAGAAACTGGTCATACATTGAAGTCTAAGTACTCTTGGTTAATCTTGAATCCTAAGAAGCTTAAAATGTAATGAGTGTGTCTATATGATGTACAGCATATTTACCAAGCAAGGACAGAAAGATTCAAGGCAGCCCGTTTACCAAACACATCTGTCGTTCTAATTAATGGCAACCAACAAGGGCTTACTAAAGATTTACAGGTGTCATTAGTTTTCGAATGACATATGACCGTCTATATTCTTTTGGATCTTCATATTTATTCTCTTTATACTAGTATAAATGACAAGATCAGGATAGCTTTTCTGCCCCAATGGTTTTCAATCCAGCAATAAACTGGTATAGTAACAAACAATTGGAGTCATTGGACACTTTTAAAATCTAGAAAACCATATTCCGGTCCTGCGGATCCTTATTGCTGTAGCAGTAGAAGTACAGTTAACCGCACACTCCAGTTGGCTTTCAATATAACGTATCTTTGCGATCATGCTTTACCTCTGTATTCCAGGTGTGGTGCAGTTTCAGCAGGAATGCTTTGTGCCCTTACAACCTTGTCACAGCAGCTAGAGAGTGAAAACGCTGTGGATGTCTATCAGGTGGCAAAAATGATCAACCTCATGAGGCCAGGAGTTTTTACAGACATCGTAAGTTGTTTCTTTATTCATGCGAGGGCCCGTTGAATTAGAGGAGAACTGTTTTCATGCAGAATAAGATTAGGAGACAGCTAACAATTCAACATCACTGGCACAGTACCTAGGGAAGAGCAAACCCGTGCATATTGTAAGTATACTTGTAACCTAATTAGTCTAATAAAGAACAAATGATATGAATAAACCAGGAGTGTTTCTTATGTGTTACAGCAGTAATGGCCATATTCAGAAACAACACTTGAGCTTAGTGCTCACTCTTACCTCTGGAATCCACCTGCTTCAGAAATGATCTATTGTAATTTTCTGGTGCTACAATGGCCCCTATAAAACTAATGCAACCAGCATTCACCTGTACAAAGCTGGATGCTTTGAAGATTGATGACATTTTGTCCTTCAAGTTTGATTTTATTTGTATGTTTTTTTTTGTTTCTGTGCTGCTCTCGACACTATCAAGGATATTGTGTTGGAACTGATATTGTGCACACATACAGCACTGCGATGGTAATTGCTAACTGAATTGTTTTTTTTGTCCTAGGAACAGTACCAGTATCTATACAAATCAATGCTCAGTTTGGTCAGCACCAAGGAGAATGGAAATGGCCTCGTGTCAATAGACAAAAATGGCACTGTTGTGATTCTGGATGAATCAGACCCAGCAGAAAGCATGGAGTCTCTCGTTTGAAGATTGAAAAGCCTTGAAGAGGCACTTCATTTGTAAAACTTCAAGGACTAGGCAGACTTTTTTGAGGCCTTTTTTTGTCAGACTCTAGGTTAAAAAAAAAATAACCTGATTCCTTTTTTTACACTGATAAAGTTTTTGATATTTATTTTTGCCATTTTATGTCTTAATGTTATCCTACTGAGCATTTGCACCTATGGTTAATTTCACACAATGAACACACACTTTTTTCTAGTTTGCACTATATAATCAGTGTTACTGCCTATAATAATCAAATCTACAGAACTGGTAATCAAGCCCTAATGTGACATGCCATGGCATCATTCAACGTGTGTGCTCTTGAGTTGATCAGAACGACAAGCATTGGCAATGTATCATCTACAGTAACCATAGTACAAATGAAACATGTGTAATCCAGTCACAGCTGGGTTTGCTTTTGAGCACCCCATTTAAAATGTATTTTAATGCATACATTTCATTAAGAAGTTTTGATTCAGTGTGATGAAACTATGCTTTGTTTTATACAGGAAAACATTATATCATTTTGCTTAGGAAATGACCAGGCTACTTTCTACACCAACAGCAATAGGGTAAAAATAAATTTTTTTTTTTTTTTTTTTTAATTATTATTCTAAATAAGGTATTCTTAATAAAAGTCAAGCCCATCATATTATTCTTTTAAAAGTTGATCGAATTAAAAAAAAAAAAAATCTGTGAAGTTAGAACCTTTTTTTAAAAACGGAACTCTCACGGAACTCTCACTGGTGTTTTGGAACTGTATATTGACCAACCCCCCTCCCTCCCTTGCCTTTAAAAAAGGACAATAATACACTTTCAGCCCTCTCCATCAGAAACTTAAGTTTTTATTTGTATTTGATTGTATCTGTTTGTACCCTTAACACTGTATGTATTGCATACCCTCCCTCCATAGTCTGCATTTGCTGAAGATGAGTAGGACATGTAAAGTGTTTTCTTGTTAAAACCATCTGGTCTCAGTGAAAAGGCGTTTTCTATCACACGTGACTATGAGTGCAACACTGATTCATGGGTTTGTATAAGAGCACGCTTGGCCCCACAGACCCCATGTCTTGGTATATCGTTTTTATTTTGCTGAAAGCTTTCTATTCCTTTTCTCCCAAATTTATTACCAGTGTGCTTTAGGCTCATGCTGAGTGGATCAATGCCTTGACTCGTTTGTTGCTGCATAACAACAGCGTCTGGTTTTAAACAATTTGATATTTGGGTCTATATTGGGGATATTGGAAAATAGGTCAATATCAGAAGCTAAACCAATTGGCCTTGTTAATTATACAGCACAACTGCCTTGATATTAGTCTTTTTCTTGTGTTGTATTTATTTTAAAAAAAGAAAAAAATAAATTGGAGAGAAAAATAGAGTTTATCAACTTTACCAAAGATATATATATAGAGTACTAATTTTTTGCAAGAATAGGAGCTTTCGTTCTGCAAACATTTGAGTTAAACATTGTTTTAATCATAGTTATTGACTGAAAGAAATTTCAGGTTTGCTTGACTGTTTTAGGTGAGGTTTTTTTTTTTGTTTGTTCTTAAATGTGACAGAATTACTTGTTAACTAATGTATTTCATTTTATATTTTTAAATGATATAATGTAATTTACTCATAACACCACATGTTAACCCTGTGCACTTACTGCTTCAGTTGCTATGTAAGAGTGTTTATTCCAACTCAAGTCGTACCACAGTTCCTGTCATGTAAGGACACAAACCAAGCTGTAATAGTAGGGGCATAAATGCTTACAATAACATTGTGCTTATGGAAAGCTTAGTGAAATGTAGTATTTCTCTTAATTTGTCAGAGAGATGTTTTTTTAAATGAAACTTCAAAACATAGAAATCATTCAACCTTTTTGTATTATTATTATTTGTCTCCAGAGAAGGAGTCAGTTAAATGAAAGTTACAGCTCTCCAACATTTGGGGTAGTGACTTGATTGATTTTATTTTTGTTTAGAATTACATGCAGCCGTTGTTTCTTGAGGATTGAACAAAGTCTCAGAAATGTATTTCATTTTAACACTAGTGTATATCATTAAAATGTACAAATGTTGTTGCTTTAATAACCATCTTCTGGAAACTTTGTATCTATGGTATATAATCATAGAATTTTATATTTTCATATAAAGCTATTTTTTTTCTAGTTTCAACTCCTTCATAGTTTTTTTTTTTGTGGTGGATATGTGGAAACTAACTGCATTAAGGTAGTGAGTACTGTCATCACATTCCAAAATAAATTCCACATGTACGATTACTTTTGGGGCAGTGATTGTGAATCTTGGGTGTTTTTTTCTTCTTTCTTTTACAATTCTGTTGTCAGTGTGTACAATAGATCTAGCCAGTCACTGAATAAGATTGTCCCATTGACCCATTTGAAAAATGTGGTGTTTCTCCTCTTTTTTGTAACTTGAAAAAAAACAAAACGTTTTTTGTTCCATTGAAAGCTATATCAAATCATTCTATTATACTGTTATTTAATATGTAAATTGTATTGCTATACATAAAATAAAGTATGGGTTTTGATGTACATGATGGGAATGCAGGTTTGTTTTAAATTAGATGTTTTTAGTATTACCATGTGAAGTGTATACTGTAAATGCATGTTTGTTGAGTCTATGTAATACTGTCTGCCATACTTTAACGCAAGACAGTATTCTGAATTGGCTTACACTGTACTCTCACCACTAGCAGGAACCACATGGAATAACCCAAGGCACTATTTAAACATGCTTCTTGATCCAGATGATCCGTGTTAAGGTTTACATTATACATGAGTTAGACATCAGCAATAAGAATGATTTCCATTGCAAGTAAAATTGTAGATGAAATCGCAGAAGAAAACAACTTGTATCTTAATCGCCACAAGAGACAAAGGGGATGTGAGTGCTGTTTATATGTTCAAGCAACTGTAGGTTTCACTGGGGGTCCCAGAGAGAGCACTGGCCTACCACTCCTGAGAGTACACTTTCACTTCACTGGGTCAGACCTTGGGTACCATGGTCCACTTGTCCCTTATTTCCACTAAATGACCCAGACCTTATGTTCAACAAGACAATACATGCCCACACACAGCTACGTCACCCAGCATTAACATGAGGAACAAAATGGGACAATTCTCCAGACACATCACCCACTGAACGCCATTGGGAACAGCTTGGCAAGCTGCTGGTGATGCCTCCACCAAAAGAAGTAATCTGCCTTGATGTGACAAATACACTCTAATTAACAGTATGAGATAAAGATTTGATGCCAGCATTGCCGTTAGAGGCGGCCACAGTTGTAACTGAACTTTCGGCATTGAATCTGTATTAAATGTGATTATATTTTTTTTTAAAAAAGATAAATTTATTTAGGCATATCATTCTCAATAACCTTCTGTACACTATATATGTTTTCTTATTAAACATATATTTTTTGGTTAAATTAATGAATAAAACATGAATATGTAATTGTCAGACCAGATTTGCCTGTGAAAATACCTGAGGCAGATTTTAAAAGGGTAGTTAAAAGTCAAGTAATGACATTGTATTGTGCTTGTAGAAGAACTAATTTGTTGTGGCTTCTTCAGGCTCAAGGATATAAAAGGAAAGACCCAATAAGAAACCTAAATACTATAAACCCCCTTTATCCACCATATCTTTTTTGGGAGATTTCTGAGAAAAACAGACTGCATACAGCAATGGAGAAACAGTTATAGCTGCATTCGGTAGCAAACAGTACCTTATTAGCAGCCATTTAAATTAACAAATAGATACGTTTAGAATTTATTCTTTTTTTTGTTACATAATCCCCCCCAAAAAAACATTTAGGAAATGCATTTGGTACTATATCTGCCATGGTAGTGAGAGACATTATCTTTGTATCCACCTGTTTTGATACAGAGCACGCTACACACTCTTATGCTTCAAAACCCTTCAACTGTCGGCACACGACCACCGGCATCTGCCCTGTAGGCCATTTCCAAGAGGCCTGTGAGGGGTGTCTGTTCCATAACTTGTGTTCAGCATTCCAGAACCATCATTTCTACTTTTTACATGATGGAACTGGCAATTGTCAGCAATTACACTGTAAGGGTTTAGATTATGACGTAAAACTCTGTGACATTAAGACAAAAAATAAAAAAAATTCTAGTTACATGTGTAAAGTAAAACGTTTTTTTCTAATTCCATTTGGGTGATTCTGATGTCAGATTCAGTACTGGTATTTAGAAGTTAAGGAAAATTGACTTTTTATCTGATTGTTGAATTCAGAACACTGTAACAGGACTTTATTAACCATAAAATCCATTTAATCAGCGTCTGCTGTTATGTCTGGTTTGAGATTAATGGGTGTTTTATATGTGATCTGGATGTATCAGGGCCAGTGGAATTGATGGTGTTTCACTGCTGAATGTGACAGATGTTTGTGAAGAAGTTGATCAAATTAACAAGAGTTATGTTATCTACATTGTGCAGCTGGCAAGCTAGTTACAGAGTACATTATCCTTTTTACAACACATCTCCCCAGAGTGGAGTTGCTGACGCTTGACAACAGTACAATTTTAATCACATCAGTTATTATAAATACCTGAGGCTAGCGCATAGCCAAATCGGGTTAAGAAGCAATGCTCCACATTTTATTCAGAAAACGCAAGATAAATGAGAACACCAGAGAATGCTCTTCATAATTGACCTCCACATGACAATAATATATTCTTGCATTGCCCCTAATGGGATAAGGCAATTATCTAATTGAACAATAATGCAAAAGCAATTTAAAAAAAAAGCAAATTACATTGTTGTTGCATTTTTAGTATTTTTAATTAGGCTCAGGGAAAGCAGAAGGCAAAAATCTATTGGAAATTATTCATATTCGGATTTATTTGATCATATTTAATATTAATATTTCATATTTATATGTAATAATTAAAGTACTGATTGCCAGAAATTCATTGCATGCAACAAGGGTTAGGCTACCTTATTGTATAAGGTTGCATTGTGTACTAGAGGTTAACATAATGTTAATTACAGGATGTTAGTTTCGAGTTGGAATTTAAGGTCACTGAAGCCAGCCCAAAGAGAAAGTACTGTAGTGCAATCTGATTTATGGAGCCGCCTGCTTGTGAAAAGTCAAAAGCACAGCACATGGTAAAAATAAACAAGGCAGAAACTCCACAGTAAATACTGTTCACAGTAAAATAATTCATATGGCAATAGCAAAACAGTAAATTACAATAATACATACGTATACTACAGAATAATGAAATAACACAAGAATAATACAATTTCAAACAGCAGACTGTATAAACAGTAGTCATAAAGGTTTACATGGTTCACAACATTACTCGTTTGGAACATACCTTTATTATATATAAAAAAATACACAAATAATGAATGTGTGCACTAAAAATGCTGAGAGCTGAGCAACCTTCACATTGAGATAAGTTACCATTTTGCCGATCAATGATGCCATTGGTCCATTTGGGTTGGCTATTTCCTTCCTGTCCCCATGACTACGAGCATAAATACTGTAGAAGCAAAACACTGGCTGAGCTCCAGAGTAACTGGAGGTACAATTTCGACTGCTTTGGTCACCAACGCCCGAGTGGTTGCTGGTAATGCTAACTGCAGTGCTAACTTTGCCCATTTACGAAGGATTGTCACTCATGTTATTTCATTTCACTTCCACAGAAAAAAAAGCTTTTTCATTGAATAAGGTAAAATAAAGGGATTTGCTGGATTTGAGCTCAGCACTCCAAGAGGAACAGCATAGTATGCTAGTGAATTAGCCCACTATGCCATCTCACTTACCTGGAAATAATGCCTTTATCATTGTCTATATAGGAAATTGTCCAATTCTTTGAAAATAAAGAACGGAATCAACTGGATTTGAACCCAGTACTCCAAGGAGGAATAGCACGGCATACTAGTGAATTAGCCCACTGTGCCACTTCACTTCCATATATAAGCTTGCTTTTTCATTGACTTTAAGGTAAACGACTAAAGTCTTTGAAAAAAAAAGGAATCAACGATTTGAACCCAGTCATCCAAGAACAACTCCACAGAATGTTAGTGAATTAGCCCACTGTGCCATCTCAATTCTGTAAAAAAAAAAACTGCTTTGTCATTGAATATATAGGAAATGAACTGATTATGTGAAAATAAAGCAGGCATCAAATAGATTTGAACAGAGTTCACCAAGGAGGAACAACACAGCATACGAGTGAATTTTCACACTGCACCACTTGGCTAATGTGTAAAATAAGCATTGCAACCTCTTTATATTATTATTTTATTTGTCCATCGTAATGTTTGCAAAACAATAGCAAACGCCTACTCGCTTGACTTCCTTCTTCCACAAACTAAAATATTAATTGAAATATACGTTTCACAGAAACACGACTCCGGTGGACCTCATTAATTCGGTGCGGTACTGGCAAGCGGTTGCGGTGCCCTCTGCTGTATATAATGGGTAGTGCAGGTAGTGAACTTCAGCGAGACAGACACGGCGTTAGCTTTCATTTCTTATCCAATGCTGCCATCGTGTGGCCATTTAGTAGAACTGCTGGTTCAAGTAGAATCAATTTAATGTCCTTTTGAAGTTACTTGGATTAACCTTAATTAACCCCCCTGTTCAAAATTTATGATATATTCTTAAAAACCCTAACTTTGTGGCAAGGAAGTGGAACTGTTACGCCTTGCCTTCAACAATCTGTTTGGAGAAAACAAACTACGTAAAGTACCTGTCTACTGATTGGCGCACACAACTAACGAATCAAACTGAGAAACAGAATACCTAGTTTGCATAGTCCCTATGTCCTGCGTGTGCACCTGGTTAAAAACATATTTAATTAATGATTAACAAAAAAATATTTATATATGTATTGTAGTACAGGTGTCCATATCAATATCTTAAACGTATTAGATTTTCATGTTTCTCGGGAAGAATTGTTTTACTATCGGCAATATTTTAAAAAGAAGGGTTTCAGAGTCGTTTAAACTCTCTGCCAATGCTGCCGTCCCGTGGCGAGTAAGTGGACCTCCTGTCATGTCAATGCAATGGAAGTATTTTTGTTTTGTGTCTGGCGGTGCAACAGGCACCAGGCAGCGCTGTGTCCAAAGCAGATAGGGAAAAAAAAGAACACTTTTGGTAATGGCACAGGAGAAAACCTTGTTCTTTCTCCTAAACAACTGAAACTCGAAATTTGGAATCAGAAGCGCGTCATATTTCAAATCTTAAGGTGGCCTGGTATCGCAGGAGTACAGACTTACAATGGCTTTTCTTTTACGGACATAATTTAAAAATAACTGGAACAACGAAATACACTGTAGAATAAGCTATTTTTATGTTCTTACATCTCTTTAGGTTTTATACTTCTTATGGCCATACAACGACACATATGCACTCCGGATCATTTGCTTTGTTGGTCTGAAGCTGGTGCTGTTTTTAACACAGTAGTCTTATAGTCAGAATTGTGTGTAAACGAGTCTTACTGATGTACACGTTTTTACTAGTGTTTATAACATTACTCTGATGCAGCATACCTTTATTATATTACATTACAGGGCAACAGTGTGGAGTAGTGGTTAGGGCTCTGGACTCTTGCCTGGAGGGTTGTGGGTTCAATCCCAAGTGGGGGACACTGCTGCTGTACTCTTGAGCAAGGTACTTTACTTAGATTGCTCCAGTAAAAACCCAACTGTATAAATGAGTAATTGTATGTAAAAATAATGTGTTATCTTGTAACAATTGTAAGTCCTGAATAAGGGTGTCTGCTAAGAAATAATTATATATATATATATATATATATATACACAAATAATTAATACATGCTGAAAACTGAGTAACCATATTAAGGTCTGTTACCGTTTTGCCCCTCACAATAATGGCGTCTATATAACCAATGATGCCATTGGTCCATTTGGGTTGGCTATTTCCTTCCTGTCTCCATGAATACAAGCATAAAATCTGTAGGAGTAAAACATTGCCTCCGACGAGCTTTAGAGTTATTGTAGGTAAACGTTTGGCTTAATATTTTTTTTCATTTTCGTGGAGAAAGTAAATGTTGGTACAATATTATTTGGTTTGAAAAACTTGAGCTTGGTAAGATATCTGATTTATGTGCGGTACCTTAAATTATACTTTCATTTTAAGTTACTTTGCATATATGTTTTATAGACCCTGGACGCGACAATTTGATGTGTTATTTATAATGTCCATTTATCAAAAATCGGTGTAATGTAGTTTATCGTGCTACTGAAGTCCATTATATAATCAGGCCTGTATGTGTGTTGTCCCAACACGTCTGTGATAATCTGAGCAAATGTAGACATACATACAGCACGAGTGATATTATTACATAGTGATATTAGCATTCTCCCATACATTTACAATGATTTAATGTAAAACCAGTTCCCCATAGTTACTGTGGTTTGGATTTAATTAATGCATAATTAAAGCAAAACGATTAATTCAAAACATATCCCTATGAATTTCAACAATAAATCGACAATTTAACGTCCATTGGAATAGGTCCACAAGCATTTATTTTGCAATAGGTTTCATTGGCGGTGTTTACATGCACGAGTCATGACAGTTTTCCTCACGACGTGTTTGCCGTACTTTTCAGGAAATGTGTTGCAATGCAGTTCTGATAGATTTAGGAGAAAAATGAATAAATCGGCACCGATGCTGATTACTCAATTCATAGTGATTTAGGGGAGGGGATATTTTAACGTCCGTGTCTGCTTAATAAGTAGCAAAAGCAGGACTCTTAATATTGTGAGAAGAGCTTCATGCGTTGCCATGAAGATAAAAACATTTAACAAAAATAAGTGTTGTCGGGCACATTCTGAATTACGCCACGCATTAGCTACTTACCTTTCCAACACACACACAATTATTTCAAATATAATTTATACAAGTTTGACTACATACAACACTACACGCAGGCATTTCAAGTGTTTGAGTTTAATAACGTTATAATTTAAATACGCACGGCATACTAGTGAATTAGCCCACTGTGCCACTTCACTTCCATATATAAGCTTGCTTTTTCATTGACTTTAAGGTAAACGACTAAAGTCTTTGAAAAAAAAAGGAATCAACGATTTGAACCCAGTCATCCAAGAACAACTCCACAGAATGTTAGTGAAGTAGCCCACTGTGCCATCTCAATTCTGTAAAAAAAATTTCCTTTGTCATTGAATATATAGGAAATTAACCAATTATGTGAAAATAAAGCAGGCATCAGATGGATTTGAACAGAGTTCACCAAGGAGGAACAGCACAGCATACTAATGAATTATCACACTGCACCACTTGGCTCCATGTGTAAAATGAGCATTGCAACCTCTTTATATTATTATTTTATCTGGCCATCGTAATGTGCAAAAAAATAGCAAACGGCTACTCGCTTGACCCTTCTTCCACAAACTAAAATATTAATTGAAATATACGTTTCACAGAAACACGACTCTGAATTACGCCACGCATTAGCTACTTACCTTTCCAACACACACACAATTATATCAAATATAATTTCTACAAGTTTGACTACATACAACACTACACGCAGGCATTTCAAGTGTTTGAGTTTAATAACGTTATAATTTAAATACGCACGGCATACTAGTGAATTAGCCCACTGTGCCACTTCACTTCCATATATAAGCTTGCTTTTCGGGCACATTCTGAATTACGCCACGCATTAGCTACTTACCTTTCCAACACACACACAATTATTTCAAATATAATTTATACAAGTTTGACTACATACAACACTACACGCAGGCATTTCAAGTGTTTGAGTTTAATAACGTTATAATTTAAATACGGGAGCGCCATCTGGTGGAATGTTGTAAGAATGATTGTTTCAGTGAACTTAAATTCTGTTGACATGGCTTTAACATTAAATGTGTGTTTGACTGAGACTGGGGATCCCAGCAAGAATTTCACCAATCATTGCCATAAGTGTAAAGGGCAGAAAGTGAACCTTCCCTGTTATGAGGCATTTCTTTCTTTTTAACCAGGCAAATACTGTAAGCTACCAGTAAAGGGAACACATCGATCGGCTACAGGAATATGACGTCTTACTTATATCAGGAAGTTGAGTTGAGCAAAAGACACGAGGAGATGTATGTCAACTTTTGTATCTTTTCCTCTTGACTTCTTAATTATTTATCATTATTCAGTTTATTTACAAACAAAATTGCCTGTTAGGTTACTAAAACAGTAAACAACCTTCTGGTTTAGCTAAAATAGCCAATAAAATAGCCTGCTGTGAATTGCGATTGAAAGGATTTTGATGCAACTGTAATGTTTTGGATCCCTAGACTAGGTCAGAGAACAGCTCTGCTCCAGCAGATGGAAACTCTAATTGAGGGCCAGCAGAATGAGAAGAAAAATCGGACAGCGGTGTCTGAAGCAGCACATGACAGAAACACTGCGCTCTTGAAAGTGAGTGTGCTCATTTTAATTGAATCACTCCCTGCAAGCTGAATGCTTAACCGTTTTTAATATGTCATAGAATTATTTTGAATTTGCTTTACTAACTATGTTTATGAATGAATGAACACTGAAATATCACCCGATGGAAAGTTGTTAGAATCAGTGGAGTGGAGTGTTGTAAATCAGGCAGTTGATTGGTAAATTGTGACATAGCTTTGGGGTAGAAGGAAAGCAGCAAGGTCGCACCTTGCCAGAGCAAAAATTCCTTGTATATAATCTGTTTTATTTGTTTCAGGATTTAGAAGCAATAGAAGAAAGATTACATGCCAGAGCATGTATACTTCCACACCCTAATGTTGTCAGCATTGAGGTAAACTGTCTTATTCTACAATATTAAAATCTCTCTAGTTTGTTTTGTTTAACTGTTTATAGATTAACCCCAGTAGTTTTTGGCCCCTCTCTCTAATAGCTATCATTCTGTCTGTCTATCATAAATACATTCCCCTGTTCTAATTAGGAGCTGCCAGGTGTACAAAGTTGGTCTTTCTACTTCTGGTCTTTGTTCCAACGCTGTTCTAAATTGTTAAACCTCCATCCGAACCCTGAAGTAGTTCATGATATCATCTTACCTGTTAAATCTGGAGCGGAATGGCCTTCCAGGTCTGTGATTGATTTAACAAGAAATTAAAATGAGAATTAAACAAGTATATTAAGTGTATAGCGTGCTATTAATTGTAAAAATAAAAGATAGCAATTCTTTACTTCATTTTTTGACACAGACTCAATACTGGGCATCAGTTGAAGAGCAGATCCCTCAATGGGAACAGTTTCTTTTAGGAAAGGCACAATCTCCACAAGGGAGGAATCAAAGGGCTGGAAAACGTTTTCAAAAATGCACCTCTCAAGACAAACAAAAAACAAAGTCGAGTGACTTACCTCCCTCTCGCTCTAGCTCTAAATCTGTGTCACGATCGTCGACACCACGTGCAAAACTAAGAAGCTAAAGAAAAATGTTTTGCTGTATCTTATCATTTGCATGTTACTGATTTTATTTTGTAAATGTTAACCTTTTAAAAGTGTATTAATATATGGATATTCACTGTTTTTATTTAAGCTATTATAAATGAGTAATAAATAATTCAGTGATATGAAATATTGCAGTTACTATAGACTATTTATCGGTCTAATATAACCTTTGTTTGCATTTTTCTCATATCAATTCTTCAATATAAAGATACAATGTTCATATTACATGTATGCAGACATACTCTCATAAACTGATTATAGGTTGAATTGCTAAGCATAGTGTACCTGAGATAACAGTTTGTTGTTCACAGATGATTCTAGTGTTTTAAAGTGAAGGTTTTTGCTATTTTTGTCCTGGGTACATGTGTAATGATATGTTGTGGTTTTAATAATGTCAATTCCTTCCAATGGACAAAATCCAACAACTTTCAACCACTGAAATTATGATACTGTATGCAACAAAATATGTATCCACCAGAGGGAGCTGATTGCTGCGTTTGATTTGCATTGCTGAAATAGCTACCTTCTTTTAAAACTACATTATGTATTCATTATTATTGCCTGTTTGTCTTTAAATATATTGTTGATATGATAATCGCATGCACTTTTTCTGCATTAACATTTTTTAATTTTTTGTGTAAAAATGAGTAACAGTTAAAGAAAAAAAATTACAATAATCAAATTGTGCTCAATATTAATTTGATGTTTTCCGTAATTAAATGTACAATTCCGAGAATATATTATTAAGCATTTCTGGATGCCATCAGATTTTACCCCAAAGGTTTCTATAGACACAGTATTAAACTAATGTAGTCCACTGATAAAAGAAATGGTTCTACAATGAGCCTCTGATGGTTCAATGGAATGCTTCATGCCTGGAACTCCCTATTGGTTTTATTTGTAAGTCATTTGGTTTAAAATAATAATAATATATGTTTCATCAGATCGTTATTTTTATAAGTTTAAAAAAATCAGGGTTCTAAAAGAAGCCCAAAGAACAGAAGGAAGAATATTTGTATTCTGAATGGACCATGTACCACATGTTGTATTGTCAGAATCAGTAGTTTGGCATTTCTAAATAACTGGTCAAATTCTAATAAAAGGATTAAAATAAAAAAAAAATCGTAATGTGTTATATTTTTCAGGATCCTGCTATAGATTTACTTTTACACTGTAGCCACCTGAATAGATATGTTCCCTGATTCTCTCTTTGGGATGTTCAGAATTCAGATCCCTGATTCTCTCTTTGGAATGTTCAGAATTCAGATCCCTGATTCTCTTTTTGGGATGTTCAGAAATCAGATCCCTGATTCTCTCTTTGGAATGTTCAGAATTCAGATCCCTGATTCTCTCTTTGGGATGTTCAGAATTCAGATTGCTGATTCTCCTTTAGTGTGTTCAGAATTCAGATATTTTACAGAAACTGGAGGATTGACAAATGTTTTCATCCTGACTCCTGAAGTTGGAGATCTGAGTGTTTGGCAGCTGCCTGTGTTACTCAGCTGGGCCAGCTCATAGCCTGAAGGTGATGTACCAGTCAAGGCAATGTGATGAATTATCTAAAGGGCAGGATCTGGAGTCCTTCCAAATGACTAGCTTTACATTATGTATTCAAATGCTAAAAGCCCTGCAGTGTATTTACCAAAGATACCACAGATTTGTGTTGGCAATGACAAGTACATTGAACTTGAACCTGTTAGGGTTGCCAGCCTGGACGAGTATCTTGTGCTGCTCATTATCTTGTGGACACCTGTTCATCTTAAGGGTTAGTGATGAAAAGGTGCCATCCCAAACCCAAAGACATACTAAGGAAACCTTGGATGTGACCCAAAAGAAATGAGTTTGCAACGGTCCAGTCTTCGTTTGAGAGAAAAGCTGGGTGAAAGAAAGTCATTAATTCACTGCTGGGTTTTAAGCATATTAACAAAATAAAATTAGAAAACAGAGGGGGCTTTAGAAGGGACGCTGACCTTATGTGTCTGTCGAGAAATGCCCTATTAAGAATTGTTTAAAGGCTTTGATTAAATAAATCCGTAGTGATTGCTTTATAACGCAATGTTATATAGGAGAAAATGTTGTGTACAATCTGACAAGTTGTTAAATTAAAGACAGAACTAACAAAAGAAAAGTATTTTGGTACTTGCTTGACTTGAAATGCAAAGGTGTCAGTCATGTCCTGGGAGATATGTTTTATTGTTAATAATATCGGTTGGGATCTTCCTTAACCCTAATAAAAGCCTTTAGTTCCAGGGGTCATATAAATAACTGAGGAGGCTCTTACATGCATTATAGTTGTTTCTTGATGTTGCAGTAACATTGCCGCAGTTTTGTTTTTGGTGCAAGGTGTTAATAGGCCAGTAAAAGACAGCCCACTTCAATATTATCTGTAAATTAAATGAAACAGTCTGGAGTGAATTGGGTCCCCAGTGGCTCACCTAGTAAAAACACTGCCTCTGAGTCCTCCAAATATGCATCTCCAAATATGCTTAAACAATGAAATGTAAAACACAAAGTGCTTTCTATTACAAACTTACCGCACACTCCATGCATGCTCCTACTGTTACAGGTACACACAGCTGCATTCTTTCTTGAGACTGCTTGCTGCTTGCTTGCGGACTGGATTCTTTGACTTAGTAAAACTGAGCTGTATTTGTGAAAGTGCAATACAGCAAACCCAACAATTTCATTAAGTTTGATTGTATGCTGTTGCTGCAGCTGTCTTCTACTGCCCCATTTGGGAATGAGCTGAATATCTCCATGGGTTCTCCTCCTGGTGCAGAGTTAAATAATTGAATTTTGTACCACTGTATACCAGTAAGTTATGGGTGAACCATATGACTTTACTGTAGGGATTACCTTTATTTGTTTTGATTTTCCTTTTTTTTTTTTAATGTTTTAATTAAAATCAGTTGCATTTGATATATTGGATTAGGTTTACTGGGTATAGTCTTTGTGAAGTTAGTGTACATCCAGAAATCACTTTCGCTCATTAAAAAAACAACAAAAAAAACACGGGGATATCACACCGACGCACTTTGTGAATGTCTCTGCCGCTGCATTTACTGTCCGACTGAACAACATTTCAAAGATAGCTTACGTGCTAGTTTAAATGCTAGCTCCAGAGCAGCAATTTCAATGGAATGATAAAGATCCTGTCTCCACGTGGTAACATATCAACGCACAGAAAACAATAAGAATCCTCCTTGGTCATTGTGGGCTGAAAGTTATTTTGGGGATTTTCTTCAAAAATGAAGCAGCACAGAGTAAAACACTAGAGGGCTGGTTTGAAGCACAGTATGAAAGAGGAGTTCAGGTGGGGTGAAATGGTAGTTCATTTAACTATGGATTAATTTGTATTTTAGGAAAGGAACATTCTGGATATTTAAATTATACAATATTTCACTATGAAATATACAACTGTTGACGAGTTAATGTCTGATGAACGTGTTTGTGCGAGTGTGTTAAGATACTGTAGTACAGTATCTTCATTTAAAGTTCAATAAGAATAAAGAAAACAGTGTAAGTGCACTAATAAAAACAATCATTATTTATTACGACATCTTTTAATTATACTCCTCCTCAGTTAAATTGAATGTTTTCCTTGTGCTGTTTATGTAGAGCAACACTGTAGATTGGCCTTTTAATGAGTCCTATAAAGGACAGTGTACAGAACACTATACAGTCTGTTGCCTGATTCCATCTTTTCAACGCCGTTCTCTAGGAATAGATCCAAGGAGTTCGTCTGATGCTCATTAACTTCCCCTTGGCATTTTACAATGTGCCTTGTGAGCTCTTTGTGCCAAGAACTAACGCTTCTTCTAACAAGCAATACAACTCGCTTTCTCTGCTCCAGCAGGGAGATAAATTGCTTTCCAAAATGATCGTGAGGGACGGTTTAATTAGAATTTCATTCGGGCTAAACGGGAGGGAAGAAAAGCGATGTAGTTAACATTTGGTGGACTCTTAATTGGGCTTTTTTTTTTCTTCACCCCTTTATAAAATCTGAAGCTACCCTGTTAATCTTTCATTTGTAATCAATTGCGTTGACTAAACAAAAGTCCAGGTCTTCTTTTCTTCCTATCCCAGACAATCCTTTGTTGCCTTTAAATGCCCCATTCTTAAGTGATCCTGGTCGTGTAGATATACTCGATTGTTGACGGTTCATTACTGCGCTTTTGTCCACAATCTTTCTCGCTGCGTTTTGCATGTGCACGCCATAATGAGCTCCGTTGTCAATTAACATGTTTCTCGCAGCAAAGCTGGTTGCTCAGATTTTAAGATATAAGTGCAGAGAAAAGGGCAACGCTGCTGCCCTTAGGTTGTTCCTAGCACTGTTATTCAGAGTTGGACAAGGCTGGAACTTGTACACCTGACCGGGGTTTGTCTCATAACCCTTTGCGTCAGAGAAACATTAATCGAATGTTGAAACAGCTTTCACACATCCACGGGTTGAATGGAATAGAACATAGGAATGATCTAAACTTTAAATGTGGTGTCAATACAAGATTTCAAGCAGTTTAATTGAATTCCTGTTGAAACGAACAAACAAGCAAAAACAAAGTCCGCAGTCGCCTTATAGTTCCCAACAGGTTGTCCACGCTCGAGCGCTTAAATAGGTCAATGAGTTTACAATTGTACCGGAAATAAACGCACGTTGTTTGTTTCTGCAAAAATCTCGTTTGGTAAATGAAATACAGTAGAAACAAACATCGCCTCCACAAATTAGCGGAAAAAAATAGACATATGGTTTAAAAGGCCGCTGCGTAAAAATGAATGCAATTACATTATTTAATATGAAACACACTTTTCCATCATAATGCAACACATTAACACGAGAAAAAAATGGCACTCATCTGTATCTATCTATCTATCTATCTATCTATCTATCTATCTATCTATCTATCTATATATATATATATATATATATATATATATATATATATATATATATATATATATATATATATCAACTTCAAAATCAAAAAATTGTTACATAAATGTGTTTTGCCACTGTGTGTGTGTGTGTGTAGCACAATTGGGTTTAGGGTTGATTAAAAGAAATCAGGAATGTCACCTTTTCAGTCGCATGTTAAGTAAATGCATGTTAATACTGTATTTCTTTTGTGAAGCGCATTGAGGTGTGTTGTGGGTCTATACTGCGCAATACAAATTGATATCAGGACTAGAGGGATATGTTTTTAACAGGCTTAATCACGGCACTTCTGTAACAAATATGCTCACCTCCAGTGATATTAGGCAATGCGAATTGTTTGAAGACCTGTTTAAACACATCTGATCCTTATGAACAACAATTGTGTCTCAATTAGTGACTGGTTTGCGCCGCCCTCCTGCATTGCTTCTGGATGGTTAGACCAGTTAGGCTACAATGTAAAACCACGTATTTTGAGAATTAAACAAAATCATATGCAACAGATTCTAAACACATATTAGTGTTACATTTTAAAGTATGTAGGTCTATGTATGTTAATTTATGAACAAGCACAACCGTGTGTGTGTGTGTGTGTATATATATATATATATATATATATATATATATATATATATATATATATATATATATATATATATATATATATATATATAATTTCTCTTGACGTGATTTGAATTCGTTGGATGTATTCAGTTCACTGTAAGTCATGTGTTTAAGAACGACCAGTTAACAAATCTTAAGCGATTATTAATAAACACAGTTTAGTATTTAGCTTGACACTGACATTTTGGTATACGAAAAATAATAAACATTGACAAACATTGACAAACTCAATTTAGCTTTTGAGTACTTAGCGGCAATAATTGCATAATTGCATACACACACTTTAAAATAATACAAATAATTGTAATTTTATCGGATGTTGTGTATTGGAATTAGGATTGTGCAACTAAATTTACATTAAACATCGTGTGCACAAAATTAAACGATCAATTGATATTTATTTATTTTCTAAAAATACAAGCTTAAATCAAATCAAATCAAATGTTTCATTGTTTAATATAGTTACGCCCTATATGTAATTTGCAGTATTTTTAAGATACCGGCATAAGATTTTTTTTTTTTTTTTTTTTTAACCGACATTAAATTCCCCCAAACTACATGTTTAAATGTCGGTTCTATCTCCCAGCATTTATCTACTCAATTAACTGGAGAAAAGGTAAGCAGGCCATTCAGCTTATATTATTAGCTTTTTAATCAGTCCCTGGGCGTTGTAATTGGGAAGCCAGGATTGAGCAGCACGTCTGCGTTTCAAATCAGAATTTCTGTTACTGCACTAGAATAATATTGTTCCAGAAGACGTGAGGAGAAATAATGATTCTGTATTAAGATGGAGAGACATGGGGACAGAATTGTTGATGTAGTCCAAGTACTTCATTATCCATATTCCGATCAAAACGGGCTGATATGGCAAGGACGCATTTAGAGAGTGCTTAGATAATTAATGTAATGGGTTTGGAGGAGTCGATGTTTTATCTGGTAATTTGTGTCATTACTCTGAAGTCAAGTGTAAGATCGCCTCACCAGAATCTGTCATGCCAGAAAATTGTTTAAATACACCTGAATACAAAGGATTACACTGTGACATTTAAAGTGCTCTCCATATGACTGGATGGAAACTATATAGTGATGGATAGGTCGCATATGCATGGCATGATAGAGTGTAATGTAATATCTAAAGGCCAACATGAAAAACCCACATTTGATATGAAACTGAAACAGGTGTGTGTGTGTGTGTGTGTGTGTGTGTGTGTGTGTGTGTGTGTGTGTGTGTGTGTAGTGTGAAATATTTAAACACCGAACCGAATCCTGTGTAAAATTCTGTAAATTGCTTATGGAATTGTTTTATTTCACACCCTATTTGTAGCTAGACCTGCCCGTCACAGGCTAATAATTTGTGTGATCCGGTACAATCTGCTGAAAGCAAAAGCACTATATTCCATAATATGAATGCATTTCGGATGTATCAATTAAATTTTTATGCAGTAAGGTATGTTTGTATTACAAACGACGTTATCCATGTGGGCAACCAGGAATGTTCCTCCAATTCTACTGCAGCTGAAAGTTCCATAAGCGCTCCGCCCCTCCCCCTCCAGCCTTAAAAAAAAAAAAAAAAAAAAACAGGAACACACAAGCTACGAGTACTTTCAGTCAATGCAAATTCAGAACTTCAAAATCCCGAATCCTAACGGCTTTTGCTGTAGGATGAATAAAAATCTAAATAGTGATTTTTGTTTACAGTAATAATAAATAAATAAATAAATAAATAAATAAATAAACACACACACAAATTGTTCTTCATTGTTGCCGATCACTTGTGTGTGTGTGTGTGTGTGTATATATATATATATATATATATATATATATATATATATATATATATATATACAGTACTGTGCAAAAGTTTTAGGCAGGTGTGAAAAAATGCTGTAAAGTAAGAATGCTTTCAAAAATAGACATGTTACTAGATTATATTTATCAATGAACTAAATGCAAAGTGAGTGAACAGAAGAAAAATCTAAATCAAATCCTTATTTGGTGTGACCACCCTTTGCCTTCAAAACAGCATCAATTCTTCTAGGTACACTTGCACAATGTCAGGGATTTTGTAGGCATATAGTCAGGTGTATGATTAAACAATTATACCAAACAGGTGCTAATGATCATCAATTCAATATGTAGGTTGAAACACAATCATTAACTGAAACAGAAACAGCTGTGTAGGAGGAATAAAACTGGGTGAGGAACAGCCAAACTCAGCTAACAAGGTGAGGTTGCTGAAGACAGTTTACTGTCAAAAGTCATACACCATGGCAAGACTGAGCACAGCAACAAGACACAAGGTAGTTATACTGCATCAGCAAGGTCTCTCCTAGGCAGAAATTTCAAGGCAGACAGGGGTTTCCAGATGTGCTGTCCAAGCTCTTTGAAGAAGCACAAAGAAATGGGCAACGTTGAGGACCGTAGACGCAGTGGTCGGCCAAGGAAACTTACTGCAGCAGATGAAAGACACATCATGCTTACTTCCCTTCGCAATCGGAAGATGTCCAGCAGTGCCATCGGCTCAGAACTGGCAGAAAGCAGTGGGACCCTGGTACACCCATCTACTGTCCGGAGAAGTCTGGTCAGAAGTGGCCTTCATGGAAGACTTGCGGCCAAAAGCCATACCTCCGACGTGGAAACAAGGCCAAGCGACTCAACTATGCACGAAAACACAGGAACTGGGGTGCAGAAAAATGGCAGCAGGTGCTCTGGAGTGATGAGTCAAAATTTGAAATATTTGGCTGTAGCAGAAGGCAGTTTGTTCGCCGAAGGGCTGGACAGCGTACACAAATGAGTGTTTGCAGGCAACAGTGAAGCATGGTGGAGGTTCCTTGCAAGTTTGGGGCTGCATTTCTGCAAATGGAGTTGGGGATTTGGTCAGAATTAATGGTCTCCTCAATGCTGAGAAGTACAGGCAGATACTTATCCATCATGCAATACCATCAGGGAGGCATCTGATTGGCCCCAAATTTATTCTGCAGCATGACAATGACCCCAAACATACAGCTAAAGTCATTAAGAACTATCTTCAGCGTAAAGAAGAACAAGGAGTCCTGGAAGTGATGGTATGGCCCCCACAGAGCCCTGATCTCAACATCATCGAGTCTGTCTGGGATTACATGAAGAGAGAGAAGCAACTGAGGCTGCCTATATCCACAGAAGAACTGTGGTTAGTTCTCCAAGATGTTTGGGCCAACCTACCTGCCGAGTTCCTTCAAAACTGTGTGCAAGTGTACCTAGAAGAATTGATGCTTGATGCTGTTTTGAAGGCAAAGGGTGGTCACACCAAATATGGATTTGATTTAGATTTTTCTTCTGTTCACTCACTTTGCATTTAGTTAATTGATAAATATAATCTATTAACATGTCTATTTTTGAAAGCATTCTTACTTTACAGCATTTTTTCACACCTGCCTAAAACTTTTGCATAGTATATATATATATATATATATATATATATATATATATATATATATATATATATATATATATATATATATATATACACAACCACATCATTATTCAAACGCACTTTGTTTTAATTTAACACGTGCATTTTTTTAGAAGGTCTCTGTCTTAACTCAAAGGAACCAGAAAGATTCGTTTAATTAAACGAGAAAAGGATAGTACATACACGATATGATTGGTAAAATAAATTCATAAAGGTGTAGAATTGGATATACGAAAAATGAAGCCATTTAGCATACTTTTTAAAGTGAACATATTTGTATTTTAACAATATCGATTAAAACTAATATATTCTTTAACACATTTGAAGCTGATCTCCACTTAAGACCAAGATCTATGTCCATACATTTGATAGTTTTCGTGCACCTGACAAAATAACATGAACAGTAGGTTTTACTTAATTATGCACTTATAAATAACACAAAGTCGTTCAGGCTGTAAAACCAAACAGAAAACTCAAAATAATATATTAAGAAGAGATCCAAGCTGTGAATAAACTTAGCATATTTTATTAAGGTTGTAAGATACTTTATGAAATGTATTTATAAATGTCAATTATTGTAACCATTTGCAAACACACTCGTAGGCCTTAAATTTAAATCTATATCGAAAGAAAACAACAAATCTACACGTACATTATATCCCACTGCTTATAAACAAGTACGTTACAAAACATAGAAATGCGATACAACTTGTTTTAAATAATAGCAATTTATACAATGTAATATATAGGCATTCCTGCGTTGTAATCATTTTAGAAATGTTTAATAAACTACACGAAAGCTTTGTCCATGCATATCATGTCCATGTTACGTGGTTTGAGAAGAATTCAGCCTTGCACCGCTCTCGGAACGGAAGAGGAGGTGTTGTTATCGTGTAGTTTTCTAATATGCTTTTTCAAATCAAAGTTTCGGCAGAAGCCTTTCCCACAGGTTACACAAGTAAACGGCTTCTTATCGTTGTGAGTATGCATATGAAAAGTCAGATTATAAATCTGATGAAAGGCTTTGTTGCAAATTGTACATTTATACTGCTTTTCGCCGCTGTGCGTCAGTTTGTGATTCTTGTAATTTCCTGAAAAAGATTGAAATGACAAGAAAGAAAGTTAGTAAAAAGATTTTTTTTTCCACCACAAAGGCCAAGAGTTTACAATTAAGTTATTTTTGACAAAGGAGTTTCATCTGCAAGCCTTCGGTAATCAGCGTTTTGCATGTGGGAGTCAAAAACTTGTCAAACTTTGTCAAAATCAAATGCAACAACAGCCCGAACCTGCCAGATTAAAATCAGAAAGAGGTCGGTGTTTTGACCCATAGCGAATTTAAGAATCTTGTAAGTTAGTTAGTGTAAAATGACACATTGTATTTGGTGGGAGCAGCCTGTCAAATATATTTTTTTCAGTTACAAATCAGTAGAGCTCGTGTACAACTTCAGCCTGCACTAAACGGACAGTAGAAATGCATTACAGATCAGTATGATAATTAGTATGTCAATCACATACATATAAACAATTTTCCTAAAGTATATTCCATTTGAAGTACACTAAATAATACAACGTTGCAATGCTTTACTTACATGACACAAGGAAGTCCGCTGATTACATCAAAAATAACAACTATATAATTGATCTGTAAAACAGGATTAAACAAATAACAAAAACGAAATATGTAGCCACTCTATTGTAATTAATTTGTTTATAATAAACCCGTAACAAAGATTTTATTGTTGTTGTTTTAAAGTAATTTTGCATCAGACATTACCCTTTTGGTGAAAGCCCTTTCCACAGAATTCGCATACGAATGGTTTGTATCCGGCATGAATCCGTATATGCGTGTTTAATGTAGAACTTCGGTTAAAGGCTTTCCCGCATTGATTACATTTGTGTGGTTTTTCCTAACAAAACAAACAAACAAACATGATGAAAATTAAAAAAATGAAGTGTACATAGATCAATTGAAACAAAATAGCAGTTAAAGTTGCGTAACTATTTGTGTACAATTGTGTTTGTAACTCACCTGTGTGTGAATAATTTTGTGCCTACACAAAGTGCTGGCTTGGCGAAACCCTTTCCCACAGACTTTACACACAAAAGGCCTGGCTCCTGTGTGTACTGGCATGTGACGTGTTAAATTGTAATGTGCGTTAAACACCTGCAAAAAAAAAAAAAATACATATTTTTTTTTTTTAATGAAGACAACTGTATTTTGCATTAGTACCGTGTGGGCATTTTAACCGTGAATATGTAGTAGGTTTATACCGTGTTTTATATTTCCCCTCATCGAACAAGTGTTAATTTAAAAATTACAAGATTAATTCATTACCTTGCCACACACTTCGCAAGTGAAATTTTTAGATTTTCCATCAGAAGAGTTGCTCAATTTAGTGTGCGGTTTCACGCCGTTCTTTTCTGATGTCAAACTGTTGTTTTCCTTCACAATCTGGTCTAACTGTCCCGGTAGGTGTTCTTTATGTGGAAACTGAGGTGTAGGAAACGTCTCCGTTGTCAAACTGGCAAGCTTGGCATTCTCCAACAAAAGTAATTTCTGGTGCGCAGAAAGCGAAGTTTGTGACTGGGAACTGACAATGGTGGAAGGGAATAAATGTCCGCTTAAAAGATCAGATGGGTGATATGAGGAGTCCAAATAGTTAAAATAATATAGAGATCCGTTGGCTGGCATTGTTACTGTTTGGTGAATTACTTGAGGCTTGATAACCCTGCTGCTTGGCAAAAGTGAATGCACAAAACCTGAGTCGGTTTTACAACACACGCCACAGCTCGATTTGCACATTGCGGCTGAACTGCACATCGTTCCCCTTAAGTTTGCTTTCCAGAATTCGGAATAGTTCATCAGCGTCTTGGTTTGAAAGTCATAGCTTAAAGGTTGGATGGGAATCATGCAGGGTATAGGTGAGCAAAGACTGACTATCTTCTTTCCATCTGAATTCCCCAGACCATGTCTTTCTTCCAAGGAACTTTTTGTATCGGAAGTCTTTGACATAATTCGTTCGATAGAGAAGGCCAGCGCCTTTGGGGTGGCGGAAGCTCCATTCCTGGGCTCGCGCCTTGGACAGGGCATCACTGTTTCCAAAGGAAGAGAACTCGCCATCCTTGTAGAACTTGATGTGAGCAGCAGCCGACTTGCCACCCAGTCTCCCCTTCCTGTATTCCAGAAAAGCCAGGACACACATCAGTTTAATAAGCACCTTGCTTTTACAATGTCACCCATTTACATTCAAATGAACATCCCTGAACAATGGCACCCAGGGGTACCAGATTAATGCTCATTAACTGGCACACACAAAATTAACAGGACATTGCAGAACTTGTTAGTAAAACCCCTCTACATTCATATTCATCATTTCTGAATCTTAAAATCTGATTGCAAACTTGGCAGAAGAATCAACATTATAGAAGTTTACCTTTTCTCAAGCGAAGAGACAGATGTATCTAAGTATTGCTGTGTGGTTACACTGTCACATTTTGATCGCGTGCATCCTCATCAGCGAGAGATCACTGTCTCCTACATTTAGCTGACATCACATGCAGTCACTTGTATCAGGATGACAAGAAAATTTCCACCACCAGCCTTGTTTCAGCTCCCACCACCCATTAGACAGACCCACGGGGGCATTAGACATAATTACTACAGAGTACTAGTTATTTTATACGCTGCAAGTCTTTTTTTCCAATAATACTAGTATATATTTTCATTTTTAATATGCCAACAAATAAGCAAGACACTATTTGTTTAATTTAATTTCGGGACTACCCACATTAAATGATTATACAGTGGACTCTACTAAAACATATATCGTAATAATGTTGTTTTACAAATTGAATAGCAATATGTAATATGCCTACAATGCCTTCTAATTATTATTATTATTATTATTATTATTATTATTATTATTATTATTATTATTATTATTAGGCTTATAGTTATAAGTTACGCTTGTTATTTGCTATTTTTCTTTGTATTTAACGCCTAGGTTTGAACAATCCTGTTATATTTATTTATGTTTATACTTCCATCATTTTGAAAATATATATATAGATAAATTAGTTAAATACAATGCGCACTAGAATATTAGAAAATAAAAAATAATAAAGTTATTCTTAACACTTGTTAACATTCCAATAAAAAATAATCAAATAAATAAATGTTGCGTTCTTATTAACGTATTTATATTTTACGTATTTTATTGCAAAGGTACTCCTAAAAACCAAAAACCATATCCAGATTTTTAAATCTCGTTAACAACCTTGAGTCCTCGTTGTCTTGCTGGCTTCAATTTCATTGCAAGCCCTAATCCGTGGGGGGTGAAAATAGCTTTTCCATCCTGGTTTATACTTACTATTTGTATAATTGAGAAGGTCCAGTTTCCACCTGTTTAAGGAGCAGATTGCTGGAGCAGAGCCTCCCTCGGATCCTATTAAACGTTTTTCCTCCTTCACCTATTCAGAAGAACCAATTTTCCAGAGCGATTCATGGAGCTGAGCTCTGAAAAAAAGCAGCTCTTTCACTTTTAGCCACCAAAGCACTGCGTGCAACCTGGTTTTGTGTTTTTCTAAAATAAAGAGACGGATTGAAAAGGAAAAGAAAAGACTTAGCCTGGCCAGAGGTAAACCAAGCAATGAAAAGAGTTCTTTTTTTTAAGACGACATAACAGTTTGTAAGAATCCAGAGTTTTGTGGGCTTGCAACAATGACCATTTGCCCTCTCCTCTTTGTTCATTTAGGGCCGTTTGAATTCGTTTGTTTGCAGACGATTTCACCTGAGAACCACAACAAATTATTGCCACTAAATCTTCTAAAAGAACTATCTAATGATATTCAATGCAATTCAACTAACATGATTGTAACTTTATACTGAATAGGTTTTGACTAAGAACGGTGTGGTGTGTGTATATTTCTGTTGCGTTGTGTGGGAACTACATTATTTTTTGTAAATGCATTAAATATAAAATAACGAGCTGAGGTAAACTAACAGACCAGTATAATACACCAGTTCAATATCTCAACAAAACCAGAATCCTCTCTCTGTTAGGTTGCCTTTTGAGAAAGAACGTTAACAAACACCCCTTGCACGTGTTTGAAATTAGGAAATGGATCAATGCACCGGCAAAATTCTTTAAGTTATATACCAGTCTGAACGGTCGATTCACACACACACACACACACACACACACAGAATAGTAAAGGGATACACCTTTATTCGTTTTAAGCTGTTTTCATTTCCTTTCCCATTCACTTTGTACTAATTTGAGGGGCGGGGTTGTTTGTAATGCATTTGAATTGCAAATTCCTAGAAGAACAATATAGTACAAGCAGCAAAATGACCACAACAAAGATTCGTACAACCAAAATATTAAGAATGAAAGATATGCAATACATTTTAAGACTTCTTAGTCTTTATTTGAATATACTTTACTAATATATATATATAAATTCTTTAAGCATTTAGTTTACAAATTTCCTGTTTCCATTAGTCCTCTCTCATGTTATTGTGATGTTCATATTTAATTTAATGGAATAAATAACTTAGACATATGATCCTAAATACATTTCTGGAGATTGGCAGTCACGTCACATTGTTTAAATAGGAAAAGTAAGTGTTGACTGGCATGAAAAAATGTGTTAACTTTTAACTTAAAAGCTCTTGTTATCCACCTGCATCTTGCGCAAAGGAAAGGATTTACCATGTTCCACTAATGCCACTCATAATATGTTAATTAACCAACTCTAATTTCAGTTTATTCAGGGACAATTACCAGGCTCACCCACACAATAAACACTGAACCTATTGCTATACACTTCGACATATAGAACTAGGTATTAACACGTCCAGTAATTAACTCTATCATATCAATAAGACACATGCTCACAAAACCCGTCTGGCTCTTTCAGGAAATGATGACATACCTGTAAACATGAATGTGAGTGTTACTGAATGCTTCAACGTTCAACCTGCATTTATTAAGATTAGCACCTTAAACATTGTTTATTAACTGTAATATATCAAACAAGTTATTTACCAGTGTTGCCATACACAGTCATTTTAGATTTACACTTGTCAGTCATTTATTTATAAATAAACATGTTTCTTTTAGGTTGTTTGGACTGTCGCACTACAATATAGGACAATTCCACAATGCAAATGCGAATTTTATTGAGGAATGTGAATTGTTGACAAGAAGAAATCTTGTTAATTGAACTGTCACAACATAAATTGGTTTTGAGCAAATATAATTTCACTTTCATATAGCATACGAGAACGAGCAGGCGATCTGGTGTTTTAGGCAATATGTTTAGACAATTTACATCTGTTAATGTCTCATGGTTTTTCAAGAAACAAACAGACCCCATGCATTGCATGTCCTATAGTTAAAATGTTTAAGAATTACTTGTTACTCAGTTTTTGATATCCTGACTTTTGAAATGTTTTTAAAAACACAAATCAAGATTGCCATTCTTTGTAAGCTTTTGTTACAGAAGAGAATACTGGTCTAAGCAGCTGTGGAGATCAGTTTCTCCACAGCTGACTACCCGATGCAACCTTTGAGAAACTTGTGGTACATTCCATTCTCAAAAGTGGTTGAGAGACACAGCACCACAGATAAACAATCACAAAATGGTTCACTAACACCAGACATATATTATATATATATATATATATATATATATATATATATATATATATATATATATTATATATATATATATATATATATATATATATATAATAGATGGGCATTGAGTTTCAGGAAAAATAATTCCATCGAGGGTTTCTGTGATGTCATAAAATACGAGACTGAAGGTCGAGAATTGATAAACTGTCACAGGAACCCGAGACGGAATTGTTTTCTTGTAACTCACTGAAGAGGCCCATATGTTATTTTTTTTTATAATACATGGATACCCTTGTGCTAATATTAAAGAAGACGAGGTTCAGCAGTACAGTTGTTTTTTTTTTTAAACGTTGTGTTTCAGTGCTGTACAAATGTTCTATGTCGTTATCCGTTAGAGCTTCAGCTTTATTTGGATGATTGCCTTTACCTTGTTTTAATTTCCCGTTCCTCTCCAGTTTCTCTGAGATATGAATGTACCAGCTATATATATATATATATATATATATATATATATATATATATATATATATATATATATAATATATTTTTTTTTTAACGTATTCTCATTTTGTTGATCATTAATGAACATTTCTGTACAGTGGGTGTTGTCAAGTGATTGAAAACGAGACATTTTGTGTTTGAATTGAAAGTGATGGTCTCAAGGAGTTGAATGGGTCAAAGTTCAAGTATGTTTTCCTCTTGAGGAATTATCACTTTTTGATGTCACTACTGTGGTATTATGCCTTTTTTTCCCCCGAATGGCTCAGGATGCAAATATAGCCTTCATCCATGAATTATATATTTAGATTTCCTATGTAGACAAATTATTATTATTATTATTTATTTCTTAGCAGACGCCCTTATCCAGGGCGACTTACAATTGTTACAAGATATCACATTATTTTTACATACAATTCCCCATTTATACAGTTGGGTTTTTACTGGAGCAATCTAGGTAAAGTACCTTGCTCAAGGGTACAGCAGCAGTGTCCCCCCCACCTGGGATTGAACCCACGACCCTCCGGTCAAGAGTCCAGAGCCCTACCCACTACTCCACACTGCCGCCCTAAATAATAAGGACAATATATGAGATGGAGTCACAAACACACATACTGTAGATCTACTGTGATTGCATGTAAACCATGCAGGTAGGAACAGTTACCGTTTACTGTCTCTCTAGTACCAGAAGTGATTAGGGAGCCCGAGTATCTGAAGATGCCTGCTTGTTCCCCTTGCAGGCAAATTGTCTTGACACTGTGGTGAAGTTAAGCATACAGAGTACAAAGCAATGCAGTCTTCTGTTAAAGGTTTTAGTTGAAAATGTATAAAACTAGGTAAATTCAGGAAAGTGAGCAACAATAAATTATTGTCTAATTTCAAGGGACAACGAGAGGCACTTTCTTCATATCTAGGGTAATTATGAAGCAAGCAAAACAGTAGAATATAACACAATATAAAAGAACATGCATCATAATAAATAATAATACAAAAAAAACAACATTTAATGTCTTTTTTAATTACTTGCAAATACTGTTTTGTGTGGTACCCCACGTTTCAGAGGCAAAATAACGACAAGTGTAGTTACATACATTAGGGTATTACAGAAGACATTTCTAAAAAAGAATCAGATTTCAGAATATTGTATTTAGATTAACTGTTCAAACTAGAAGTCATGTAAACACAGAAAAGTGCCGATTAGCCATTTACTTTAGCACCCATCTTATGATCATACCTGATTATAGGCGTAAAATATTGGCATATTTCTAGAGTTTCTGAGGCTGTTGGTGGTAAATAAAAATAATGTATAATGGGGTTAGGAGTGATGATCTTAACACAGAAACAGTCAATATCAAAGAATATATTGACATTATCGACACCCCTCACTCACTCAGGATGTGTAAATGAAGTTTCTTTTCAGCGCAGTTTCTCAAATAGCATTTTCACATATAAGGGTTTTTTTTCTTTGCAAAATTGTGCACATTGAAGAGTAGGATAACAGTAGCCTATTTTGGAGTTTACTTGCCAAAAGATCCCACAGTTTTCACTTCAGCAATCTTGCATTCTGAAACGTTAGCAACACTTCCAACTTCTAATATCTGGCACGTTATAGATTAGAAGTGAAGTACAAGATTTTGCAACAAGATAAGATCACAACTGTTTCCCAGTGGTCTCACTTTAACACTTTCTTCCACTGAGACTGCAATATAATTTGTAAGTGACTGTGTCACTATACTAATATAATGCACTGGGATTTCTAAATGGTCTGTATATTATTGAATATCCATGCTTGAAGAATAGAAACATGTAGTCCTATGGACCAGAACTGAAGCTATTATGAACCCTTAGATTTTTTGCACACATGGTTTATTCTATTTGTTCTTTATGCTGACAGGCATGCAAATTCAGCTTAGTTTCTATGATACCTATGTATGGCAGCCATGACAGAGTAGCAGGTTCAATTTCCTCATGTAATTTATGTAAAAGCAAATTAGTAGACATCATTTTAAATTATCTAATGCAACAGATTTCCAAAAACATGTTAGAGTGTATTTGACTACATTAGATAAATCATCTGTTCTACACTTTCTCTCACACAGATTTAGATTTAGTGTTACTTATTTCAATATAAAACACAGCACACAGAGCTGTTCAGGTGCAACCCTAATACACAATGCTATAATAAAGTATAATAAACAATGCTATGAAGGTGTGCTTCTCTGTAGTCTATATTATATGGTATTTTAGATTAGTACATCTTAATATGACTCGTGTAGTGCCATATTCTCACAGAGAAATAATCTAACTAGAAATGGCTAACTTTCCATTTCAGCATCATCCACAAGCATGAAAACACCATGTTTAGGACCATTTAGATGCCCTATTTCTTCTATACTACACCTAGGGCCGAGCCTCCAGCATTAACAAATTCTAGAATATTGCCAAGCAACTAGGATTTTGCAGGAAGCCACACAGCCTGTTTGTTGAGATGCTGTGTGTGTGATTAGTGAGTTTCCAAACCACATTTCACAAGCTGCCATGCACACAAAGCTATGCCAGCTATGCTTACCTAAGTTGTTGTGCCATTTTCTGGTTTGCATATCGATAGCCCGCAATGATATTGCAACAGCATCTTGTGATGAATAACGTAGGTAAATGTAGAACATGGTTTTCCAGATTCTGCATTGCCTCAGCCTGCTATTGCCCTTAAATTCACTTTGTGCACATTTTACAACTCCCAGCATACACATGATGTAGTTTGAGGATTGCCAAATGGAAACTCTCTATTAGCAGATTAACAGTTTGGGTGTGTGGAAGTAGAAGGAAGCCATAACCAAGAAAAAAAACTAAAGACATTGATATTCTCAATAACTCCTGTTAGGTTTTTCATTTTCTTCTTGTTATATTTCATACATCTCATTATTCACCATAGCTCCTGGGGAAATCCTAACAACAATGTTTCATGATCATCACATTTAATTAAAGCTACCAGAACTTGAAATAGCTCCTTGGTTTGTGAATAGGGACCACAGTTTCACAGATTGCTTCTTTAAATTGTTCTTAAATTATTGTGCATGGAAGAGTGGTTTGAACCCACACCCTTAAAGACAGCACCAGTAGGGACACTTCATATCAGAATGTGTTCTCTCCTTCTCGGTGTGCAATTCACCTTTCCGCCTCACGGTTTGAGATTTGTTTAAATGCACACTTGGAAGACCATTAATCATTGTAAAGAACAGAATTCACAATGCTCAGAAAGGCATTTTTGTCTTACAATGTTAAGTGTCTAAGGAGTCATTGAAGCATGGATTAATCTGAGTGGATTAATATTTCTTATTGTAGTGGTTTAGAGATATGGAAAAATGTGTTTCATATTGTCTTTATGGAGAGTACACGTAATATATAGTTCATGTCTGTTCTGATTCCTTGGTGATGTTTTGGTAGAGCTAATTATAATATTCATAAGGCTACAAAACATCACCTTAAGAAATGTTTGGAGAGGCCTCCTGATACATGCTAATTAATGCATTTTACAGAATTCCATTTTGTAGTTGGTTTACCAGATGGTGTATTTTTCAAGCCAGCTTGACTTTGGCAATAACAAGGTTGCTTCAAAGATGATGTCAAATGCCCTTTTTTTATCAAGATAGAAACATCATTTTAATAACAGAAGCATAATGTTTATTTGTTTGTAATAATTACCATTTATTTATTCCTCACATCGTTCAGCAATAATTTGCAGGGACTTTATGTCAAAAGAATACTGCATTCATATTTTGCCTCTTTTGTATTCTGCTGTGCAATATATTAAATATTTCCACATTGTATCCTTTTTCCCTTTCAGTATTTATTTTCGATGTATTTGTGTGTGTGCATGTGCGTGTGCGTGTGCATGTGTGTGTGTATCTGTGAGGCTATGAAGACAGTGAACATGTGTGGTAGTATAGAAAAAATGCCACAAGTCTTTTCTGTCTCATCCTCTGTTAGCTCCACTTTTGGGCCCAGTGCTATTAACTGTGGGAAGGAACTGAAGATCAATGCCAGGGATCAGTGTTTCTACCTAAGCTCTATTTTAAGTACATGGTGATATATAACAGCGAATGGTCATTATGACAAGGCTAGGTGTACATGTACAGAACAGTGGCACAAGTCACTGAAATATCAATATATATTGCAGTTACTATATGGGCAATGCATAAAATATGTTGTTATGTTTTATACTGCAAGTCGTTTCTTCTGTTTAAGTTAAAAAGCAGTTTGCTTTAGATGATCACAGATGGTGCTTCTCTTAGCATTATAATGCTGGGATCCAGGACTGATTACAGTCCAGCTTAATTTAAGCTTAGCAACAACTTGCTAGGAAATAATGCAGACTGTTGAAACACTGTATTGTGTTAAAGGGCAAGTCTCATTCAGATTGTATTGAGCTTACCTGACTTGTGCTCCCCTATGTATCCCCTCTATGCACTTTTAGTTCTATCTTGGTATGCCCCTCTATATTACAGTTTGTGTAACCATGTGTCCCAAATGAGTCCTGGTTCACTGCCATGGAAAAGAGTCTCTTCCTCCTCCTTCCCAGTATCCAACTGAAAATAATGTTGCAGTCTGGTTGGGAGGTCACCTCTTAATGCATGTGTTACATATTCAGTACCCCAAACCATGAATGACCACCAGATTTGAGAGAGAGTACTAAACAAGATGAAACAAATCGGTCTGAACTCTCAGTGTCTCTATTGCTGTGAGATGTGAAAATAGTGGCTCAGTCCTTTGGGTGTAATGGCCTTTTGAAAAGCACTGGAGTCCCACACATTTGCTGCAAAACAGAGGTTTTTGAACAAAAGAAAAATTCTTTGGGCTAGCTTTCCTATGTGTTTTTTTGGTGTTTTTTACCGCACTGGAACATTTCGTGTGCAACATGTGATCTCAAGATGCTGTATACTTGCAGTACTGCAGTCAGAGCTCAAGGGCACAGGACTCCATATACCTGCCCTACAGCAATCAGAACATGCAAATATGCCATTTATTCACGATGGCAACTGGATATGTTGTACACTTGTAACTGAGATTTCCCCTTTAAATGGGCATCTTGTGAATAATCCATATTTGGCCACACTTGAAAAAAAAGACTTAATGTGCCTTTCCTGATAATTTTTAAATAAAATAACTTGAAGATCATGCATGTGTATGTGTTTTGGGGCTATGTCATGTTTTATACTCAATCAACATGAAAATATAAAAATAAAACATTATTATAAATAATAATAATAATAATAATAATAATAATGATAATAATAATAATAATAATAATAATAATAATAATAATAATAATTGGTTATTTTCCTTACAACCCTAAAACTCAAGTCAGTGCCTTATCAAATGCATATTATTTCCCATTTATGGAAATTTGTTTTGTTTTTCTCTGCTATCCTATTTGTTCCAACCGCTAACATTATCACAGAAAGAAAGAGTTTTCTTTAAAATCATGTAACCTGCTGTTTTTAATATCAATATAGCACATTGCATAAACAAAAAGTGTTAGAATGGGTCCAGTTCTTGCTGCGATGGACAATTGGTGAATCTTTTATTTGGATACAGTTATCTTTTCTATTTCCTAACCTGATTGAGGCTTAAAAACCAAAGCAGCTCAGATCGTGCTAGAATAAATCTCCTCTCATTAATCTGCTGTGATACCCCCTCTTCTAAAATTGTTCTACTCAGGCTGAATTTATAAGGAAATTAAATATATAATATCTGTGCTTCAGATGTCAGATTGGATGTTGAGAAACAGGGAATCTTGATTATACATAAATCAGAAAAAAATGCTGCCACTGTAAACCTTACGTTCAAACAAATAGGTCACTATTGTAGACCCAGGTAACATATTTCAGCTCCAGGCGTTCTCATTTGTCTTTCTTTGCCCCATGTCCTTAGGGCAGCCAATGATTTGCTTTGTGAACTTTAGTTAAACGTTTGTTGGAAACACATAAGATAGTGGCTGTACACAGTAACTGAAAAATGATTCAATACGAGTGGTTTTTTTATTATGCTGAGTAATGATATGTATATAGGCCTATTCTACATTTTTACTGAACAATAATGTAAGGTATACCTCTAGTTTTAATTTGTGACTTACATTAAATTTAATGCCTTGGACTAAATTGTTTTTGAGGTGTCTTCTTGCGTGATCTTTAAATAATTTTGATCCGGTTGAGAAAATCTGTTTGCAGATTGCATTTCATCTTTGACTGCTTTCTCAATCTCCGTCTGCGCTGTTACAGAAACTCTAATGATGAGCTATCTTTACTCTAAAACTTGAATCCAAAGCTGCAAGTTAAAGAACATACAGTGCAAACAATAAAAGATGATAAAGTATTATAGGTGCCACGTTAGCATTTCTATATTTGTATGAAGAAGAGAAAGAGTGCAAGACACAAAGATCATTTCGTGCACTTCTTTGTAATTACCACTGAAATCATCTTTAAACAAGGAAATGAAAACTGTCTGGCCATGAAACACACTTAAAAATAGAATGAACGAGAATGCATTATTTTAAATATCTATGCACTTAATAAATATTTAATGGAAAACAAAATAATGTAAAATAATACTCAATCCCTACATACAATTACTGTAGTATCTAAAGTGCATCTCTTGTAATACTGGCAGTGAAGAACAATGCACATATTTTCCTATTCATTTTAGATTTATACAATGATATACCCTCTAGTGTATTGAACAATTGACCCACTGCCAACCAACCAACATTTTCCCAGAAATCCATTTGAGAGGTCAACAATGCATAAGGACATAACCGTGCCTTTTATTCACTGCGGTACATTACCAGTGGAGTGTGATGGGCCCTGAACAATAGAGAGGAATACAATGCTAAACTTGATATAGATCTGTTTCAAAGAAACAAAGGATCCCCAGAAGTGAATCTTGGAAAATCTGTGTCCTTCTCACCAGATATCAAATGTGATATAAATACTTAGGCATGGGAAGATCCATTCTTTGGTTAATGAATACGCCACCCCACCTGAAGTTTTCTTACCTGCATTAGTAACGCTAAACATTGGTTCTTCTGCCAATGTTTATACAGCCTATGCAATTAGCAAATGAAAATGATGAGAAAACTACAATTCCACACCATTGCCAGCATGCATCAAATTTTGATTCCAATGTGACTATAAGAAAACCTTATGAGCACTTAAGATTAACAGTGGTATTGTTTTGACTAGAGGATGCAGAAAGTCTATGTCTTTTTGATGTATTACATCTCATGTGAAAGCCTTCTTGATGAATTGAATAACAACCCTTGTTTCTGATCCTTTAGTATGTTAAAAAAAAGATATACCAATATATTTGTGATTGTGTCTTATTGGGTATATGTAACTATAAAAAACAGATGACAAATTGTATATGTGTAGTTATTTTATTGATAGGCCACAGTTCTTGCATATTACAACTGTAGGCTTTTATAAGGCAAAAGCAATATGAATCCACCAGCTAACTCACACAGAAACAAAAGCCTTGGGAGAAGGGATGAACCCTGGAACATGCAGCTACTGCTTAAAATGCAATGTACAGCATCATATATACAAAACAACTGTGGAACAAAAAATAATGTTGGACCTTTCATATTATTGAAATACAAAGAATTATAAACACATTTTCAATTTCAGGAATGGTTCAAACAAGATAGATAAACAGGAAACTTTCTTTTTCATAAACATTATGTAAACGTTCTCCCTAACTAAAATAGAACACTTTAGGGGTCATAACTTACTAAAACATAAAAAAAAAAATCTTCATTTTTCTTTGACAAGATATCACAATGGAGCAACGAGGATATTGCATTTCTAAAATACCAACTCATTAAAATAAAAATCTTGGCTCAACAACATTTTGTTAGTAAAAGGTGATATGGTAGCATGTCAAGCCAAATGAAGAACTAAATTCTAAAAATACATTGAGCTTTAAGAAGTGCAAGGGAGAAAAAAAAAGAAAACACACAATTTTTTTGCCTTAACTTAATACAGGAGCTAATTTTATTTTAAACAGTTGGCATCCACTTAAAAACAAATGAAACAAATAAAAAGGACCTCTACACTCATCTTCACAACAATGTACCATCAAAGTATATACAGTACGTCAAAGAAGCGTCATATAGGTTTGTGTTTAACAGGGACACACCTAGCGGAATTCCTAATTATCTCACTTAACATTGTCAAACAAATGGTACTCCATATTGCTTGGGAACATATAAATGAATTTAGAAATGAATGAATGAAAGACTGGTGCTAACTTTATTATCACACAGCTAAAATGTCAATCTTTTATTATTGTTATTATTATTATTATTATTATTACTGTTGCAGTTCCTTCATGGGCATTTAACAGCTGACAAAAAATCCTAGAGTGACTAACCGAATAACAGAGTTGGTACATGCATTGGTTACCAGACTAAGTCAGAAATGGGGCTCTGTAAGTGATGATCTAATCATCGTCTTCATCCTCCTCATCACTGTCCCTCATTGTTATTCCCTGTAGACCGGTGCCTCCTTCACTCACAGAGGAGGTAGCCTCTTCCAGAGTTAGTCGGTTACGAACGGTATCGTACATCTTGCTGTTTAAGGTTGAATCAAGGACTCCTTGCAGTCGAAAATCCCTATATTTTTTCTACAAGACAGCAAAAAAAAAAAAAAAAGTATTATTAAAGTGTTCATGGCCATTTTGTCTTAACTTTTTTATAAAATCTTTTTTTAAACTCATTTTAAATGATGTAAGGATCTTTGATGAATCCATGCTGCAGTGCTGCACTTTTAATAAGCTTGAAGAAATACACCTGCCTACCTAGTCAAATGAACAAAAACAAACAAAAAAATACAATGTGGTATTTTCAAGGTTTATCCTCACAATTTCACACTGAAATATTTATTGTGTAACAAAGTACGAAATGTCACTTTCAGGGCATGTTATGTCACCTTTGTGACCCCTTACAGTCGATCTAATACACCAATTGTATGCAGAGGTGTTCAAATTTATTCCAAAAACAGCCTTGATTTGCATCCTGTAAATGATTTTTGAAACACATTCTTTATTGGCAGCTGGCAGGCAGCATGCTCATTTAGTAGTACATAGTTTCCTTAAATTAGAATTTGCACAAAGGGTTCTAAAGCAACCGTCTCATAACACATGCAACAAAACATGTTGCTGAATACTGTATAGTGTCAGGACACCATTTTATCTATGCATTTACTTTAAACATTTCATCAGTGTGAAGCATTTGCCTTTTGTTTATATTTCTGAGCCACATTAAGGAATTAACAGTATCTTTGTATTTTATATGCTTATTTAAAAATATATATTATTGCTATATTACTCGGCAAATCCAATTTTTCTGCAAATCTATACTTGCTACCATATCATCAAAGTCCTATATCAATACCATCCCTCTTTTTTCATACATATACATTACCTTTACAATCCTAATAAGAATTTTCAGCTGATAAAGATGAAGTTGCAGATCCATCCGGTCTGTCAGCCAGGTGCATATAAGATTCATTGAACTGGTATACCATTGCTGAAAAACAGACAGACAGCATTCTCCAACACACTAATCACATGTTGCCTAGTAAAATGCTTTACACATTCTCCTCCAGGAGCTCAGTTGCTTCAAATCCCTTTGAGCTCGGGTAAGAACTCAGAAGTTGAGCTTGTGAACACAAGAGAAGATCCCCCATCAGAAGAAGGCACACCTTAAAGATTAAGTAGCGGGGTTCCAAAAATATATAGCGTTACATGTGCTCGGTGGTGCTACAACTGTTTAAATAGCGTACCTGTAATTTTTATTTTCATTGGTAACATCCTGACAAATTTTGACACTTATAACTTTAAAGTCTGTTTCAAAGCTCTTTTCAAAATGGCTGCTCTAGTGCATTGATAGTGTAAGGATTGTTGCCCACAAAAGCCAGAGCACTAGTCGTTATGTTTTTTTTTGTTTGTTTGCTTTTTAAATCGCTCTGCCTGCAGTGATTTAGAGGACAGATCTCAAACCCCAGTGGACTAGAGCAGCCATTTTGAAAAGAGCTTTGAAACAGACTTTAAAGTTATACGTGTAAAAAGATGTCAGGATGTTAATAATGAAAAGATAAATTACAGGTACGTTATTTAAGCAGTTGTAGCAACTCTGGGGATGTATAAAGCTATATTTTTCCGAACCCGCTACTTAAGGCAGTTCAGCTTACAGTAAATCCTGACTATACTGATCTGTTTAAATTAGAATAGAACTGGCAACACTTACAAAGCATTTATTACACTATAGTAACACAATGTGCTTTCAATTCAGTTGTTATGTAACTTACAGTGTAATTAATACAGGACGTAAGCAGTAGGAGACACACAGTCCTAAATACAGGGACTTAATACCATTGGGTTAGCTGAACTGCACTACTGCAGCTGACTACAGGAGATGATTTGTTTTTTTTTACCAAACCAATTGATTAAATTGAAAATCCAATGTTTAGAAGAACTGCTGTTTAATATACAAAACTGATTTCCAACTAATGACCATTAAGAAGGATGACATTTACAATATTGCAGCTACTCTGGGTTTTACATGAAGGGCACTTTCTTCAAGTTTAGGAGTTAAGACGGACAACAATATTTATTGTAATCCCAACAAGAATTTGGAATGAACCCTTAGCACTGCCAAGTGCTAAAAGCATTACCTATTTGAACTAATTTCTAATCAAGGCAACTTTAAAAAAGTCACTGTAAATCTCTCTCTCTCTCTCTCTCTCTCTCTCTCTCTATATATATATATATATATATATATATATATATATATATATATATATATATATATATATATACACATATATATATACACACACACACACTTTAGTCTTGCACATTCTAAACCATTACAACACCTGCTACAGTAGCTTGGACTTGAATTTAAGTCAAAATAATAACCGAAATATGACATTAACGTTTTAGTAACTCCCTAGTAATGTGTTGTGCCATGTGACTGTATATTATTAAATTAAATCACACATTTATCCAGACAAGGTCATATTAAAAAGCCACCCAATCCTTCAATCGAAACGGAATATGTATTGAGATGCAACACTTAAACGTCTCAAACGCAAAGTAGAGGGCTGTATTAAAAAAAGGTATTGGTAATATACAAATGATATCATTTCAAGTGGCTGTGAACATACATCGCCTTGGGTGCATTTAAACTTAGCCCTATCCCTGTGAAAAATGCTTGCAGCAGTGTTGTTGCAGGCTGCCACCCCTGCAGTGCAGTTAGTCTCTAGAGCGTTTGCGATTTTTAACACATGCTCATGTATTCCGCTAGTGACTGAGAAGGAAATATAGTATTTATTTATTTATTTATTTTGGTTTGTTACATGTAAAACATCAACACCAATTGACCCAACCTGTTTAAATCTACTAAAATAATACATTACAGCAGTAAAATATGTGAGAAATGTGAGAGTTTACATACTCATTGTGCTTTTTGTTGCTTTTATATTTTAAATGAACTAATAAGTGAACAACCCCCACCCCCTGCATCTTTTTCCATTCTTATATATATATATATATATATATATATATATATAAAGAATGGAGTGCTTCACTAAAATATGTACTGAGTACTTAGTGTACAAGACAGTGAAAGATAAGTGCTATGGTAGAATATGTTTGAAACATACAAAATAAACACTAATAGTAATTTAATTTCATATATATATATATATATATATATATATATATATATATATATATATATATATATATATATATATATATATATATATATATATTACATCTGCAATCTTTCAGAAAACCGTATTAAAAGGTTCGAAGGTTCTTTGGCTACTCAGGAATTCGAAGATTGTTTTAAACCTTCGAAGGTTCGTCACACGCCATTCTCCCACTTTTTTTTTTTCACCAAAAAAAAAATCGTTTGACAATGTGTGAATACTATAAATCACACATTAAATGTCACTCACATTCAAAATGCATTTTTTAAATTTGTATAATGCATATTACTTAAACAAAAGTTGTATTAAAATCTTATACGTAGCAACTCTGTATGTGCCGCTGCCGTGTATGGAGCAGGGTATATTCCAAAGCACTGGGGGGTACTTAGCGGTTGTAGCGCTTCAGTAAAATATCTACTGAATACCTAGTGTACAAGACAGTGTAAGATAAGTGCTATGGTAGAATATGTTTGAAACATACATACGCCAACACTAATAATTTTAATTTAGAAAACTGAGCACCGTCCGCCCCTCCCCACTCCAGCTCGTGTTAACCAGAGGGAAATTTCTTCATTCGCCATCTCGACAACAAAAAGCGCTGTACAGCGTAAACTGTATGAAAGAAATCTCGAAACCCCTCTGTTGTTTGGCATTTTTTTTTGTTAAATGCTCAGACGACCAAAAAAAAAAAAAAAATGAATGTGCAAGAGACTGTTGATGTATAATGGGAGCACATCCAATCTCTGGGGTCACTTTACAATCGTAAGTTCATATTATTATCTTTATTTATTTATTTATTTTTAGTAGTTGTAAAATATGACTGTGACTGTTAAATTAAGTTTGTTTTGCTTAAATCCGCTGCAGTTAGTACTGCCGCAATGCAAGCTTACGCGCAAGCAACATCAATCACGTATAAATAAACAACGTGTATTTGTATTGTTATTTAAAATATAAAAACATGATTACTGTTCTACATAATGTATTATGAATTTATTCCATTTATAAGGCTTACCTGTAAAATAATAGGATTTTCAATCAAATATAAACAAGTAGGTTGTAGTGACGTCACCAGTAAATTATGCAAATTAGTACCGCTGAAGGTTCGAACCTTCCTTCGGTAATGTGTTCTGAACCTTCGAAGGTCAAAGTGTACTCGTCTTTGCAGCCCTAGAAAAGCGACTGTGACTATTGTTCAAATATCATTTTATATGAATGACTGCTATTCGAAAAGCTCTGTATGTATATCTACGGATTGCATACTTTGTAAGATTTATGTAAACTGCACAGTCAGAATGGTGAAGCCTTGTAAAATCAATTTCATAAATAAATAATGGCAGTATTCGAGGGCCTGTCTTCCAGTCAATAACCCCATTAAGAGAAATCTCAAGAGATAATTACGTATTTTAAAGATAACTGCCATATCTACCTGTATATGCAGGTACATTTTTCACGCAGCTGGTGGTTTACTTTTTAACTCAGTAGAAAGCATAAAGCTTACATGTTTTACATACCAGTAGTTGCAGATGAGACCTGGGACAGACCCTGCCCTACTCTTTGGCCTATAACTGCCCAAAATGTAACGCACATAAACACTGGCAGTAGCGACGAGAAATGAAATACCTAGTCTAAATGCTTCATTACAACATTGTGTAAGCATTTAACTGACTGGCAATTGTGGCTTTATTGTTCATTTTATAAATTACATTGTCTTCATAGATGTTTAATATTACGTAAATTCGTGTGAAAACCTTATTATCACTGTGAATGGTTTGCCTCTGATCCTATATATATATTAGCTCTTTTGAACATGTTTTCCCAGTGACTGTATTGGTGTTCTAATCCATATATTCAGTTTCAAGAGTGACCTGTAAGCTTAATACTGCTTATTGCAAGAGCAGTCGCAGACCGAACTCAGCTCATTTTACCCTGGGGGATATCATTAAACAGGCACTGGGGTTTATTCCTTGTATGAACAGTTTAGGATTTAGAGCTGTTTTTTTAATCTCTTTAGTGTGTGTATTCTTTTTTGTTTTGTTTTGTTTTACAATTACTATTTTAATCAGTGATCTGTGGCATACATCAGCCAAACATAACATACTTGTCTCTGAATACATAAAGCAATAACCTGATATGAATAAATCAGCAAGAATCATACTGATTACGGCATATCTTTGTGGGAAAAAAAAGCAGTGCAGGGTTCCAGAGCTCTGGGGAGGTAGGCAGTGTCATCACACACACACACATGAACATCTGCAAGCCCCTTTTCTGTAGCCAGAGCTGAATGGCTGTGTGACCTCCTGCTCTCTGCCTTGAACCCGGAGTTCACACTCATATCTGACATGTTACAGGAAGCCGCAGCTCACCACAGGGGGTGCAACAAACAGAATTCACCAAGCCCAGATGCAGCTCAGCAGCTTAATGCACCTGAAGGAGTCGCGTTTCCCTTTCAGAAACCTGCATTCTAGTGGTTTAAGGTCACCGCAAGTCTTTGTGAAGGCTAAAACAAAACCAGGAATGTTAGAAAAGGGGCTGGGCCCTTAGCAGGGAAGCGGAGGGATTACAAGCAACCTGTGACTCTGCCTCTTTCTGCCTTTGCTCGTAGTTTTTTTTTTTTTTGTATGTTGGTAAGTGCTACACAACAGATTGGGGTTGGTTATAAAGGCCTGGGACTGTGCAAGAGTGCCTGCTGGGACCCAGCTGTGTCTGCAATTAGCAGGAGGCATGTCATGATTATTGTTGTAGTGGCTGATGGCAATGTGAAGTGACAAGTTTTTTAAGGGAGGCTGCTGTGGCAGGGGCCCAATTTTGCAATTTCCTCTCTGAAAACCATTGGTTGGGTGGGGGTTCAAGGTATTTTTGTGTGTTAAACATCTCTTGAAATTCAGTAGTCTAGCTTAAAAAAGTGCCCTTTTTCTCTACATCAGAGTATTTGCTGCACTATTTAGCTGGGAAGCTGGACCTTTGCCTCAAATTAGCAAAAGGCCTGTAGTTAAGGACAGCAGATTAGGACACAGAATGACACAGTAGGTGTCTGCAGGGTGGATTTGGGGGTTGAGAAGTCTTTAAATCTGACTACAAGACATTATATAATTCTGACAAAAGGACATGGTAATCCTACCTGCTTGCTTTTTACTGCTTCTGTTTGTCTATTATTATGTGCTTTATTGCTCATGAGAGGAAAACTATTGTTGATACTACTCAATTACCATAGTAACTCACACCAGTGACCCCTTGTTTCAACATTTTCTATCCAACTTGGGGCCATCCATGCTCTGGAAATCTATTTAGAAATGTGATCAATCGTACACTGGTAGATTGTGGTGTAGGCCCCCTTTCTCTCTCTCAGACCCTGCACTTTTAAAAGGGGTCTGAATGGAAGTATTGAGAAAAATTTAAGATGCCAACAATCCTATGGGCTTCAAACTGCTGTAATTGCACAACTGGCACAAAAGAAGAAACAGCAGAGACGTCACATTGTTTGCTAAAAACTCGCTTACAAATCTCACTTCTGCTGTTGCCTAAGTGAATAGCTAGTGTATGAAAGCTTGCAACAAGTCAGTCTTCAGTTTGTTGTGGTTGATCCACAAGTAACAGCAAAGCTTCACAGTGGTACTACATAAGCAATCTTAGCAAGACTTATACACATCAGTTTCTGTTTATCCAATGCCATGTTGTGTGATGCACATCCATTACGGATTCTGTTCCCTGTCAGTGTGATGAATTTAAAAGCTCTATAACGACGAATGCAGACGAGCCCGGCATTGTGGTTAAGAAGCCAGCTAATAAAAACCTGATTTCACTTGCAAAACAATACTACAGTAACAATTTGAACCGATTTCAAGTATATGATCGACTGGCAATTGATAATCCATTTGGCTCTGATGTTTTGCAGTTTTAGCTGGCGTATTATATATTAACTAAGAATTAACAGAAAAATAAATCGTGTATCTTAACATGTTTATTAGCTGGTTGGTAATGAGCAGCCCTTAAAATAAAGTGAGACCAAAATGTCTATATTAAACAACAATGTCTCATCATTCCTCTAAAAAAAAATCTTTGGTAAAATGGCAAGCATTGATTAAATTATCATTTAAATACTAAATGTCGGTTGGCAGTTAACAGGCCAGCTGTTTTTGTTTCACAGCTAATTTGAAAAGCTAATAATATTGTCAAAAAATAGGCAGCATAAAGGAAAGCCTGTTGCGAGTAACCAAACTGCAGGAAGTGCATCTAGTACTAAACATACAATGACAAAAAAAAAAAAAAGCTTAATAAAAATTAGTTAATGCTCCAAGAGATGATCTATTATTCTCACAATAAATGCTTGCACCAAAATTCAAACACAGATAGAATAAGAAATAAAACACTTGTGGGAGCATTCTGTAGAGAGAACAAAATTAAATAAGCCACCAAGCACTTGAGGTTCACACTGCGCATGTGAATAGAGGAAACCTCCGAAGTTGAATGGCTTGCCTTTTGGGACCAATTTGTCTCTTTTCACTCTTTATTTCTCGCTTTTTGCTGACAGATGTACAAAGGTGGAACCGCACTGTGCAGCTCATCTATATGCACCCACAGCAGCTGTCACTTTTGTCAAGCAAGATAATCAAGCAAATGCCACCATATCCCACTTTTCATTGTGGGGAAAAAAAAACACATTATATGGAGGCACGCTGGGCATCAAAACTTCATTTAAAAAAAAAAAAAAAGTCTTTGCTTCCTAACACCTCAAACTAAAATTAATTTGTTGGCAAGCTGCACCAACAAACACGTGATGTTTTCTAGTTAATGCCTGGTTCCTCAAGTGCTATACTGTTTACACCTTTTTAAAAAACAAACAAACAAACAAACAAACTTGTATCTCTAATGATGCTGCATTTTAAAAAAAAAAATGATATAAAGGTTTAACCTCAATCAAATGGTTTCAAGACACATACTGGGTGTTCAATAGATACAGATTTATACAATATGTATTCCTTATAAAAGGGTTATTCTATATAATATAAACTGCTTAAATAGAAGCATGAAATGAACATTTCATAGGTATCAAATCATACAGTATATGTGGTGTCTAATGTACTGTCATCCTTTGTGATTTTATTTAAAATGCTTCATTACTGATAAATCATTAGGGACGGTGACGTTTTTTAACACTTTCAAACAGAAATTATTTTAAAATATAATAAACAGTGTATTACCCATCAAAACAGAAAAAAATGAGCCTACGTTAAGAAATTCAAAATAAAAAGCAACACATTTGGATGTGTTTGATGCATAATAGCTTCACATTTACAACACAGTTTTAATACCCTGAGGCAAGAGAAGAACAAAAAAGATTATGGTTTAAAGAAGCTTTCTTTTTTGTGCTTGGCGCGTCTTAAAAAATCTGTTTGGCATTGACTAAACTGTTTTATACCACTGCTGACGGCACACCAAGCAATCCGCTGTATAGGAAGAAATCAATTACCAGCATACTAGAAAGATCAGGGCTGCCGAATTGTAGTAACTGCAGGTTAACAGAGCAATCAGTCTGAGGTTTAGGAATGATTTAAATGAACACTCAGTACTGGGAAAAGAAAAAAAAAAAAGCGAATCGATACTCTTATTCATTGGAATCCAAAAAAAAAAAAAAAAAACACTACACAAAACAGTCTGGTGTGTGCCTACAGAGTTTTGATAAAAAGCAGTTGAAGGTTAGTACTATATCAAAACACAGGGCTGAGTGCCTTACATTTCTTTTGAAGGCAGGCTGCAGAAAATGGAACAGTAAGCATTGATTTGAGATTCTATTAATTATTAACGGCTTTTTAAAAAGGCTAGCTGCTGTGCACTAAACTTGGGTTAAACTACTTGTTAAATTATGTTATATGCATATTCATGTTCAGCACATTTAAGTACCTGACTGAAATGTAAATGTTTTCTGTAACATTTTAAAGTTAGAAAGCAGTCACAGTGGCCTGCCTGTAAAATGGTTAAGACAGTGAAATGGTATTCCAAGTCTGGTGCACTAGCAAAAGATCACCCCTCATGGTAACTAGTTCACTGGCATCAGACCCCTATCACTGCATGATTAAGTGCTTACTTCATAGTAAATGCAATCTCACTGATCTGATAACTGCCAAGGTCAAGGGAAATACTCAGAATCAATCAATGAACACATAATCCCCAGAAGGCAGATTAAGCGTATAATTGACCCATCTAATCCACATATTCGTAGTTGACGTTTTCATCTCTGTCCAGTTTACGTTGGCCTCTAAGGAAACTATCCAGAAAACCTGTGTATCACTATCGCGGTGGATTTGATCAGAGCTAAAGAGATGGCTTTTTTTAATCACCGATCTCTGGGTGGCCGGAATTAAGAAGATGAGCCAATGTTAAGCACAGCTGTTTTAATCCTTATCTTCAAGGCTGTTCTTTCAAGAACTACAAGGAAAAAAAAAATAATTAATTTTTGTTCTGAACTTAACAACCTTAGCTGTCTCACAGCAAGATTTCATCTCTTGTAACAAATGGCCGGGAACATCTTAGGCAGATTCTACATTTTAAATGAGTCTTCACTAAAACCTACAGCAACAAAGCCATCTGTAATTTTTGGGTAATTCCTGGAACATTAGCAGTGACAATAACACCACCCAACATCCTGGTTCATCTATATCCAGGAGCAGTCCGGCCATAACAATATCTTTGTTCAATAACAACTGGGATACAAAGTAAAGCCGGGGAATAAGAAACAATTATGTCAGCTCTCATATCAAAAGTAGGCACTTATCTTCATTCATGATTTCAGATCTATACCTTCCTTAATATCTATGTTAATATTGTTGACCATTAATCATAAAACAGCTTTAACATGTGCCTCACAACTCGCCTGTACATCATGGCATGACTGGACACTTCATCAACGCTTCTGAGTAAAGCGTGGGCAGTTTGTAGTATTTGCAAGTGTAAGACATACTAATCTATATTTTCAACTGCTGTTCTGAAAAAACAAAAAATCCACTGTGCAAATGCATTTCTCCACTAGGACAATACTGAATACCCATTGTCATTAAATCACAATAAACAACACAAATAGGTAATTTACAAAACCTATTGTCTGGTGTACATACCAGCAGCATGTGGCGCGAAATCACTAAAGGATACAATTTATAACTACAAGATTATTGTTATGATTTGTAATTATAATTCTTCAAAACCACTCTAATCTCTGACATATAAGGATTATTATTATTATTTTTTATTTTGCATCTCCAATAAGTACTACCAATTTGTCCTAGAGATAACTAGGTTTTAATACAGGCTCCTGTTTTAAGTAAGCCCATATGTGCGCTCTAAATCTCATTTCATGATTTTAGCATATTGGTAGGCTTGCAGACTCCAGACATATTTAAAATAAGTGAACCATATAAATCTGATCTTCTTACTGTGGCCAAAACTGAATTACTGTCTCTAACTTTTTGAGCTGAGAAACAATAAACAAGGCACTTAGATGATGGGCGAGGTCTTCTTCTGCCCCCATATTGGCCATTAAGATTTTCCAAATCAAACTGATTTGCAGATGGTTATATTATAATATCATGGACTGCAGTAGAGTAGTATTTGCTGTCCATGTTTTATTTCCTCAGACAAGCAGATTAAAATGCAGAACATTGAAAATATTAGAAGCTAGATAATCTTCCAGGAGCATTAACATCTACCATACACAATGGTAAAGCAATGCTCCATACTAATACTCTATACTCTGGGTATAAGAGTACAGCATGTGAATGGGGAAATGGTAATTAAATGAAGCAATGGGTGGATGGATGGTGAAGTAAACATGTTCAAATAAGAAAACATTACCTCAAATATTCTCAGGTACATGAAAGAACTAACATCATCCATCCTTTTCTAAAAGCGGAAAACAAAGAGGATAAATAACAAAGGAAAATGGCTATGGAAGGGAACCAAGGTTAAATAAAAGATAATTTTACAGAAGAAACCTTCCATTTAAATACCTGAATAATCTAAAATGAAGGGTTTTCATGTTTAATTGAAGTTTTTAAAATCAATTTAATATTTCTGATATGTAATCATTATACAAATAATTCAAATAATTATTAATCTCGCAATAAAAATAAATGAGGAGTGCATAAAGTATCAGGTAAGACCCTTACTGTTAACATACCATATACATTACACAAGCTACTGTGTGCTTTCCAATGGAAAAAAGAAAAACATCTGTAGTCATAATATATTTCAATAGCTTTAACAATCATCCAATTCAGATGTTTTTAGTATGTAAAATAAAGAAAGGAGAAAAGTAAACTGGGATTAAGCAGGCAAGGAATGCTTTTGTGCTGTTTTCTTAAATGCAATATTGATAAAATCAAATTATTTTTCATTTTTATATAAATAGCTTTGACTTACGGTTTTGGCAAAACATTTTTTTAAAGGAATTACAGTTTTCCCACAGTTTAGAGATAACAGCACAAAGTAATAGGATAAATGGCGAAAATGCAAAACTGATGCTGTTTATATCTTAATCAAGCGCTGGTCTTTTTCTTATTTATTTATTTTTAGTCATTTTATGCCTCTGCACTTCACACTTCATGTTGGGAATGCAGGCACAGAGCTTTAAGGAGGTGCCAGAGTGCTGTATGCATGTATGAGGCAGTCTCAAAGGATGTGGGCCATGCTAGTAGATGTACACAGGAAGATTATTTGACTCCAAATCATGCCACTTGATATAATGTGATAAAACATTTAGATACGAGAGATAAGTTCCATTTTAATCGCTTGAAAATCAGTGAAAGGAGAGGGAGGACATTTTAAAAGGTTTCAGAAAACCAGTAAGGTTGAAATTAGAAAGAGAGAGTAGAAAAAAGGAGAATTTATACACATAAAACCAGATTTTGTGGACGCCATGATAAGTGGAAGCAAATGAGGAAGGACCAGAGAGGAAGCGCATATACTTTTTAAAGCACAGCAAAATCCTAAAGCCAGAATTCTGAACAAGACACCACTGCAGGAAGAAGGAAGAAGGAAGCCAGTGTTTAGAAATTATACACCACTGTAAGACAGAAAAATGGCTATTACTTAAGAAACACCCCAACACAGTAGAAAAGCAACAGTACTGGGTTAGGTGCAATAGAAAAAGTACACACGTATACAATATAGATTACTGGGACCAGTTTACAAGGAACGGGACAACCAATGTTGGCCTTAAAGATGCAAGCAACAGAAAACAGTGCTATATTCAACAGCATGGAAGACAAATTACTTGACATGCATCACAATAGATTAAAACCAAGCCTATTAACTTTGCAGTTATTTAAGCCAGTGTTCTCTCTTTATCATGTTAAAATCCTCATTACAATAGCCCCAGGGCATGACCTTTCTGGCCTCAATTTACAAAAACATTAAATTTAGTTTTCTTTTTTTTTTTGGCCCAGTTCTGTAATGATAAGGTATGACCTATTTAATTTAGCAAGGTCAAAAGATGATGCTATAAACACACATTCTGTAATTACACCTGTTTCACACTTCCCTTTGATTGCTAAATGACATGAATTTGCATACTGCATGTCACTTAGACTGGGGTATAATTTAAATGAAGGAGCATTTTTGCCACAACTTAATAAGGGTTAAAATGCCCAGCCCAAAAGCTTGTCAACAGCGCACTATATTTTTTGGAATGGGGAAAAAAATGCTTTTACTGTTATAAACACACTATATATTTTAGGTTTATATGAAATAGAATTTAGAATTGAAACTGAAATTGCTGTGCATTGACTAGAAAATAAAAACAGATTTTACCCTTTATAGTAGGTGGCCAGCCTTGGACAATAGAATACCAAAAAGCAGTAGCATTTGTCTGTCCATATGTTGTGTGTTACCTTCATTAACTTTTCTAATTTGTCATTGTATAAACACAGATAATGCCGCTAATTAAACTTAAAAATGAGTGAAAAGGCAGCTGAGTTTTATTTCTGAGTGAAAAATGAATATAATTGTAATGGGAGAGAACACTGCTTAATATCCTAATTTGGTTTTAGAAACTTAAAAAACGTGTTTTAAACAAACAGAACAAAAAGAAGAAAAGCCCCAGATATTATGATATACAAGGACCAGAACATACCATAGAATATAGACTAGAGTACAGATTTAGAATAGAGAGCGACAGAGAGAAGTCTTAGTCAGTGGGACAGGACAGTGGTAAATTAGTCTCAAAATGTGACTTATCCCTCTGTCCATTTGTTTTGTCATATTTTGGATGGTCTCCTCCTTGGGAAGGAGGAGAAGGCATTTACTTACATCAAATAACCTTTCTATATATATCTCCTCATTGACCTTATCACGGAGGATATCCTGAGAGTGGCGCACAAAGGTCACGTAGGCGTCTGCAACATCCATCCCAGGTTTCTGGAAGAAACACATAAAGAAACAAGAAAGGGGCACAAGCAGAGACACAACCATTATTACAAAATACAACTGAGTATATTCAAATCACCATTATTGTACGACACTCTATAATGCAACAGATTTGTTTTTATATGCCCTTCCTACAAAGTATCTGAAATCTAATAACATTTACTTTTTCAAAAAGAGACCTCAAAAACTAAAATTCAATTCTAGGCCATTTTCTAAAATGCCTATTTTGGGACATTTCATTTTCAACATTTTCCATCCCTGAAGATCTAAACATAAGACTTTGTTATCAATTCCGTCGACGATTTCCATTTGTGACCCTCAGAATCTCATGTCCAAAACATACAGATTTATCAGAAACGCATTAGCAAGCTGTAACACAGTTTCCATTTAAATGTCTAAAGTACCCACTGAAGACAATATGCCTGTTAATAAGTAATTTGATTTGTTTTTTTCTTCGTTGTAAATTAGATGTATCTTAGACCACAAGACATCCATTCATCAGGAAATGTAATTGTCAGTCTCTGTAAATTGCACTTAGTTAACACGTCTGAATAATTTCAAGGGTGAAAATGAGCAAGGTTTAGGGAGTCATTTTTTTGTGCATTAAGCAAACAATTATAGAGTAAAGGATCTGTTTTTTTGGCCCTTGGGACATAAGATACTTTACTTTACACTCAGTGATTCAATGACAAGGCATTAATTTAAAAACAATGCATTCAGTGACAATGTGTTAGCAGTTAAGTGATACCCTTTGAAGCAATTTTCAGACAAAGTGAACCGGCCAGCTTCCTGACACACTTATAAAATGTTTTATATTGCATAACAAAGAAGAGCTTGATTTTGAGCTGAGTAAATTGACATGTTGCTACATTTTTATAGCTATTAATTTGCACATGTGAAAAAGGAAATAAAGTCTATCACGTTGTCTTGACTGTACCCTGCATATATCAACTACACCAAAATATTTGTGAAGTAAAAACAGAACTAGGAGGTTATGATTTTTAAATGTGCATGGTTATAACCTGTCATATATAAAAAGTTAACACTAAATAATATTATTAAAGTAATTTAAGAGATTAGCATTTAAAGTAATAATAATTTTGTGTTCAAATGTCAAACAACCTGTTTTATACTTTTAACTACTCATTTAATTGCTAAAAGTAGAACAGCCATTGATATTATAAAAAAATACATGTATAAAAAAATAAACTAACAAAGATAAAAATCACAAAAAGATTAACAGATAATATCTGCTTTTTTTTTTACTTACAGGTACATCCACATACTTTGAGGCTGCTTTCACCTTAGATGAAAAAAAAAAAATTGTGGGGAAAGGGTAACACTTCATATATGTTTCCTCATTACCACTTAATCTGGTTCTAAAACTGTAGCTCAGTGTTAGAAATTCAACAGAAAGAAAGCTTTAATAAAGTCATTATTTAAAAAAACAAACAAAAAAAACGCAGTACTGGTAATGAATGATAGGTTGGAAAAAGATCCAAAAATTACATCTACCGGAGCATATTTTTGAACATTTCCAATCCAGACACGTGCAATTATTCATGAATTAACAGAGAATATTAACAGAGAATATCCACATTTAAGGGTATCATGTAGTAAACTATTCAAGCCACATTACATTTGTATTGAGATAAAAACAAAAGCATCAATTCACCATGAAAGGGACCTTTTTTCAATACTGTCAGCCAAATAACATAAGGCAATATGTTCTTACTGTGAATGACAGGAATGATGAAAATAGTGTTCCTTCATCATATCTTGACAGTTTAGCAAGGACTCCTTCCAGTATGACAGCAAACTGGTAAAATGGTAAAAATCAGTTAACATTATAGATGCATTTCTTGGAGAATGAAGTTATCCTTTTAAAGAATATTAAGCTTTATAAAATTAAATTATTGAATCGTAAAAGTCTTATATTTAAGAGCTACAATTTAGCAGCATTTAGTGCTCCTGCTGAGACAGCCAGGATGGCATTTGATGCGTTTTTTAGTAGGAAAATTGCTTACAATTTGTGTACATTAACAGCATACTCAATAGAATAAATTGCTTTCTTTGTGATAATCCACATAGACTGGAATAGACCACAGGTGCATAAACTGAAAATTCACACAGTGAGCATATAGGTTAAAAACACAATCTATATCCAGGGTTCACATCCAGTATGTGACAAATAAATACATGTTTTGCACCCACACTTAATCATTTCCATACACCACGATCCCTTTTTAGATATCCACACTTTTTTTTTTAATTCTTACTGAAATAAACCAGTAAACATATTCACCTTTAACCACTGTTTGTCAATGCAACCAGTTGCGTCCCATTAAGTTTCCTCACTGTGGATCTGTGTCCTTGTTTATACAGTAATTTTAATATTAGTGTACATACCTTTGCAACCAAGAGGGTTATCATTTCTTTAACAGTTTCTTCTATAAGTGTATCTATTTGGGAGTGGTACTGTTTCTGGAGAAAAACACAAAACATAGACACATACTCGTATTTCATACTGTAAGATCACAATTACTACATTTAAGTTATCTTAATTGTGTATGATGTATTAAACACAACATATGCAGCATGACACTATGCTACTTAATAGAAATGTAACTCAGACATTAATAGTCATCATTTGAATTGCTACATGCCTAGACACAATACCATTGGCTATGATAGCCTTTCATTATCATTCCCCACATCTCTTCAATCACATCTATTAAATATGCTAATCAAATCAAAACAATCCAAGTGTTGACAGAAGGGGGAAAACTGCTACTCCTGCTAATTACACATTGGGGAATGAAGAGTGAGATTTCAATTGAATTGTTAGCCACACTTACCCACTCTTTAACAAACTTTCACAAGATTGACAACAGAAATAAAAATAAACATGGGAGACAGGAAGAAGAACAAAGTAATGGTGAAAAAAGAAAATTAAAACAAATGAAAAGATAAACATAATGAGTGCAAAGAATATTAACTTAAATAGCAAAACTGAAAAATAAATTCCTCAGATAAAAATAGAAATCAAACCTGTCCTAATAAAACTGAAAACAAACAAATGTTCCAGAGAATACATAGTTACAAAACCCGAACAAGCAGCAAGCACATTTTTCTTGGAATACTTAATCAAAGCAAAGCCTGTACTTGCTAACATATTTGTGAATGTGTGTGCTGCATAATATGGTCCCATTTGACTTATGTATGTACTGCATACCACTAGGTTTCCTTATCATATTCTTATTTGCCATGCACCCCAGTCTTTGGATTTTCACTTATAGAAAAGACTTGAACCTACACAATTCTTGCACTCGATGTATCAAACAGAAAACTTAACAGACAGAAGAAGGCTATATTTACCTCCTGGCCCATTTCCATGGCACAGAGTTTTGCAGACTGAGCCTTGGCATCAACCATCACATTAAACATTGTGCATATTGACTGTGGGACACGGAAATCTGTCGACCGGCTGCTTTTCTGCAGCTTAGCTTCGAATGCAATCCTTGTTCTGTAAACAAGTAAAGGCAGTAGAGAATTAAATTAGAGCCTTCGGCAAACTGTATAGCTTTGTTGTTCTCAAGACCAACAGTGAGAAAAAAATTGAAAATATTTAATGTACTAAGATGCTTTCTGTGAAAAACAGTAATGTACCCCACTGTCACACTTTTTAATTGCATCAAATACAGTTTCTACTAATAAATACCAAAGTTGGAAGGTTGTCCACAGTATAAGCTTATGAAATATGATAATTTAAGTCAATAATTTATATTTAACTACTAGTACTTTATGTACAAACTAAGAGGCAGATACTAACATGCCAAATTGTGTGGTAATTGTTGTTTCCTTGCAGTTACTACTAAACTAATTTCAACCCTCCAGTGTCTGGTTAGTGTATGTAAACACATTGTGTGTTGCTGTAAGAGATGTAGCAAAATGATTTCCATTATTAAAGACCCACAACATATTAACTTATTATTCTTTAGAACTAAGATGTACTGGAATGTATGACAGTGTTTGGTTGATTTCTCATACAGTACGTGACTTATAATACATGAACCCGTAACACCCTTTTTCCTTCAAAGGCATACCTTTTAACACAAGACTCAATCATGTCACTGGACATGAGTTTTAGCCTCTGCTCAAGGTGTTTTCCAAACTCCTCCTCGGGCCAGTGCAGATCCCGAATGAAGGTCTGCAGGGCGTCGAGCTTCCAGAACAGGTCCTCCGAGGTGCCTGAGCCATTGCTAGGAGAACAGGACACAGGGGGGTCAAAACCCACCCATCCTTTGTTATGATGTGGAGACTGTAAACTACATGTTGGGATACACTGCAGCTTGATGCCACTGCAAACATTTAGAGGAGCTGTTTTTATTTACCATACATTAATAGCTTTATAGATCTGGGCACTTAATGGAAAAGTTACAGGACAAAACAAGTTAGCAATTTAATTTAGGGAAATTAATGTATAGTAAAAAAAACCAAAAACATATTTCTACATCAAATCAATAACCACACATGACTCCATGGTTATTTTAAATTGGGGGTCATGCATATTTCAAATCCAGATCTTGGAAGTGTTCAAGATAACCAAGTTAGGTGGTTTGTGGTAACAAGCAGTGAGCGAGGCCATGTCTTATCCAGTAATTTAACATACCTACTATCTTCATAAGCATTCCATTGTATTGTACCTGATTTAACAGTTGTATCCTAATTTAAGACACAGGGCATTTCATTATTCATTCATTTTTGTAATATGTTTTTCTTGTTGTTACTTGCCAAAACAGCCCACATTTTTGTCCCTGATTGTTGTAAACTCTAGCATCAAAATCTGGTTTCTAAACCACTGCATTACAGTCACTTGTCTGCAGCTAGAGCTATTCCAAACATGGAGTAAGCAAAATCGGAAGACACATTGCTTTGTATTACAGTCACTTGTCTGCAGCTAGAGCTATTCCAAACATGGAGTAAGCAAAATCGGAAGACACATTGCTTTGTATTTCTTTGAACAGTGTTACATCTCGACCATAAGAAACAGAACAGGCTCTCGCCCACCACTTATGCAACACCGCTTGCGTTTGTGAGGATGTTGAACACACCATGCATTATCAGAGGGTACCGACATCGTCTGTAGAAACGTATAAGGATGTGTGTTTCTGCCATGACGGATGCCAGCTGCACTGAAGTAATGGTTGCTTCAGAGCAATTGCTAATGCACACACAGCTACCGCAGGGTGAAAACCCCTACTCCCAACATGCCAAAGGGGGGGGGGGGGCTAACAAAGGGATAATTCCACCCATTAATACAGTTCAGATATACAGTATAACTACAGATATTAAAGAGGAATTTTCAAATGGAAAGATATTTGAGGAAATCAGAAATTATTGGAAAGATACAGAATCAGCCAAAATTCCCAGTATAACAATGTGTGTACGTTTTTACACTATATGTCTAATTTCTGTAAAAAAAAAAAAAGATTAAAAAAAGGGTAATCAGGTATAATTCTTTATATTACAGTATTCCATTTGTTGCTTTATAAGACAAAATGATCAGGTATAAAAACTCTGGTATGAGACTATAATTATGTATGCTTCTGAGTTAAGGTACTGTACATATTTTATTAATGTGCCTGGCATTATTTATATGCTATACAAGACTAAGTGGTAGGTGGTTGGCTCAAAATATAATTTACATGGCAGACGACGACTCATCACTCAATCTTGCGATTCACTCCAGGTTTGACTGCAGCAAAGAAAGCTAGGAGGCTGTGTGGTCCAGTGGTTAAAGAAAAGGGCTTGTAACCAGGAGGTCCCCGGTTCAAATCCCACCTCAGCCACTGACTCATTGTGTGAGCATTGTGTGACCCTGAGCAAGTCACTTCACCTCCTTGTGCTCCGTCTTTCAGGTGAGACGTAGTTGTAAGTGACTCTGCAGCTGATGCATAGTTCACACACCCTAGTCTCTGTAAGTCGCCTTGGATAAAGGCGTCTGCTAAATAAACAAATAATAATATCCTGAGGGGCTGGGTGGAGCCTGAGATATCATACAAATCTGCATGGTTACATTGTTTCTATGATATAGCGATGCTAGAGAGATCCACAGCTAAATTACATTTAGCCAGCTCCGCAACGATAAGTATGTGGACGGGTGTAGTTTCACAAATTATTGCCAGGTTACATATATAACTGCCCCATCATCAGAAACAATAGCATTGTTTTTGTTTTAAAATTGTAATTGTATGTTATGTTTTCTTTATCTGTATATGTGTCTTTGTGATTTTTGTTAATTGTGCAAAAAATAAAATAGAACGTTGTTCACAAAAAAATATAATTTACAACCATATATATATATATGTTAAAAACTCTGATATTGATTTGTATCTTTCCAAACCACAATGTAAGAGCATGCAAGGAGAAGTAAATGAAAAGCCGTCAGGTTCTCCATTTTAAAATGCTGCCAAATCTAGTCTTCAGTACAGTCACCTTGGCATGAAAATGACATTGGTTTTACTAGATCTGTGAAAACAAACTAATGTATTCAGCGTAATACATCTGTCTATAAACTGTTCCAATTCACAACTTTTGTGGATTCGTTTTGCCAAATTTGGGGATCTCCATTGTGTCTGTTTTGGGTTCTTGTAGATAAACAGTTTTGACCTCAAGCCTGGTTAATGGTTGTGAAATTCTGCTGTCTGACAGATTTTATAAAACATGTTGAACCACAGTGTCTTCATCTGCAATTTGTAATGACAGTATCTCGCTCAGTTTGAGACCTTTTTTCTGCGAAGCTGAAAAGGTTTCACTTTCATTTCGAAAGGCAGAATAGATAATGTGTCACAGTACGAAGTGTGTAGAGTGGCAAGAACAAAGACTTAAGATTTTAATGAACTGCTATAAATATATCTAAACATAGTTTCTAATTACCTGTGCTTTATTCCCATCGTTCTCAACTGCCTAACATGTATTAGTGCACTAGAACAGGTACTGATTGTAATGCCTTGCATCTTTTTATGTGTCAGTCCTTGACACTGATTGCAGCTCAATCCAATTCAAACCATACAAAATATACACGAATTATGGATCCAATTGCTGTGTCATTACATGTTACATATACAGCAGGAATGTTAAGTGTTCAGTACTTTAATACTGCTTAGTACCCATCAGACACCATTTAAAAAGGTATACAATGAGACATATTCGTGCCAAAATCACTGTTGTTAATAAGTCAGATCTAGAGGGAACTCAATACACACTCAGAGTCATATATAGCAGCCATCCATGACGGAGTAGAAATGCTAGGCATTTGTGGGAGGTTAACTGGTAGATTTGGTATTTTAGGAAGATTCACATTGGGCAGATTCACATTGGGCAGATTACTTGTTAAACTCCTGTGGAAGAAACAGACAGAAAGAAAATGCCATCACAGTGATAATGCTGATGTAGCAGAAGCAATGTGACACATGACCAAATAATTAAAAGGCAGAGCAACGCAAAGCTGAAAGATAAAAAGCAGAACAGTTTTCAAACAAAGCATGTGAGAAATGAAGATAAACATCAGCAGTGGCTTCTTTAAATTAAGTTGCATCGAAATTAAAAAGACAAGAAAGGAAAAGAACACAGCAGGCTTAAAAAAAAAAAAAAGAAAAGCAAAACATTCAAACTCCAAACAGCATACTGGTTGCACTTACATTTCTGGATGACATTTCAATGCACAAACTACAGAGATTATTTCAGAAATAAAAAGGATGATTTCACATTTGTTAAAGCCCTATAATTAAATGCCCCATGTACTGTACCTAATCCCCATATATAGATAAATGTATAATATCAAAAATAACATCATGTAGTAAATTCAGTTCAGGGAAATATCAAGTACCAGAGCATTTGTAATATCTATGTAAACAAAAACATTTTTTAATATTGTTGTTCCGCTCAGTGCAATTCTGTAAACCACACACACAATTAAATGACATCATATAAAAGAAAAAATTGATATGATACTTGATTTATAAAAATGATGAAACAAAGTGTTGTACACGTGTAAAAATGATGGAATATTCTAAAACTGAAACATGAAAATGAATTAAATCTGAGAGATGGTTCACTCTTCAAACTAATTCACCTCCAATACAGCTACATGTATCTGCTCTTGCTATAGGCTTTAATCTTTATGTACTGGGGAAGAAGTAAACATGTTGTAATATATTTGGAATAAAAATACAAATAAGATCTTTTAGCTGAATCGATTATTCTTAAAATTAAAAATGAATTGCTAAGCTATATATAACACACAAATACACGATGCAATGTAGAATAAATACAATTGACTTCAGACTTGATTATTTTGTCTTTATACTGGTAGTATGTAATGTATTAAACCACCATGCACATAGATACACTGTTCATGTGTTACTGTTCCAGACAAGTTAGCTAGGTCTCTCTTTGTCTTATTTGTTAGTGAAGTGTGAGTATTTAAGTTTTAAAAAAATCTTTTCAGCTAAGATTTTATTCGTCTTACCATTTGTACTTCCTTTAGCTTGGATAACAGATTCGGAGATCTTAGTTATAAAAAGCTACAGTTCTGGACTTAAAGTGTTATCTTTAGAAAATATTGATTACCATATAATTTATTAATTATTGTAAAAATGTGGAAAATTAACTGTGTATATTTTTGCTACATGATTGCAAGTATATAATGATCTTACAAGGGCACTTTAACTAAATATCTTCTTAAGAAGTAGAAAATTAGGAAAATTAAACTACATATTTGAATGTAGGCAGAAATGATTCCCCACATTTTAACAGGACTATTCTATTGCGATTGCCAAGTAACTGCAGCTGTGTGTTTTTAAAACCAAGCCATTACTCTCCATCCGTCTGCATCCAAACTCAAAGATTATCAAAAGAAGTTCCCTTACTTTACAGGCTCCCATGATTCCCGCTCAAAGCCCCTATGAATTGACTGTGCAATTGATGACTCCATCAGGTCGACATATCTAACCACAAGGGGAGCAAACAGATCTTGCAGGTGTTTGTGGAATTTTCCATTACATAGATTATCTGAAACAGACAACAATGATCTCATAAGAATGCTTTCTAAGGCGAAGAGCACTGGGTTGTGAATATTTAGGATTTTCTTCTTTGCCTGGTCCCAATTACAATGTGCCCAGATTTGGCAAACACATACACTGTACAGCAAAACATACACTGACTGGATGCAAAGCAATGTTGATATTATCGTCACACACACTCACACTCACACACACAAATCAAAAATCTGACTATGACACAATAAATTAGTATAGATTTAGTTATTTATAAATGTTGCCTTTTTGTACTAGTTGAATGGTTGCAGGAGTGCTCACAAGGCAGTTCATTTACCCATCTGAAGTACCCAGTTTGCAGCTGGGAGGAGAGATTATCTCAGTGGTCAAAGAGTCAGATAATCATCCTGGTGAGCAAATAATAAACTAAACAAGAATAATCAGGTTAAGAGGCTGGCAGCCATTTTCAACAAAAGACTCTGTTATCCTTGAGAGCTTGCTAGGTTGACTGTCACAGTAAAGGACGCTGCAGTTATTGGCTCAGGTTTGATGAAGTAACAGTATTGTGCAGAACCTCCTGTAGAACTGAATGATTATATAGTACAGGATTACCAGAACTTTTAGATACTGCAGCAGTATAAGATTTACAATTACATTGTGCACATGGATTTGATAAAAAACCAACAAGAATCAAAGAACTTCATTAAATAAACAGCTTAAAATATATACAAAATGTCATCGGCACAGTACCTTGGTAAGGTGCATGATGCCGCAGCAGCGAATTGTTCCCACAGTCATAAGTTCTTTTGTGAGGATGTTTTGGAGGCAGTAGCATTGGGAATCCCCATTAGGCTGAGGTTACTGGGAGTGGGTTCATTATCCACAACAGCTCTGACAGCTCAGGGGGTTGATTTGGCTGATTAGTTCCCTCTCGAAACAACAAACTAGGTACTTGCTTCAAATAGAAACAGTGCTGCTATATGTGCTTAAGGCATGACGGTCACTTGATCTTCACAGCTTGAGGCAATTATGTGTGAAGTAACTACTGTACAGGTGTCATGATAACGTTGTGGTACTGTACTGTATGTGTGTGCTACTGCATCAGTAAGCACAGCTGGGCAGTGAGGAAGTAAAAACATCTTACTGTACATTTGTTGTCCAAAAAGTCTAGGATTTCGAAGCTAGCTGTTGGTGATATTCTGACTGGTAAATGGTTTCCGGTTCTTGTTAGAGACAGTATTTAAAAGTGTTCAGAAAAAACTATATATTTGTTTCTGGGACAATCAGCATCATACATGTGTTATTTTAATGTTATTTCCCCTCACCACAGCAGTGCTAATGCACAGGTTCCTGTTCATTGTAGGTTTAAAGGATGATACTCACAGTCGCTTCTCAGGGAGTCATTGAGCAGTTGGAAAAGTGGGAAGCTATCCCAGGTGTCTGGGCTCTGCACTTCTAAAGCTGCGTCCATGTCCACGGCAAACAGTGACAAGAAGGTCTCTGCATGCTCTACCATCAAATCTGACCACCAAGCAAAGGCCTTGGGGATTTTATAGAAGGGGAAACATATGGGAAGAAAAGGAACTGACAGTCAAAATCTAGTTTCAATTTTAAGAACAACAGCCACCATGTAGTAAACGGGTAGAGTAATTCTACAGACAAATGGTCTGAAACAGGGCTAACTGTAAAATGAACAGCATGTTCAAATGTGAACCAACAATGCTTTAAATACATACTGCACTGTTTACTTGTTTTATCTTACAAAGACACATGAAGTGCAAACGATGTAAGTTATACTGTTAAGTTTACAGTCATGACTTTTACCAGTTTACAGTAATTTGGTGGCATCAGAATTAACAGAGTAACTCCACTTAGTTCTATAACTCATGTTCCTTTAGGTTTTCAGTTATTAAACCCATTTAGTTATCGTTTAATCATGTAGAATGTGGCATCACTCTAACATCACAATGCAGTACATGGGCATACCTTACGTACAGATTGATTACCAGGGAGTAGGTGGCTATTTTTAATTACCAGCAACACATGCTTTTTTTTAGGATAAATGTTACACATAGAAGTAAAATAGTGCCAAGTCTAGGCTAGATTTTACTAGCACAACAATGACTTCAGTATAAAATCAAAGTTAATTAACGTATATATTTTGTGTAAACTTGAATCTATAGAAATCAGTGGAATGGCTCGAAATGGGGATCCTTTTTTCATGCAAGTGGACTCTTTCCATGCTTCTCAGCCCTAAATACCCCTTCCACAGGTTTCAGTTGTTTGCATTCACATCACTAATCTCTCGGATGTGAATGTTTTCAGTATGCATGCATTTTTGAGTCTTTTAATTTGTTGTTGGCCGGTAGCATGCAGCATGTGTGGCACCAGCAACAGGACCTTATGAAACGGGAGAGAGGTTTTTATTATATTTAATAGTAGTTCACTGTCATTTGGTGTCTGCTGTTATGCAGGAAGCCATACAGCTGGGTCGGATATCAAATTCAAGAAATCCAAAAGGGGGAAAATATATATATATATATATACGAAGAATGAATGAATCTCACAACAAAGCTGGGGCTGGTAAAAACTGTGCTGTCTGCAGTTTTTGCCTTAAGATTCATGAAGAATTGACAAAGAATACACATGAATACACAAACGTGGGGGTTGTATTACGGCAAATATGAGAAGCATAACCTACTGTAGTCGGTTAACTATACTACCTTGTCATTTTTTTTTTTTTTAAATAACAATTTACCACGTTGGGGTGTATTCTGTGTTTATTACAGTCCCCTCTTTCATTTATTGACTTACCTTGACCAGAACTTACATTATTATTAAAAAAAACAATATTTCAGGGTCTAAACAGGACCCAAAACAGTGTGAGCCTGCAGTAGCAGGCCAATTTCATTACTAAATAAACAATAGTAACCCAAACATACTACAGACTAACACACATAGAGTGGACTCAGGTAGGATTTCAAGAGGGTAGAGGGAGGGCAAATACTGGGGTATCACTACTGCAGTGCTTGTAAGTGCACACCCTCCTTCATGCACAGACTGGCTGGCCAGCCTAAGCACACCAATCGTATTACTACCAGCTCCACAAGCACTCAGTCTACAGTTGGCAACCAACTGTTTTGAGACGTAACAAAGCAAGGGAAACCCAGGTAAATCCCATTAGGAGAAATGGTTATTTGTAGAACATGCACAAAATATGACGGGAGGTGACTCATTTCATTCAGTTCAGTCACATACCTCTTTTCCCTGCCAGGATCATCCAAGATTGAATGAACAGTAAAGAAACAGGGAGGAAATTTAAATATGCAAATCAGGCATTAGTTGGGAACTCGGTCTGTTGTTATTGTGAAGTTAGAAGAAATGGCAAATGATCCCAAAACTAAAACAAAAAGGTTTTGGTTTTTTTTTTTTTCTTAAATTGCAATACACTGACAAAATACTTAAAATAAAAATGCAAAATACAACAAACAGATTTGATTTTCATACAAAATGAGCGTTAGGACAAAAATAATACTTTTCACAAACACAGAATAATGATGCACAGGACATCAAATATTATTGAAACTAAAACAAAACCATATCTTAAAAGCAAATTACAATGGTTCAATGTGTGTAGGGAAGGGGCTTGAATACATATTACAAGTGAAATAGAATCTATCTAAAAAATGTTACCGTTTTTTTAAAGTTTCCACAATCTGTCAACTACATACCCATAGAAGTGTCATTACTGTAAATACATGCGCTGTATAGCTCTACTATGGGTATCATTTGCATTATATCCCGATCTACAAAAAAAATAAACTGCACTTCAGTTATGCAGAACAAGGATTTATTATTTTAAATAAATAAATAATGATTAATACTTAAATAAAGTGCCATTCAAAGCACTGCCCTTCAAGCATCTCTGCTCTGACCTGCTAATTACATTCCTAAACACTGAACAATTGACAAGAGCTGACAGGACTGACATGCACACATTCAGTAGACATCTGTTCTGAGGAGAGATCAGTGGAACCTCACCACTCACCTCTGCGTGGTGCTCCTCATTTTGCTGCAGGACCTCAATCACCAGTTCAGCCAGACGGACTGTATCTTCAAGTTTTTTAGCTGGAGTGATTAAGCGGCCTACATTTTCTGTAGTAGAAGAAACACTGTTAAAATCCCAGGCATAACTGAACTTGAAAACTTATAACTTATTTAATGAAAATGGGTTTGACGGGGTCTTGCATTCCCTTTTCATGCAGTAAACAGAGAAGAAAATAATATAATGGATGGACACTTAATGATTTTGCTTTATTTATTTATTGTTGCAGTGCTTTTATACTCTGTTTACCATGCTTGTTTAAACTGAAGCACAATGTCCATTCACAAAATGTCCATTCTCATAAAATATCCTGTTATATAATAAATCACAGCAAGTGTATTCTATTGTGCTGTCATTCTCTCCTAGAAAACAGTGTAGCTGTAACTCTTACCCAACCAGGTTAAATAAACGTTATTTAAACACATATTATTACAAAACAGATGTTAATTGCTGCTGAACTGTATTAAAGAAATGAACCAGGCATACAAACCTTTGTTGCTACATCTCTTTTAAGTTGGGTAATGCTTAAACATATATAGTGATATGAACAAAGGACAATATCAGTGAACCTTAGCTAAAAAAACATGCAGGAGTCAGTTTTCTATAAAGCTGGAGCACTAATACATATTCAGCAGGTCATTACCTACATATAAATAAATATTTACCAAGTAATTAACATATAGTACTTAAAAATACAAGTATCATGCAGAATGTTATGCTGTAACTATGTTATTTTGTGCTGACATCAGTATTTGGAAATGTTGCATAAGACAGACATTGCTAAACATGAATTATGCAAAATAATGTTTGATCCAAGTTCCTTTAAACAACGAATAGTAGCAGTAGTATTCGTAGGTTAAATGAAATTAAAGTAGACAAAACATAGACCATTAAATAAAGTAAAAGAGAATCAAATAAAAACACTTGTAAAACGAAATAGAAAAGTAAAATAAAAGCCATTACAGTACTTGGTATTTGCCTAGGCATGCCTTTGAGCCTCTGATTTATCATGTCTATCTGCGACTGAATGGGTGGAGGTGCTGGTGGTGGCTTAGGCCTAGACCGTGGAGCTGCCATGCACGAGTGAAAAAGACAGTAAAAGGAAACATGCATGTGATTTAATGAACATTGGGGTGACAAAGTAAACAGACACTAAAGATATGAAAAGGGGTTATATACAATTATCTGCTTATATTGTATTGACTGAGAAGGAGTTTCAGAACTGAAAAAATATATGGATGGTTACTCTCCGGGTGGGTTTGGAAAAACCCGGCACTAAAAGCACTAAACTAAACTCCTTATTTTCCTTAAATTCCTGAAATTTTGGGACAACAAGAAAACAAAAGGCTTTTGAAAATAAAGTTAAGCCAAATCCAAGCTGATTTTCTTTGTTGGTAAGGGCTATATTATATACATATTATATTATCCTCTATTTACTTTAGTATAAAATATAATACACTAGAAACTAGGAACAACAACTTGATAAAAAACAGAGCTAGATGGTGAGAGGAATAAAGAGTTGTCCACATCACAAAACCACCACGGTCGGACAGTTATCACTATTGGCCGTCTCTCCGAGGGACAGAGGCCTAATGACGGGGGTAGGGCTTGAGGTCAGCCTTGTGCTTCATTATCTTGGCAGGGCTTGGCGGGAAACTCCCAAGAGTGAATTTAGCCAATGCCTTTGTCCTTTTATCTTTCCAGAGAACTGATTTTTCAGTTCATAAAATAACCAAACAGTTAAATTCAAAATAATATTGTGTACTGTAGTACAACCGATAATGCTTTTTTTTTTTTAATTCAGAAAACTATTTTTTGTTACTGTATATCGCTATTTTTTAAGCATAATCACATTCCATGTAACTGATTTTTACAATTGGGTCCTAATGCATGCTGCCAACATTAGTTGATGTAGTTAATTTTCAAGGACAGTATTTTTCCTAGAGTACAATGCCAGGGGATAAAGAGGTACAGTACCTTCATGGTTCACCCCAGCATGATCTGGTTAGCCATGACAAAAACAACATGAATTCATGACAGATTTATATTTGAAAACCTAGAATTCCCCAAGCAGAGATAGCTGAATTGCAGCTAAATGCCCTTCTCCCATATAGCCCTATACCTTCTCAGCCAATAGCCTCCATAACACACTGTCAACATTCACAGGTTTAAGGTGTTAGTTTTCTATTTAACCCTCTCCCTTATATTAGTGGCTTTTGACATCACCAGGCAGTGTTATATTTCTGCTTTTTACATCTTTGATCCATAAGTTTTGTATTTATTTATTTGAACACAGCATACAATGTTTCTTTCTTTTTTTCAGATGTTTGCTATTCAGCACCTCTGAATATCTGCCACTTGTAACAGCAAAGATTTGCTGGTTTTTAAAAGGGTGAGAGTTAAAACATGCAATAGCTAAATTAGAAATACATTCATAATGCTATTGTCACGTATAGCTAAGTATTAGTAAATGTTCTTAAAACTATTTAGGGTCACCATTACTCATTACACTAAGCTATATGGCAAGAGGTTTTCTACTGTTATTTTCTTTCGAATAACATGCAATGTACTAAATCAGGTATTTTTTACTAGGTGCTACCATACAGATAACAGCACAGCACACGGGAGGTGATTGGCATCTCAAATGTTGTTAAACTGTTGCTTCTGAAATTAAATAGACTGTATCCCTCTTTGAAGAAAAATACTAAATAACTCATCTTTTTCATTTAATTCTATTAGAATTTTGAAAAACATGAAAAGGGTACAAAAGCCCTTATTTTCCACTTTTCCCTTATTAAGTTGTGTTGAAAATGCTCCTTTCATAAAAGTTATGCATCCCAGTTTAAGGGACATCCAATGCGAAGTGGATTTTCTGACCTTACTAATTGGAATAAGTAATTCCTTAACATTCCAGTGCAGTGCACAATAAGGCCCACAGTCTCTTTAATCTTGGTTACGTCACACAAAATCAAAAGCATTAGATTTTGTCCAAAAGTTTAAGGTGAAGGTAGGCAGCAGTCGCTGAAACTGCTATAGTACATTAAGCTTTTCATAACCAGTTTGAATGAGTTTTATTAGAAACTGCCAGCACTTAACATGCAAATCATATAAATACCTGATTCAATGCATGGCTACTACATATCTTAATATGTAGTTATATAAAACCAGAAAGACAGGCTTTATATTTTAACAACCATCTGAGCCTATATGGAAATGCATACCATTTTAACTGTATTTCCTTATTTTAAATGATATTGTCTGCTTGTAAATTGTCTCTTAAAAGTCCTGAATTACCCGCAGTAATATTGGCGCCATTGTGTATATATGAGTTTTGTCAGATTTTCTCCTGGTGTAAACGCAACTGCAAAATTGCCCTGCTGCTGCCCAGTTTATTTAACTATAGAAAGATGAGGGAGACTGGGCTGTAGTATAGCTTTCAAAGTGGTCGCAATTGCCCAGCAAGTTCCCAATCTTCCTCCCCAGACCACTGTAGCTTTTTCACACATGTAATGAATGGGTCTGAGATTGAGAAATCTCCTGTGTCTCCAGAGCCAAGATGAGCACCCATACACACTGAGTGCGGTGTCCTGGGTTACTATACTTGCTGTTACAGCTCTGGTCTGTCAAATGAAATTTAAAAAACAATACAAAAATAAAAATGAAATCAGCAGTCCAGTCACTCTTGTCCAGTTAATTGTCTATGCTTGAAATGAATATTTATGATTTCACGTCAAATGAATACATGACAAAGTCCTACAGTGTTTAAAATAAAGGACTGTATTGAAGGGAGATTAGAAAATGATTAGATTGGGCTTTTCATAAATGAACACTTCCCCTGATAGACGTGTGTTAATTTGGTATATTAATTTGGGTTAGTTACTAAGGTTCAGTCAGAAAACTCATGCAATACATTATGGATTATTTATTAAAGCAGACTAGACAACACCACTACAATACAAATTATTTATGCTACATTCTTTGGCCTTTGGACTCGTCTTTCGAGGTACCCCTACCCAAGAATTAGCTCACAGATAAGTGGAGAGGAGCCATGGGCAGGGGGGCAAGATTGCTGACCTTCCCTGTTAAGCGAAACCAAAAAGCAGCTGGGGAGGAGGAGGTGAACTTTGGCGCACAGCACAGAAGTAGTGGACTGAGGTAAAATATAAATCCTTTCCTTGCCGATCGTTGGACATATTGTTTATCGATGGATGAATAAGGACCCAGCTATTAGATTGATGATTTAGTCTGGTATTGGAAGCGCCTAACATATGCTTGTTATTTACATGATTTGAAGGAAGTTTAAAGTGAGTTCCCTGCCAGAACCATCGCTTTGGTTAATTTCTCAATGGTAACCTACTGGATAAGCCTGGATTTGTGCAAGAAAATACTGTAAAACGACTTGAAAGTAAATGCAAAACCACTTATTATCTGCATATATGTAATTCCATTTCCTTGGCCCAGATGATTTATTACACATCTGTATATGTAAATAAGGTTATGTCAATGCATACTGCTTTATTTGTTTTTTATTTAGGTAGAAATCAGCTAATAGGTTAAGAATATAATGGGTATGTGTATTATTCAGTGGTTATATATGGACAACAGATTATCCAATCAGTACAGGATGCAATTTGAGGTTTGCAAAAGCAGAGATAACCAGTGAATTAGTATTGATTTGCTGCAGGAAGGCAAATATCAACTTGAAACAAATATAGACAGTTACAAAATAATAATAATAAATAATAACAAATAAAATATTTTCTCAAGATTTTTAAAGAATTTGCTAATGGTCAACAAAAAACTGCATAATCTGTGGAATATTTAAACTAAACCGCCTTTTAATCTATTATGTTGTTATGTATTACTCAGAAAAAAAGACTGTATTGATTTTGCTATATTAAACCTAATACTGTTGTATGTGCATGTGACCTACTGGTGTCAAAAAATGCACTATAATTAAAAAGCCGAAAACAATACTAGAGACTTCATAATTAAAGAAATACTGCCTCTGCAGATCTGTAGTAACATGTTACTTCCTTGTTTCGTAATATGTTGCCGATATTGTATGCCATATACAGACAGCACAAACTAACCCTTTAAGTGTTTTTGCATCTCCAGGGAGGGAGAGCAATACTTAAGAGCTTTAAAACAAAAACTTACAGAAAACTATATATATATATATATATATATATATATATATATATATATATATATATATATATATATATAATAACTAGGCTACAATGTATACATAATATTTCACCTGGATCCTTTTGATTCTCTACATGACAGAGAGAGCAAGGAGGAAAGAAAAGAGAGAAAGAAGAACAGATATGCAAGATTAATGAGAGAGTGAATCTGAATGCATGTTCTTAAAGAAGGTGGCACCTTCTTTCCCACTCCGTCACCACTTGTCAGCTGCCAACCTATAATATCAATGGATCTCACCAATGTTCTCCAACAAAGGGAGCACACTTCAATGTAAAGCCAAGCAATGAAAACACAGTTTTAGATTCCAAATACAGTAAAGCAAATGTTGTCATAGCAGCCTGAGAAAAAAGGTTAAAGTATAATAAAAATAAATTTAAAAAAAAGGAAGACAAAAAAGCTATTTTTAATAAATCACAACACAAGACAAATTCATGATCCGTAATACAGATGTATATGTATATATCTATATACACAGTATATACACAGAACTCAGTTTGTATTCCCATGTGCGGCTTTCTAATCCCTTTAGCTCCCAGTGTACAAGACTCGGTCATACTTTCTTTATTGTGTACCAGTGACAAGTGTTCCAAAAACTGAGGGATACATAGAAGCAAAGTAAAAATGCATTCAAATTCACAGACATAAACATTAATGCAAAAAGCTTACAAATATTTCATGTGTCTCACAAACAAATGGATCAGTTGGAATTCCTGATTAAGGTTGACAAGAACTGATTGGACTTCTCACACTTGGTTTCACAGACAGAAGCAACAGACAAAAGGCAAAAAGAGACTTGAAGCAAGAAAAGTGATATCGGTGGGGTTTTTTTTTTGAGACTCGTTGGATAAAATGGGAAACAGAAAGAGTGAAAGACAGGGTGGAAAGGATGAGGTAGGTACTCACGAATGGTTAAATCCATCACTTGAGAGGCCAAGCAGAAGACAGGATGCTCATACATTTCTCTCTTTTTCCCTATAAAAGAGGATTTGGGCATGCAAGAGGCTTAGGTCAGAGGTAAAGAGGTTAGAGGTCAGAGGAAAATCGTTGTATGTTAGGTCAGAAGGAGAACAGTTGTGGTGTTTTGGGGAAAGGAAACAAGGAAAAGCGAATCATGTCCGGGTTTATTTTTTTTTTTTGGTTTTGTTTTTTGACAGTTTGGATTAACCATTCAGCATGCCCATGTGTCACAAAGAAGGCTGTGACCAAGAGGAGTAAAAATCTCTATCAGATTTTAGCAAATATATTATGGCAAAAACATCATGGGTAAAGGAAGACAGAGTTTACTAGGTTAGGCTCCAAGATACTAAGGGTTGATGCCTTCAGTATCTTAAGCACCTACAGGTATTTCTTTATAGACATTGACTGAAATAGGTAACAAATAAGTCACATTAAGATGTTGAGTGTATACAGTGAATTCATATACATGTACTGTATATGTATACACATATATAATATGTAGGATTGTTTTAGACAGTAAGTGTTAAATAGGTAATTTCAGTGTCCGTTTTTAAGAACAATTTTGCAATTTAATGTGACGTCTATGCCTATAAAAGAAAACCTTGAACATGCAGCTGGTAGATGTTGGGTTGTCTACAAAAAACAATCCCAGCATGCTTTGTAAATTGGCATCATAACCACTTTTTATAAAAGTGCATAAAAAAGTGACAAAGCCAATAAACAAGGAAAGAGGAAAAGCAGAAGAGAGCAGGTAGTGAGCAGGGATGGGGTACTTCTCTGAACTGGGAGCTGGAAAAAACCTTTGTTGCTTCAATGTTTTCCCAGACCTAAGAGTCACTGTGTGAAAGAGGTCAGGTTGTCGTAAACCAGGAGGAATTGAGGCACAAAAGGGAATTAAGATCCACTATGAGCTCTTTATATTGGAATTGAATGCATTTTTACTTACACATCTCTAATATTGTGTATGTGGCCTACACCACTATTAAACTGATCTGAAACAAAAGGTACAGTTACATTAACAAACCTATACAGTCAACATACGTATACTGTACTTCAAAGACCCATTGCTGGCATGTGCTCACCATCATGTCTTCAAAACCCATTGTTACTTGAACAGTGTATTTGGAATTCCTAATTGTACCAGAAGTATATTTAAAATGCAATCACCTAAGAAGCTGCAGCAGTAATATACCTACATTGTTTTACACCCACTCTTCAGCTTGTCAAGTGTTGGTATCATTTAAGTGCCTAATTATCAGTATCATTTAAGTGCCTAGTTATCAGTATATGTCAAATATTACAATGTAAAATTGCCAAGAAAGTTGTTTTCTTTACCACTGGTACACAATTTTCACCTTTATCATTAGAATTCCCAGCTTTTCCACTGCTGGTAAAATCACAGGCTAATATATATATACATACATTATATATTGTGAATTTCATCGTCGTACACTGTAAGAGATGGTCTCAAAAATAAAAGCACCACAAATTCAGAACGATCCCAGCTCAGTTTGCTAGGACATTTTGAACTTTTTTTTTTTTCAGGTGGTATTAGAGACATGTATTGGATGCAGGAAGGTTTTTTTAATCCTTAAATACCTAGTGTTAAATATATTTGTTTGAAAAAACTAAACAATTCAGTGATAATCAATAGTTTTGATTATCAATAGTCTATTTACCCTTTACTTCCCAGAGTATGTTCCCATACCTAGTAATGCCTATTTTCTCAATGTCAAATGTATTGGCCAGCAAAGGATTTAAGTGGGAAACTAAAAGCAGAATTGTTAATCCTGTAGGTGGTGATGTTGTAAAGTACCAAGATGTGGTTGTCCATTGGATGCACTTTTATAGTACCTTACATTACATGTAATACAGTTTTCATAATTTCTTGCAGCTTAGTATTAGAAACTGTTCTAAACTCCTGTGGACAAATTAATTCAATGTGTACAATACAGTTTTTTTCACCCAAGTTAAAAATCCAAATTGGCCTATATTCTCCTATGGGCAAATCACAGCTAACTCCTCCCTCCATAGTAAATGTATTAAATGGGTAATTTGCCCACAGTTGAAAAGCAGGCCCTTTGTCTTCTTCTCCACTTCTGCATTGGACCTGTATGGCTAACTTTGCAAATATCTAAACCAACCAATTTTATATTCTTACTTATGCACCTAAACATATCAGGAACATTTCTGGTACCATAACCACCTTCATAGTTACGATAAGTAAATTCTATCTGGCATGATAAAAAAGAAAAAAAAAAGAAAAGTAAACTTTACTTTCCCAACATTATGCATTGCTATAAAGTGTTCTTGACATGTGAAAATGTAAATCTAGTTACCTTCGACTTTGGCATACTCAGACAGTCGAGTGTAGTTAACCAATGCAGCTTGCTCAAGACATTTGCGGATTACAGTCTTCACTTCCTCTTGTGGAACCGGGGTTACTATATCCTTCATTAGAACCTTTACAGCAAAACAAATGAATACCATATTCCATCTGTATGGTCTCTTGTTAAAACAACAATTTCAACACAGGTGTTTTATTGAAATAAACATCAACAAGAGCATGCTTGTTAATGTATCAAAATCTTAAATTGACAAATGAAGGCCAAGCTTTCATAAAGCGATGATACATGTAGCCACTCCTAAATGAATCACCTATTATTTGAATTGTTTTAGAAAAACACTGGTGTTAACTTTTGTTGGAAATACTTCTGGCAAGCCTTGCATTGAGGAGTTGCACTTCTTTGGTCCTTTCACCTGGAGTGAAATTGTCCCCAGAATACTGCTTCCCCCTAATGACTGACAGAGATTGCAGCCAATAACATGCTTTGACGCTGCTGGGGTGAACTGACTTAAGAAGTACAATAGCAACAGAGTGTCTGACAGTAAGACAAGGGTATTGTGTGTGGACCAAATTTCATGTTATAAAATAATGTTTGCTGTCACATGTGCTTTTTTTAAAACTGCAAATCGGACACCTACAGTATGTAGCGAATGGAAGTGTATGACAGGTAGGAAATGATTTTGTTAGGTCAGTCTGCCTACTTTTCTTTCTCAACAGTTTGTGTTAATTATAATTTACATCAGTTTACAGGAGTTGTTACACATAAGGTAATGGAGAGGCTGCATACCCTTTCTAGTAAAGACAACGTGGCTTTTAAAGCACCTTCAGGCCGACCAAACGGGAAGCAATACCTGTTTTAAAAAAAAAATAATAATAATAATCCCATTGAAATATGATGAAAACACTGAAGCCGTTAACTGACTAGGGTTCATAAAGCACATGGAGACACAGTTATATTGTGATGTTAGGCCTCTTGGAATGCATGTTATGAAAAGGGCTGTAACTGTACATTTGCTTTATTATTATTATTATTATTATTATTATTATCAATATATATAATGTATGTAAAGTATGCATGTGAAGATACAGCCCCAGAGATCCAGCTATTGCAATACATACCTGAAATGTGTGATCTGATTTTCTAGAAGTAAACGCAATCTTTCTTTTATCTCTTCAAAACGTTCTTTCTCCTCGACTGTCACAGTTCCTATTCCATCAGGCCTGGGGGGAAATAAGATTCAAATAACACAACAATTTACAACCCAGCCAGTAACATTGTATTTTAACACAAGCTTAATTTGGGGGTGGGGTGGGTACAGGTCTCCTTATCTTAAGGTACTGAATGGGTGATTTCTTGAGAAAATTAAGTTTTATTTCCAAAATATTTGGGAATTCATTTGGAGTTAATTTCAACCCCATTTAACAAAAAATGTGAAGGATTTTGTCAAATCTGCTTACTAATTACTTCCAAACGTGTGTCTGTTTTACCACCAATAAACATGATGAAACCTAAAGGCGTTCTCAAGCCGTTCACCCCTATGGATTGCATTTGAGACAAAGTCTGTTTTGTAAAACGGAAGGTAAAGTACAAATTGAAATCACAATATGTGTTTCCTCTATTCATTCAAACAGCACAAGAACAATACGAGATGTTCCTGCATATATTTACATCATCCTGAAATCCAGAATAAGAGGGTAGCGGGCCATCTTAATACATTCACGGAAGGAGCCAACAGTCCAGGCAAACATCATTACAAGTTTTGTCCGTCAAAACCAAAGTACAAGGCTTTTCGGTTTGCTGTGCAGTCTCTATGAGCACAGTGTCTGTTTCTGTGTTGTAAGACCCCTTTCAATTGAATAAACTGAACACTTACGTATAGGCCTCCTTCAGTGTGCAGCCTAAGCTGTGTAAATCCCCAGCACTAGAATAGTTTGGCAACACAAAAGCTCCAGTAAAGGATTACAAAACTTCTGATAAACCTCCTGTCAGGGGTTAATTGGCTGGCTTTATTTTTCTTTATTTACAGGCATCGATTCAAAACCCGAGAGCTCCAAAAAAAATTGCAATTTATTCTGTAGTGTTTCAGTGACCTTTAAGGAAGAAATGTCTTAAATTGATGAACTCCCTGACTGATGGCGTTCTTGGAAACTGAAAGAATCTGTAGATCAAAAAGGTAAAGCAGACGTATTGGAGGCTATTGTCTGGCTCAATTAAAAACTGAAGAACTGTTGACCAATTGCTTTCTGCTAGTCCCTTGCAGTCTGGTAAAACTGCATTAACTCCTGATTTAAAAAATAAAGGAATACACTACTGGAAGGCAGTTGGGTTACTTTTAGTAAACCTCAAATTTCTAAATGAACAAACCCTTCAGGTTACACTGTACAATGTTTGTTTTATATTTAACATATATTAGGGAAATAAAGAGTATTTGGGATAGACTTTTAATAGTTGGACTGGCTGGCTTGCTAACCACTAGCAGCTTATGACTGTATGCAATTGTAATTCATAAATAAAACCATAATTACTTTCTTATTAAATCCATTTGAAACTTCTGTTCATGACAGACTCAACAACCAACATGATTTAATTTCCTCTATTTGTATCTATATTTAACTCTATCTATAAATACGTATCTACAAGCACACTGAATAGCTCTGATGAATAAACTTTGCTGGAGTGCGACTGCATTCTACAGGTCAGCTGCAGCCATTTTTGGAGCAGTATGGATGTCTGGAAGGGCCTGCCAACTAAAACCCATCACGATCGGCGCAACTTTCTTTTTCAAACAGCTGCGGACTATATTGTATCTGACATGAGGCGCATCTCTTGAATCTACCTTTCAGATTTTCAGCAAACCATTTTCTCGCTGTCCTTCACAAAGATGACATTTTCGGCAGTGTGATGAGAAAGATGTCATGTCGGTTGCTTTTCAAGTTATTGTCACAGTGTTCTGTCACAGTGGCACCAGTTCTGTCAACTTTACTCTCCTCACAATCACCCATCTTAAAACATCTCACAAATAATAATATTTACAAGGCTTTTTTGTCAAATTCTACATACATAGGTATGACAAATATATCAGTTTCATTGGAGGCGGGAGGAGTTTGCAAATAAAAGGACAATTTTACATAAAAAGGTATAATTTTCACCTTCGTCACAATAGCTTAGCTAGTAAAAATAAAAGCGTACTTCATGTCAAATTAATATTTTTAAATGAACCCTTGAGTGTAAAGAATGTTTTTTTTTTATTTCTTGCACTGTTTTGAAACCTCGCTCAGAGTTGTTCCTGTTATTATGAATTTCATACATCCCTCTGCCAAGTTTCCACAGATTAAACTAAAAAGTGCTTCAGGGAAAACGTGACAGGCCGTGGATAATAATATACAATACCTAGTTCCTAAAAACCAACAACACAGAACTATTATGTGTATTAGTGAGAGTCACATTCATTTTTAAAACACACTAACACCTTTAAGAAAACAAAACAACACGACCCAAAAGCACGTCGATAATTCTAATACTTTAAAACACTTGAGCGATACGTTATTGAATGTGTAACAAGGGTTAGGGCTTGGCTAAACACGTATGTTTTACAGCGCCACTTTTTGTTTCAGTCACTGATCAGATAGCGAGCCCGCTAAGTACAGCAGGACCTCGGACAGCGGCTAGTTAGTTTCTTATCCGTGATGGCCTGTCATTCTGTCAGTCCTGACCTCCAGGCTGTCCTGTACCATCTTAATCACATTCTCCCTGCACCCTCTCACTGACTGCAAGCTACTGATGTCTCACTGTCTGACCTGATAATAACACAACACAAATAGACAATCCCACCTCAACTCCATCACTGTCTATCACTGGAGCAGCAGATTGATAGCCACATGGTGCTCTGTCTTCATTTGACCTTCCTCATCATAATAGAAGTGACTTCTTTGTTTAACAAGCGCCAACCATGTTTAACAGCTATGTTAGACCAACATGTAACTAGCACACATGTGCAGTGAAAGTCATCTATTAAACGTGGCAGAGTCCCACTTCAAAGTACACAGAAAACCTCAACTGCCATTTAAAATTAGATACAAAATAATTTATAAAACATAACAATATGGGTTTTCGTATCACCCAAAACTGACTTTCGGATGTTAAATGCAGGTACATTACATTATTTAATTTGGTTAAATAAAAGTATGATTAGAGATTCTACTATAGTTTACTATCATAGATTTGTATTATATGTCAGTTGTCTGATGCAAGAGAAAATCCATTGGTTATTTATTTTTTTAAATAATGAGAGGGTTGAAATTAAGACAAGACACCACACGTTGTACACATTCATAAATGCGTGGAAGTGCATGTAGGTTTTAAAATATATGTACCTACTGTGTATGAATTAAATAGTTGTTTCTAAGCTGGAACTGGGGATTTATCACTAGCCTTCAGCTTTACATAGAGATATTCTTGATCTCTTTGTGTAACAAAGGCGTTTCACCTCATTAACTGTAGTGGAGTTAACATTTGTATTATCCAAGAGTGAGCAGTATGTTATATGCAGAAATATTACGGCACAGGTTGTTAGCTTTCTGAGCATCTCTTTTAATCAATGTGGCGGCTTCTTAATCCATGTTTGGGTTTCAGTAGAGACCATATTAAGAACTCTTTCTTACCTTTTCGGCTCAGGGGCTGGTTGAGATTTGGAATCCTTTCTTTTTTTAGAATCCTTTTTGAAATCCTTTTTTGAGTTAGCCTCAGGCTCAGCGACTGAGGGGATTTGTGATTTGTCCCCCTCAGCCTCTGTGTTTTGTAGAAACCCACCAAGTAAATCTGGCATTTTCTGACTTTTGGTTATGCGTGGTGTGATTGTTAGTGACATTATGAGATAAGCATAAGAAAAGAAAAAAACATAAGAAACAGAAAAAAGAACAGTATAAAGGAAACTGGAAAATCATGAAAAAGACAACAAAGAGAAAAATAAATTAAACATAACGAAAGAACAAAAGCAAGATTAAAAGTAAAGCAATAGAAAAAGGAGCGACGTGAAGTGGAGGTTGTATTGCAGCTAGTAATGAGTGACAAGTGCCACATTTTCAAATAACTATTCTTTAATGCTCTTTTATTTTTCTATATGATCCGAGCAGTCAACTGCTATTTCCGTTCCCCCCCATAGCAATCCCCAAAACACTAAAACATAATTTAATCCTTTCCGTTTACCAACTATACTAGATAGATAGATAGATAGATAGATAGATAGACAGATATATTTCGAGCCCTAGGACACAAGAACGCATATCTTAGGAAACAGGAGTAACACATTTTTTTCAAAGCAGAAGTCTTCCCTTTTTAATTCCAGATTGCAGTTAGTTACCTGTTGCCATGAACGTGTGAAGCACAGAAAGCAAAGCTGTAATGTAGCAGGGTTGGGTCGATCATTGCTCCATTTTCTGCTCGTTCAAGTAAATCATTGAGATAGCAGAGATGTCTATGACAGCCTCTGACTCCATTTCGGGCACAATACTCATCAAGAACAAACACCTGCCCTGGACTGAACCAGCCCTATTTAAAAGAAAACAGATTAATTGCACTGTTTGTGTTATACATCAAATATCAACTTGCATGAATTACCAGCATAAGATGCTGTATATTTAGCTAACCTAGCTAATCTAGCTAAATATTACCACTGAAATTTACGTTAAAGAATTTGTGAGACACATGCATACAGTCTGTCAGAAATATTTGGTTTTTACCCTGGTATACAACACTTCAATCTTGTATGTACAATATGATTTTAAAAAAAAACCAACAACAACAATTTGACAACTTTAACATTAATTAAAAATAAATATAAAACAGCTATATGCCCACGTTTTTGAATGACTGTATACAACTAAATTGAAATGATATGATTATAACCATAAACTGACTGATGCTTTTAAATGCTTTAAAGATACGCACAGACTTCAGCTGCACATATGCCTTATAACTATGAGAGATTGAACATGCCAGGTGTTTTAGCATTCACTCCCAGCCATAGCCCCAGTACACAGTGGAGACAGTGAATCAGAACGGGGTTCTTTCTACTTGCCAGACAGGAGTAGGAGTCATTAAGCCTGTGGTCCAAAGTAAGTCTCTGTACCATCTCGAAAAGTGAAGCGTGGTCAAAGTTACAAGGATTAGCTGAGATAAATTCATCCATTCCATGTTTTTGAGCTCTGTCTGCATCTGTTTGGTCATTGCACATAGAAAACAACAGGATTTAGAGAAATAAAATTAATTCAGAAGTGTGCCTCACCTATAACAGTGTTTTTTTTTTATTCTACTCTTCTGCAAAGTACATGCTGTAGTGTTAAACTTTCATTGTCAACTTGCATCAAAACAGAGCAAATAAACTTAGCTAAAATACAATTTGGCAATTTTTAATGACGTACAACCAACATGTTTTTTCAGTCATGCATGTATTATTTGGTTTATGTAAACAAAGATGTGTGTATATCTTCATTATTTCTATAAACACTGGTAAGTTATTATAAAAGATGAAATACAATGCATTCTCTTCAAGATAAATACAATAGATTCTGCCATTCTATATTGGTGAATTTCATTCATTGTTTGCCTAACAAATCATGAATCGTGTGCTAAAAAAAAATTCTTAAATCGGCTAAGCAAGGTTACTTAAAATATATATATTTTTTTTTAAAAAGGCCGAATTTGTAATTACACAGAATTTGAATAGTACAGTAGTAAAAAAATAATAATAACTTTCCATAAATTCAAAAGGATGTTTACTGTAACTGTTGTTTTACGTAATTAGTTGGAGTTGGTTGAGAAAATAGTTAGACCTAGTGCCTGCTCTGCTAATCATCTCAAAAGACGAACAGAATTGACACAGCAAGGGTTACAGTCTGCCATTTACTATGAATTAAGGGCCTGAGTGGATTCACACTTCTCATTTCAGAGGGAGGCCTGTAGGCACAGCCTCCAAAGGCCTAGCTAATTAATCTCAACCTGTGTAGCTAACATGCACTAAGTCTACCAGTGAAACAAAATGCCCAATACAATCAGGGAGTGGTCAAGTGGTTGACCCCTGGGGTGTTGCTTTGTTCGTTAAGGGGTAACTAAATTAAAAGACACATTTTCACTTTCCATTACATTAAGTGAGCTTCCCATTACATGAAGTCCCTGCAAATCCTGAACAAATAAAGCCGATTTATAATCCCTGCTCTGCATTCCACATCCTTTTCTATTTCTTTTCCACACCGGACAAGTAGATTATGTTGGCACCTGTCTTATTAAGTAAGTACAAAGGCTTTTTGTGCAAAAACCTGTCTAAATAGCGTTTATTGACACTTTACACTTGCAACTAACTACAAACCCTGGACTATGTTGTTATTGATCAATTGTGTAATCTTTAAATATATTTATAGACTCAAAAAAAAAAAAAAAAACATCTTCGGAAAACATTTGTTTAGTATTTACTCTGTCCTAATAATTGATTTCCTCCATGACACTTTAAACATCCTATAATAGCTACACTGTAGGATGCTCTTCCATTGTCCTTAAATGTTAATAATAATAAAAATGAAAACAAAAAACTGATTAGTGTGGTTTTGAACATACAATATATACATACACGAATCACTTAGAAAGGAAATGTTTTATTAAAACAAAACATACTTTGTTTTAACAAAAAGAAAATCCATATACATTATTATCACACCATTTCTACTATTAGTTTTCGTGTTAATTTCATGTGGAAATGAACAGAATGAAATGATGGCATTTTGTTACTTTTTTCCCCGTTGAAAGCTCTGTAGTAACCTGCCCAGCTGTCCAAAGGTAAATGGTTAGAATATCCCAAACCGTTTGCAATGATATGATGCAGTTGAAAAAAATCTGAAAAAAAATCGGTGACTTTCTATCCCTCTCATCTGGTTAAATGTGTGCTTGTCATATCTGCTTGACATTAAAAGAATGAAGATGGGGTTTGGACAGTAACAGTCAGTGACACTAGTCAACCTCATCTAGAGAAAGCAAGAAAAGAAATGACAATGATTGATGGCAGCTATTCATTTATAGATACTTGCTAGAAGAGTCTTGACTTGAACATTCTACACATTTATTATTTATTACTTTTTTAAGCATTGGTCCTCCTCTTCCTGTTATTACCCCCAAAACCCTCAACAACATCAGGGGAGTGATTGATTGGGGCCTGGACCCCCTAAACCATGATGCCCGCTCTGCTGAGCTCAGTCTGCTACAGGAAGGGCAAGGTGGCATGACAGGTTTCCCTTTCTCAGACAGAACACCAACAACAACTGCTTTGCCTGTGTTGTCGGACAGTGTGCAGAAAAGCTTGAGATTTGATTCTGGCTCTTTTGCAGACTTTAAGAAATTCATTTTAAATTAGGGGTAGCTTTATATACACAGTATAAGTGTTTATATACAGTTCAAGCAAATTACTGAATGCCTTTTTTACTTGCTAATAGTTACATGAATTATACCCTATATCACTGTAGATAATGTTTTTGTCACTATAAGGACATTGTACTTTATACATGTATTAGGGCATATGCTGATTAAGTAATATAGTTTGGGTCAAACAACTACTGGCCAGAAAATGTATTCTTACATGGAATGTTTACAAACAATATATTTTTTAATGAATAAAACACTTATCATTAAGCCTTGCTCAGCGTTTAGAATGATTTAGTAATACAGTTACAATTAAAATATAGTAAAGTCACATGCGCTTTTTCAGATTACATATATGGTGATTTACAGCGTACTTTGAAATTGCATGCAAATTGTGATTTTTGTTGAATCGCTATACTGAATGTACTGCATTCCTTTCAATGTAGCATTTGCAAGTTGACAATACTAAAATATGTTGCAGTGTATTTATGGTTTTCTAAAAAAAAAACATTGAAAGCATACCACTACTGAAATACTCTAATAGGATAGCAATGCATTTTGGTGCAAATACATGGGGATTATGTGAAACGGTAAACCAGACTGGCTTCATTCTCAAAAAAAATGGGGAAAATCCTGTATTTCCACCAATGAATGTAGTACATCACACTTTTAGTTTCCTAATCAGGCATCCAACACCAAAAAAAGAGAAAAAAGTAATAATACCCTGCCTGAGGGTGGCAAAATAGTTCTGCCTGCTATCCAAAGGTACATCTATAGGAAAACAGGAGTATTTTATGGTAAGGAGAGATGGCATCACCAGCTCCTTCTCATTAGCATTCAGAATACTCCAAATACATATTTGCCAACTCTTGCAAACTTTCAGCTCCCTTAAGTAAAGCATTCATAGATTTATCCAGCTACGCTTAAAGATTTGCATACTGGTTCTGAGTTTCTCAGATTTAGGTCTGCAAACACAGTTCAGGTCAGGCTAAATAAAACCGGTGTTCAATACTAAAACAAAACCATTCGATTGTTCTTAAGCGCACTGCTATGTTTACATGCACTTTTTTATTTTTTATTTTCTTAATCTTTCAAAGTTCAGAGACCAGAGCTATATTAATGCAGCAATCTGGTTCAGGGGATGCAATATAAACTTGGTACTCCTGTCGCACTACATTAAAATAACCATTAAAAAAAAACAAACAACAACAATAAGGTATAACTTACAAATATATGCTGACATATATGGGGATTATTTTTTATTTTATATACATTTTTGGAACATAAAGAAAATGTACTTTTTAAATCCATAAAATCAATGAGGTTCGGTTTCAAGGCTGATCATGTGATAATTTCTTACCCTTTTGTTAAAGTGCTCTGTGTCAACTGAACTAGCTATGGATTTGAAAAAAAAAAATCTCTACGGTAACCATGCAGGTGCTTTAAGCACGCACATTACTGTTGAAAAAAAAAAAAAGATATAATTTCATGGTGCAAAATGATCTGTTTGCCAGAACTAAACAGTCAATTATGTGGATTCCACAGAACAAAGGTTTTATTTACACTATTATTGTGTTGTTAATTAATATTTACCAGTCTGAATGAAGACTAGGAACTGGTAATAATGAGCTTTACCAGGAGGAGCATTTGACACCAATAAAAATGTAGAGAGAAGGCAATTATGCAAACAAAAAAGAAATAAAAGAAAGAAAATCGCATGCATCCTAACTGGCATGAATGGAATCGTATACATTATTTCAAACCTAAACTGAGGAAATTAACAGAAAGAATTATCTACAAATTCTAATTATGAGATATCTGAGAAGAGAAAAAGCACATTGCATGTGTCAGATAATCCAGGTTGATTATCTGCGCAGTGCCAGTTACAGGGAAGCACTTACCCTTGAGTCCAGCTAGAAGTTAGCAGGGTAAGAAGGAACAAACCAGAATAACATAAAGACTAGCAACAAGGCTCAGGAAAGCAGACAGGAACCCTAACCTAGCAGCTAAAGTACTAGAGAGGGTACAAGTCAAACATGAAAAAGAAAACACAACTTAAAACACAACCTCAGCCTTCCGGAACATTCTTATACTGAACTCTGTGCTGCAGACGATTTGTTCTGGGTCTGTTTCTTTTATAGTATATACTAAAATGTATTATTATTATTAGTATTGTTATTACTCAAGGCTTACTGTAAAATATTTGGGCCTTAAATAAATGGGAAGTGAGAGAAAATATTGATACTGGCAGAAACACTTACCTGAAGCCAAATATCATTGTGTAATAAAACCTTGCACACTATTATAATTATTATTATTATTATTATTATTATTATTATTATTATTATTATTATTATTATTATTAGTAGTAGTAGTAGTAGTAGTAGTAGTAGTATTGTTATCTTCTTCTTATCATCATCATCATCATTAAGACTTCATTAAGTTACTGTTATCAAAGGTTGAGACAACTGACTTGAAGTTTACAGGGAACCTGCACATAGAAATGTTGCAAACCTTTATAAAAATGTATTTGCAACACTGCCAAAAATCTTTAGTCCCTTACTTCTGCATTATAATCGTTCTGTTTTAAGGGTGAATCTCAGTACTTCTTAGATACTGTTTAGATCATTCAAATAAACCCTATTTTGCAATTCCGATTGTAAATAGAGATCTCAGTTAAAATAAAACAACAACAACATATTTTCACAAATCTTCTGCAGCAAAGTTCTTAGTGGTGAATCTCCTTTTCTGGCCAATGTCACTCAAAATGACCAAGTTAAAGAAATATAAATGAGTTTTGATAAGTTAGTAAACTTTGAATGACATTAGCTGGACTAGGGAATAAAGTTATTTTTATTACAAAATTGAAAATGTTCATATAGTATTAAGACAAAGAAATAAATGAACAAACAACATACAGATGTATATATTAACATTCTGCAAAATAGTTTATCCTTTGACTGTTACTTAAATAACCTACAATTCATATACTTAATATAAAAAATAGACACTGAAATTTAGTAAAGTCACTTACTAATTTGTCCATGATTGAATCTGGTATTCTAAAATGTAAACCACATAGCAGAAAGCTTGTAAACAATCAAAGGATTTTCCCTATTAACTGAACCTCATTTTACCTAGGAGTTCACAGATATTATTGTTTTCAATTTCAACAAACCATATGTGGAAAACAGATGTTATTATGAAAAGTATATTTTCTCTCCAACCCATTTATTCTAAACAAAAAGTGTAGGCATTAGGTAAGTAACAAATACAATTAAGCTACATTAAATGACGGTATAAAACTCCAATATTGATAGGATGCACACCAAAAGACATTATGTTCTTATGAATAGCAGGATCTATTTTTGTAGGCTTTTAATATTATACACAATGGATCACTCCCCTCAAAAATTCAGATGCCATATACAACGTTATAAAAGTCAAGTACAGTAATTCCTTGCTATGTAATAATAATAAACATTGAAGTCTTTTGACCATTATCATACAACACCATGAATGACTTATACAAATGTAACATGATTAAATACTCTTACCTTCTCTTGGATATCAGTACAGTACGCATCTTACAGGTGCAATGTTTAATAGCAGCATATCGCATAGCGTTCCTCCACTATTTGCAATACAATGTTATTGTGCATGAATAATTGAGCTCTGAATAGGACATTACCTTAAGCTGTCTTAGTATTAAATTTATTAAGTCCTTAAAGGTTGTGTATTTGTATATTCATTTCAGCTGTGATAATTATAAAACTACATAATGTGATGTGTTTATTTTCCCTAACTCCAAGTTTATTTGGATACAAATTCTGAAAAGAAAAGAATATGTAGGCAGGCCAACTATGTAACAACTTCAAAATGTCAGAACTGTCTATAGAGTATTTCATTGTGAAATGAAAAAGGCTGCCTAATGGTACACTACACTGTGACATGTAAAAGGCTGAAGCAATATTATGTTACTTACAAAACTGGGAAATGGGGGCATCCATTTGGGGCGCATTTCCTCCCTTGGCATTAAGTTTCTGGACCTGGGTGGGGGGCACAGGCTTGTGGGACTGGCCAGTGGCTCGGTACATAGCTTGGACCCACAGAATACGGTCCTGTTCATCATCACTGGCAAAGATCACAGTGTCTCCTTCTTTCACTGCGTTGAAGAAAGTTCGGCCACCCTCCAACCCTGAAAACAAAAAAGGAGTTGTGAACTTATTTAGAGTTGGAATAATGTTGGCAGAATCTGCATGTTTATGGGTCGTCGCTGGTTTCAAGGTTTGTAATACACAAATTACACATTGGATGTAGTTAGGTGGATGCAGCCCCATCTCACTATTAATCCCAAGTACATGTAGAATGTAATTGGCTCACATGTTACTCACTATATATGGTAGTCTTTCATTTCTAGTCTTTCATCCAACCAACATTACATCCTTGCCACTGCCAATATCAATATCCTTTCCCAGAAATAATTTCTCCAAATAGAATCGCTAATGCAGTTATTTCCAAAGGCAAGACAACTGACAGGGCATGGAAAAATATGGGGCAGACAAATATTGTGAGTGTGAGAAGGATAATAAAGGGAAAGTCAGATTTTTCAGACAATCGCTTGAGTTTACATATCAAAAATACATTTTTATATTGTTGTCTTTCCTCCCTTCCACACACACATATATTTATCTGCAGCACAATGTGATGGCTCTGGCACAACAGCTACTCCGAGCAAGTCTAAACAGCTCTTGTCAGTCATCCAAACCACTCATCATGTGACTTGGGTAATTTTTCCCTCAGGTGGCTATAAGCTCAGAAGACAAACAATCCCTTAAGTTTCTTAAGTTTTACATTATTTTGTCTTCACTTCGCTGGGGGATTGTGCTTGTTCTACTCTTGTAGCTTATTCAACTATATATACAGTTTAGAGCTCTGCTGTCCACAAGGAATCTAGATTTCAGGGTGTGAGAGAGACTTTGGGTCAGAACAAGAGAAATATGGCTTATAGGTTGAAGCGCTTGGGTTAGTTTGTGTTTTTTGTTATTTTCTCTGTTCGTTACTACATAACATTCAGTGTCATTTGGGTGAACTAATCCAATGATTCAAGTGTGCTGAAACTTATGGGGTCTTTTCTTGATCTATTAAAGCAGGCTGTTTGGAATTTTTAAATGCTGAAGAAGTAATGAAATCTAAGCATTTTATGCCCACCTCAAGCTGAATGATTGTATTTATGTTACTCAATCACATTGTTTGTTACCATTACCTACAGTACAGTACTCCACACTTTGACTAACACACTGAAAACGTTCGTACAATAAACAACTCTTTTACTAGGCGCTGGCATGGGTTGCTGTTCTAACTCTTTTTAAAAAGCTTTTTTCCTGCAGTGCAAAATCAGCATCAGATCAAACATCAAACACATATTTTACACCCTGCTGTTTCTATAGATGTATATTTAGTTGAGGTTACTTGAGAGAAGAGATTTGCAAATAAATATGCGCAATGTGTCCAAAACCATTGTTTTTTCCAAGCAAATATGTTTAAAAAAATTCAAATCCATGGTCAAACTATATGATCAAACTTTAGGAGGCAGTGTGGTCCAGTGGTTAAAGAAAAGGACATGTAACCAGGAGGTCCCTTAGTCTCCTTCTTTCGGGTGAGATGTTGTTGTAAGTGATTCTGCTGATGCATACTTCACACACTCTAGTCTCTGTAAGTAGCCTTGGATAAAGGCATCTGCTAATAAACAAATAATAATACTAATAATATGAGACCATGAGTAACACTGATGCACCAGTAATTTTCAGAGGTTTCAGAATTGTTTTCACATGCTGTGTTGAGGTTTTTGAGGTAGACCTGCTACATTACCTGGCTGTGGGTCAGTGTAATCCACGGTGTATCCATCAAGCTGCAGCAGTTCCTGTGGCTCTGCCTTCTTCTCCCTGTAACTGCACATAGCAAAGGTATACTGACTAACCTAAAACAGAACACAAGAGAAACCATGTCACCACACAATCATTTCATAGGCAGCACATATTCTTGAACAAGAACACAGTAGTAGAGAAGGAGGCAGGATCTGAGAGGTTTTAAACATCTCGCGGGGGGGGGGGGATAAAAAAGATGACACTACTGCTGGTTCTTGCGCAGAATAATCTACGTCTAACATCACAAAGGCCTTACAGATGTTAATATGGTAAGAGGGGGTTTTCAAGGCACTGTAGGGGTCTGCACACTGTACTATATGTTATAGCCAGGGCTGTCAGAGTGGCTTGTACTGATGTTTCACCAGCTCTGTCATTCAGCCCAGACGAGTCCAAGAGTGACACTCTGTCACAAACAATGTGAGCTGGATTGCTAGGTGCCAGTCATATTAAGGCAATCTTGAAATCCCAGCGATCAGTGCAATCGTCACCTCTTCTGCAAGTGGCAGCTCTCACTCCTGTGAGTTTGCTTCTGTGTGACATGATAAATTCAATGTCATGTTCTTGATGCAAGCTTTCCCAGCTGCAGGGCGAGAGCCGGGCTCGCCAGCTCTCAAGCGCCTTCGGGACGCCATCAGGCCACATCAAGGCCCCCAAACTGTATTCAGCGTTAAAGTTTGGGATTGTCAAGGACTAAAAAGCTGTTATAATAAAGCAGAGGATTCTACAGCCCACAGGCTAGTGACCTACTGTCAAACTGACAGTTAAAGGATTTTAAATGACTTTGCTTTGATTATACCACATGCTCTGCTCTTTTAAATAACCTTGTTATTTTTTCAATATTGCATACACTTCTGCCAATGGTATTAAAAAGAGAAACCAAATAGATTTTATACAGTTGCTTACATGTATTTATATACCTAACTGTGTTGTTACGTTTCCATCGATTTTAAATGGAAATTGTATTGAAAAAATAGTACTTGTTTTTTTAATGTTTTTCTGTACTGGGGTAGTGGTGTGTTTTTTTTGTAACCTCTCTGTTCTAATTAGTTCCCACTTTGCATAACCAGATTGTGGCTGCATTTGAGTCAGTACTCTGGTGACACACGGTGGTGATATGGTATAACTGCATGTTGAATTTGGTTTTCAAGCCATTGAAATACTTTTGTCTTGGGCTGGTTTGTTGAGATAGGGCTTTACAATTTTAGGCCATGCGTCATACTAATAAACTACCTGGATTAATTTTTGTCACCCACCCAGGGCACTACACGTGGATTTTGGTTAGAACTGGGTAAAGCACTGTGACATGAATTTGTGAGAAATATTCCTGAAATTACATGATGTCACAAATGTTGGCCGGTTATGACAAGGGTTTTTTGGTAAGACATCTGGTAATATAGAGATGGGACAAAGGTTAAATGAAGTGCCCCATGGGGCAACAGAACAGAGATTATAAAAAGGCTATTTTTAAAAGTATAGAATATCTTCAAACTGTAAATCTATAGCCAGAAATTGATATATTAGGTTAGACAACTTGAAAATCATTAATACCTTTTTAATTTGTATTGAATTTTATTTTACCACAATGCTAAAATGGACCTTTCTGACAGCAACACCAACAAAACACTTTCCGTCTCATGATCCACCTTATCACCAGAAGGGGGACCCCGCACATCCCAGCAATCCCACACGAGGGGGTGTGCCACAGTATTTACAGTGCAACGCAACTCAACGCAACAAAATATATATTGTTATTTTTATCAAAGCGCTATCAAGCGCTGCACTTCGATAACTTGGATAAATTATAGAACATATATAAACCAGCTGAGCAAATACTTTTCTATCTAACTGTTTGATCCATTTAATCATTCTATAAATGGAGCAAAATAATACAAAAATAAATAGAGGTACAATAATAAATAAATAAAAGAAAGAAATACAACTGTACATGTTGGTAAATACTTACACGAGACTGTACATGGTATAAAGAGAAGATGCAGAGAAAGAAAAAATAAATAAACAAACAAAAGGTGTGAAAGAAACAGTTGCTTGCATTAAACTGGCATCTGTCACTAATTGTATGTAACTAGAAAGATTGATGGGAATGAGCACTCTGAAGCTAGCTAACCACCCACCACTCTGGAGCTAAGCACAATTATCTGGACTGCAGAAGACTTTTATTAAATATAAGACGACAAAAAGTTTACCAACTTCCTATACTTTTTTTTTACTTATTTTGTACAATTAGATTTAACACACATTTTTTGTTTAGCGAAAATATTAATAATACCGGTGTTTAAATTAATGAAATACTTTAGGACATGCTGAAAGCTTGGATAAAAAGCATGGTTGGAAGACCTGGACTGGAGGATGTTGCCAAGTCCTGTCTCAGAGATTCATATAATAGCCTGCATTACTATAATAGATGGGTTGAATATCACGTACCTGCACCAGGACAAAGAATCTTTTCTTCCATCTCTTCCAAACATTTTTACCAATTGCCCAAAGGTACCTGAAAAACATAATGCTCTATTAACATATTTATTAAAACGTCATTTAACTGCCTGCTTATACATTATGTGTAGTTTAAAATAAGCTTAACCTTTCTTGTCTAATTTGTTCAAGTGTTAACAATCTTAATAGGTTATCAAGTCTCTAAAACTTTCCATTTGTTTCCCAGTCAAATCAATTTGTATTTATTACTCAGCTTATTCAGCTGTTCAATACCATTCCTGATCCTCTACCTTTTTACCTGTCAGAATTACAACAAAATCAGATACTGCAGCTATGTTCTGATTGTAAATGTTAAATAAATGCATATCGCTCAGTTCATGCCAATTCCAGTGATTCTTCAGAAATGCCAGTATTATTTTCTCCTTATAAAATGTAGCTGCCCCCTGCTGATAAAACTGATAATTACCACTTCTAATGGATCTTTCCTTCTGTATTTATTTTAATGGAAGCTAATGTTCAGCCAGCTGCACTAGAGTATATTGATAAACTCACTGGAGGGCAGCAAGTGTGACTGGATGCTGGCCTGATCCAACTGTACTAGACTCGAGCTACTGTTAGAGAGCCCTCTTGTGGATTGATTGCATTAGATTAGTAGCATTATCTGTGCTGTTTCATCTCAATGCCACATTCCTTACTGACTCTTTGATTCTGTAGAAACATACCCACAATGCTTCATATTCTGAGGTTTATCCATTCGAACAGCCAGTTTGATTTTCAGGTCGTGATCGGGGCAGTTTTTGGAAACTGTCATTTTGTGCAATTCTGATTGCTTAGGGCTGTTTGGCGTTGGGTGCAAGACGACCTGGACAAAGTTACATAACAATCATTACAAATATATATATATATATATATATATATATATATATATATATATATATATATATATATATATATATATAGCATATTCTAATATAGAATGAAACAGTTGTCATATTTCAGTAGCTTTCTATTACAACATAAATCTACTCCCATGCTCGACTAGAAAACAAATCATGAACAAATCCCTTCCCTCGTGTCTTTTGTCCCCATGCTGGATATAATCTGACTATTTCCTATAATTAACATTTCAATACCAAGGATGATTGGAAGATATTACACAGGTACATATAGTATATACAGTGTATAGTATATGCTTTTATGGAACATATTCCAAATACAATGTGTATTAAACAAGAGTGTGCATTTAATATGAATCATGCATGTTAAATCAATATTCCCAATCCATGTATGCTTCTGCACACGGACGCATGTTTGTCATGCAGTTGAATGTCTGGGACTGTGCTCTATCACACCCCTTGTGTGCATCTGAGTTGTTTTCACTTCAATCATGGAGTTGTTACATTATTATATGCTCATAATTGTATTTAGCAACCAATAACCAGTATTGAACTCTTTTACAAATTGATTTTTTTTTTAAACCTTGCATTGGCAATGCACATATCTATTTTAAAACAATAAATAAAAATAAAAATGAAATAAGCTGTACATTACTTCACATAAAAACCTTTAAAGTACACCATGAAAGCTTCTTAACATGCCCCATTCATCTTTAAGTCTAAGAGCTTTGATAGCGAGTGCTGCCAGTGTCGTAAAGATTTAAAACCCATATCATCAGTTCACTGCCGAGTTCATTTCTGACTTCAGTTACAGAATTAGTGTCTTCATTCTTTCTGGTAAGGTAGTCACAGTAGATGTGCCTATTATTCACACTAGAGGGTTTGCCAGTGCTAAACTACAGACAATAGCTGATCAGGCTGATAGGATACGGTCTGCCTGGTGTCAGGGGCAGCAGTGTCATATGGGATGAAGGAACTCAATGGCCTTTCATTTTTGTAATTAAGACACCATTAAAATGCGATTTTTAATGTCTGTAAAATGCTTACTGGAACTGTAATTGTATACAGTAAATTAAATACCAAGACCGCCGTAGTAGCTTCATACTACATTACATCTATCATGGCATATGACAGATGTTGCTGCGAAAGAAGTCTGAAATGTAAAAACTTTTTCATGATATACTCAGAAACACAATTTTATTAATATTAAAACAGGCTTCCCACATTTTCAAAATCTATAACACTGGAAGAAGAGATTAGGCAACACTATATTTGTAATAGTAGTCAACACTATGCCAACACTTGTAATATTTTAAAAGGCCAGACTCCATTTGTCCAAGAAAATCTATTCAGTACTAAATCCTGTAGATGGCTTTGATGTTGCCAGACATCTGAGAGCCTGCAGTATGACTCAGTATTGGCAAACAGACAAGCCAGTTTTCACATCCCCTTTATCAGGAAAAGTTAGTTCAAGCTGCCACCAGGTGTTTAAATTCCCTGGTACAGCATCAACACAATACAATAGAAGTAATCATCCCAGCTACCCTTAATTGTAGGTAAGACAGCATTTCACATTGTGCTTGCAGGGCTTTTGAATTTTAAGGTACCACAACCTGGAATAAATGGGAGAACTTACCATATTATTACAGTCTTAATTCTATATATAAAAGGTATATTTTATTGTGATTGGGCAGTGGACTGTTTTAAAAAAAAAATGAATGTATGCGATGTGCTCAAGAGCTATTTATTCACAAACTACAGGTTTATCCATCAGTTCCTAAAACTCGTTGAGCTAGTTACACAAAAAAATATGAATGTTATAAAACTGTGAATAATAACTCAGTAACTTCATACCTACACCGTGGTTATTTCACGCGTGTAACATTAGCAGCTTGTTTTTTCCTTTTTCTAAATGCTTGACCGGTGCGTCTGGGCCCACTGTTGAAGAAATCAATTAGAAAAAAGGGTCCTACCCTTCCCAGTTCCTTGTCCTCCAAAGCAAGTACCCCAGTGCTCTCTGTGAACAGCTTCACCTTCACAGCGGGCAGCGGGTGTGTGCTGGTAAAGTCACCTTGAGTTCCCCAGCTGAAAGCATGGAATAGAATAGAATAACTTTAAAAAAAAATAAAAAGTAGCGCTAATTGTAACAGGAGTCCAATTACAGTACTGACTGCCTCCTACATAGGGATAACCTAAATAAACCAGGTTACACCTTTTATACATTCAGGATTTTATATTGACAGTAACCTAACAGTACATATTTATTTTAACAAATACAGCAATATGGCAGTGTCTTTTTCCATGGCTTGTATTGTTCCTTTGAGGTCCTAGTATAAAAACATTCTAAAGCCCGTATTTGTTTACAGTATTGTATATAGACATCACCTCGACTACTATTCTAATAAGAAGCCTCAAGTGTACTTATTATGAAACAATTTCACAATTAAACGCATCACAAGCCTGAGGATAGCGTACGCATTCAATTATTAATTGGAAAGAGAGCAAAATCATTCCTGTAACATGTTCTTTGGTGGCGAAATCTGTTTTGTGACTGTTATTTTTCCCCTTTCCAACTCAAAACCTCTAATTTGCAAAGGTGATCCAAACACATTGCCAAATGACATTAGCAAACACTGGCATCCTTTTTTCATTAGAAACTGGTCTTCAGCCACATATGAAGCACTAAGCAGTGTACAGTATAAAGCATTTAAAAATAACACTAGAAGTAAATAAAGCTACTTCGCAAACATCAAAAATAGGCAGTACTGTAAAAAAAAAATCACTTAAAGCTATCTTTTATGTCACTTGCACAAAAGATGTTTGAGGCATTGGATTTACTGGGGAATGGAATCTGGCATGATGTCATTAGTTGCTATGGCAACAGCCAGTGCAAGACCATGATTCAAGCCACAGAGACATCATTTGTATTCATGCTGTGTGCACAGTTGTATGTGGACTGAATTTTGGATGAACGTCGTTGATAGAATTAGCTACCAAGGCTAGCAAGGGACCTGTATTTGAAGGTAATAAAGCATGATGATTGTGCTGTTAAAATGAAAAGTGAGTAATGACCACAGGTAAATTCAGTTACCTCTGCCACACATTATATATCTATGTAATGTCCCCATCCCTTTACAAAGGAATAAGGATAGTACAGCAATGCTTGTCTTGGGAAAACTTTACCATTCACTGTGCTACTGAAGTATCTGAAAAATGTATTGAGTTCTTCAGTATCTACTCTATAGAGAATATGACTCTCATTCTGTATGTATACTATATAATATGCAGTGTTGTATATTACTCATATAATACCTTTTTCTAAGATATTTTTTGGATTGGTTATCAATTTGGCACCCGGGTATCCAGTTAGCTCCACTCTTATGCTGGCAGTACACTGCTGACATCCATTTAAAGAGAAATGAAAGTGGCACTCAGTAAGCTTCGACCTTGATGTAACGCACTTGCTTACAAGGATATTTGACATTATATAAGCAAGGTCCTTCACAATCTAGGCAGAGTCCTCCATACAAATCAGCCCTCTTGTGGACTGTACAGTTGATTTAACAAAATGAAAACTAACAAACAAGAGCATGTATTTTCTTCTTTCATTCTTCCACTTGGTTTTTGCAATAAAGGTAACAATGGGATCTGTTGAATTGAAATAATTAAATAACACACATAAAGCAATCTCCTATTGAGGTGTAAAGAGATTTCAAATTGTTACAATTTAATTTAACAAGAATAACAGCCAACTGGAGCTGTGTGCAGTGTTACCTTCTGTGTTAATTCATGGAAAAGCAATTCAACCACAATATTCCAAATCAAAATGTTCAACATTTTTATCTTAATTTTTCTATAGCAATTTGTTGACCCCAGGGATTTGTTGCACCAGAATTCCAAGCAGATATCTATTATCCAATCAGTTTCCCTGTTCTTGTTTATGCATTCAGTAGAACATGTTGACACACAGCATCTCTGGTGTTAGAAATGAACCCTGTTGGTTTGCTCTCTTCAAGTAATTTGACAGCTCAGATCATCCAGTGTGAAATGATGCTGATGCAGCATCATGGTGTAGGTTCACAAAATGAATTCTAAATACAGCAATACAGCTACATGACACGAAATGCAATCCGATGCTCAGTCAATCACCATGTTCCTTTAAGTTAATCAAAAAGCTTAATCTGCAGATATCTGTATACTGTCCATCCTATTTCACCACAAGTGTCACGTACCATTTACGACAGAAGGGACTGCAGTAAAATTGTTCTGGCATAAAATGAAAAACTGTTTGCAAAATATGCTTGTCCAGTTGACCATGTCTCCTCCTGTAAAGACCATCTTCTTGCATGGCATTGCATTTCGGGAGACAGAATTGCTCAGCTAACTCTTTGCAGTTGCCCACCCAAGTGATATCATAACAGATTAAACAAAGAACCCACAAAATTCAAATACAGGGCTACTTAATTGCGGTTCTTTCCCATTCAAGAATGCAAGGCAAAAATTTGAAGTAATATTTAATATATAAATGTAATAGCGTTTCGAAATATGGCACGTGTAGCATGAAGCAGACTGTTCCCCTTGTGTCATATCTGCACTGTATATGTGTGTAGGCTATTTATGTACTTCCCTTTATTGTAATATGAAGATGCAATCAATATTTAAATATTGCTTCTTGTGGATAAAATACGCAAACATCAAATAGATTAATTGGACCCCACAGCAGTGTGACTTTGCATGTGAACTGTTGGTTAAAGTTTAATATAGGTAACTGTCCGAGGACGGGAGTTCCCAGGGGGCGGCACACAATTGGCTGAGTGCCGCCCGGGCTGGGGAGAGCTTAGGTTGGCCAGGGTGTCCTCGGCTCACCGCGCACCAGTGACCCCTGCAGACTGGCCGGGCGCCCGCGGGCCTGCCTGCAAGCAGCCCAGAGCTGTGTGGTCCTCCGACGCTGTAGCTCTGAAGGTAGCTGCATGGCGGGCCTGCAAAGTGAAAAGAAGTGGACAGCTCATGGTACACGTTTTGGAGAACATGAGTGCTCGTCTTTGTCTCTCCCAGGTCAGCACGGGGGTTGCAGCAGTGAGCCAGGCTTAGAAAATTGGGGAGAAAATGGGGTAAAAAATATATATATATATAGATAACGGTTTCTCTTTATACATCTAAAAATACCACACTGCAAATACATAAAGTGCACCTACTCTACTAATCCATGAAACAGATTTGTTTATATTGATGGAACCAAATGTCATAGTCTAGACATCAAAGGTTTATGTCTTATCTATTCATGTATTAATATTTTTGCTGCCTGTCAATTTCTATAAATACACTCTGAGCTCTTAATACTGTGTGTAACCTGAGGAATCATTCTGAGACTTGAAAACAAATAAAATACAGTGCATTTTTAACTAGGCACTGGCTAGATTTAAAGCAGATTTGATGGGCCAGGGTAGTGAAATACTGTACAATATTGGTCAATCATTTCTGCATAGAACTTGCATTTAGAACCTGGGGTATGCAATTTTAGAATACCAGTCTCTTTTAGATGCCAGTCTATTTTTACAAAGTGGTCCTCATTTTCTGCTATCAATTGCCTCGACTATTAACAAATATATGAGTTAAATTACTGGACTCCTATCGTGTACTGCCTGGTGCCAGAGTTGTATATTATCTCCCCAATCTGTATTTATTTATTTTTATTATATCAAGAATATAAAATCAGCACTGCGTTTGAAAGGCTAAATTACCTCACAGCTTGGTGTAAAATGTAATTGCTCAGCATTGGATAAATATTAAACCTGTGTGACATATTACTGAAAACCAATGGAAGTTCCTCTGACCTTATAGTGAATGCTACAGTGAATATGTTTTACAGTACAGCATGCCTACATACCAGTACTGATTTGACCACTATTCTCTTGCGTATATTTGCAATTCATTAAATTGTACAATGCGACCAAGCTCAATAATCTGCTTAGATCTCCTATAAAACCCTCTCAATCTTCTTTTACCCTTTTTTAAGTCCTTTGCCAAGGCAAATTACTGCTCAGATTCCTGCAAAAATATGAAGCAATTAAGATTATTATTAGGATGGTTCTAATTATTTACATCTGTCTTCGACTAGACCTTTTTTCCTAACATTTCCTGGCATTAATAGACTCAATAGAAGCATGTTTCACATCTAGTTCCAAGTGCAGCAGGTAACAAAGCATGAAAGCAACAGATATACAACCACTCTTCCTACAGAAACTTAATTCAAGCAACATTTCTAAATTGTTGACCCAATATACCGGTACCCCGGCCAAACCTCTGAGCTGACACCCTCCAGAGCCAGGCTACACCAGGCAGCAACACTACTGTGGGAGGAGGCTGCACCTTTTCTCAGGAAATCCTGCATAAGGATACCGAGACGGCAGAGGCTTTGGCAGCTCTATCCTCTTACAATTTCATGGCATTGCAAGCCAACCGCATGCTCTTCTGTAAATCGGATTGAGACGATTCTGTGTGTGAAAGTGCTACATTGCTTATTTATAATATTGGTATGTTAAATGTATTGTTTGCATCGTCAAAACAAGTTTCGTCTTTTTAGACTGACACATGTGAGAACACAGGACGATACAAAATGCCTTTAGTGGCACTACAATCTTTTTTTGATCCATTATTATTTTTATTGGTAGGTATTTAACAGTACAACTCTGAATTCTTCAATAGTTTTTATTCAGTCACGGTGCTATACTGATTTGTTCCTCTAGATGGCATCCCAGGAATTCAAATGTAATACAGGCCAGCCTTAAAAAATAACCAATAACAGACAGGCACAATTTAAATTAATTGACTGTAACCTTCTTTTCAAAAAAGCTATTTCAAATTAACAACAATCCCAAACAACGTCAAACAGCAGATAAAGCGTGGTAGGATAATTGCTCAGAAGGTGGCTCAGCAGAATCATTTTGTCATTTTTATTTCATTTGGTTTTTTCTCAGGCTGTTCTCACTGATGAAGTAATAACAGCCGTTTGGAGCTCAGAGCTGGGTTTGAGCTCAGAGCTGCTCAAGGATCAAGAGCAACATTAGTTCAAGGGCTGGTTATGATATATATATATATATATATATATATATATATATATATATATATATATATATATATATATATATATATACATAAAGCCTTTCACTATATAAAAAAAAAAAAGAATGGTCATTTTTTCTGTAAAAACAAATCTATTAATTTGCTATAATAAATTAACTAAGTGTAAATCAGTCTTTGTTGCTTTAAAAATGTGCCTCTCTCCCTCTGAACTTTAACTGATTTGAGGACAGTCGAAATTCTTTTTATTCCTCTGCAGCTTGCCTGTTTATCAGCAGCAGTCACTTCAACCTGTAATCTTTTCATTCAAATGAATTGAAAGTGAGGTGAATGAACAGCTGTCACTGCAGTTACACACTATAACAAACCTTCCACTGGAGAGCAGACCGGCTGTCCTGAAGGCAGGGGAGTGGCAGTGCATTCGGCTAGATCCGAGTCATGCTGCAGAACCAGTATCCTGGTCCAGGACAGCAGATGTATACGCGTACTTTAGTGACACACATTCTGTAACTGGTATCTACTTCACAAAGATAACGCATTTCTATACAGCTGAGCAACCTGTAAAACCCTAATGCATAGCTTTTCTAAACGAATAAGCAAAATCTCTCCATCTGCAAGCCTATAAAAATGTTGACATTTAATCTGTCAAAACATGTTTTCAATAATATTTTTTTTCCCACTGTGATACTTTCAGTGTTCATTCCTTCAATAAACAAAAGGATACCCATTCATATACTGCAGCTTGCTTAGGTGCCCCTCACCATGCAATGACTGCTTGTTATGCACCTGGAATTCCTTTAAAGTATTCTCATTATCACAGGGCAGGAGTAGGATCTTGGGATTTTTGAAAGACAAACAGGGTAAACATGTACATGTTTTTAAAAAAATCACTTTTCTCCTCGTTCACTGCCTACAAACTGCAACATGCGAACCAAGGCTAACAAAACCTGGTTATCTAATCCAGAACTCAATTTATCAAAATACATTTCTACAATCCTGGCAGTTCAATCCTGCAGGGAGTAATGTTTCTGAGTCATCATTTAATATCATTAAATGAACAGGTGTCATTCTGGGAGGTGTATATATTACTAGGATTTCTTTACTGTCTGACTGCACTTTTTTACTGTCACAGTAAAATCATAGTCTCATATATGATCAAATTCACTTTGCTGCTGACAAAAACCCTCTGAAATAGGATGTTGTTTGGGGCTGTTTATTTATGTTTTCATTCATAAAAATGTACTTAAAATGCAGTTGTTTTCTTAACAAAACAAAAAATAAATAAATAAATAAGTAAATGTCATAATGTTCAGACACTGGAGTCTAAACCAGCCACACTGAATCTGTTCAGTCAACACTACAGTTGAAATTCAAGAACCTTCCATCTCTTAACTGAGAAAGTATTAAAATAGAAATAAAGTAACACATCTGGTTATCGGTGCATGCGGTCTGTAGTTTCAATTCCGTGCAGCAAATAAATATTAAAAAAGAGATTTTTCAAAGCACCATCGTGAAGTCTACAAGGTCACAAAAAGATTATTACCAGAGCTAAACGCATTATCCATTATCAGTAACTCAATAGGAATATACAATGATTGCAATTTTGCTTCTTGTGTTTGCTTGAATTGATGCTGTAGACTTGGAACATTAACTATCACTGTTTCACTTCATGCTCGCATTGTGTTAATTATTAGGTCATTATTTATATGAGTATAAAATCTTTACAGTCTGTTTGCTACAAGCAGAACCGATAATTTATAAGACATACTCAGGATGGATCTATACAACTCAAGTACCTGGGGATTCTTATTAGACTGCTACAGACACGTTTTTGTGTGCGCTTTAATTAAAACAGCTGGAAAAATCAATGATGTAAGCTGTGGCATTTTGAATCCCGTATAATAGGTAACCAGTTTTAGAGTGGGGCACCACACTGCATTTATTTAGAGAATGAAGTAACAAGAGTGATACTCACGGTCTGTCTTAGGCGACTTAATCTGCTTCTAAATAACAAGGTCTTCACTTTTTAGGATGTTCCGATAAACGGGATAGTTTTGTTCACAAATATTTACGCAGCAGTAGGTTTTTATTAACATCCTGGTATTTTGAACTATAGTCTTTTTTTTTGTTTTACCATTCCGGTACTGGTTTTATTGTTTAACAGTGATCATCATCTAACAGCGTAAATGACAAGGCTATCTACGTATGTCTTATTGGGACCCTTACGTTGGCTTGGAAGCCTCCGCCTGATCAGTCTGTAGTTTCTCCCCTCCTTCCACCTCCATTGTACAGTAAACAATGCGGTTTGGAGCCAATGATTTCAAACCCTGAACCTCCATGATCACAACCTGCAAAAGAGAACATGATCTTTATACATACATAACACAATATGCTTTGCCACTTAACATGATTTAATACAGAATGTATACTGGTCAATATAGTGGTATACTGGTCAATACAGTGAACCAAGTTAATGCTTTTTTCCAAAGGGTGTGCTATTGATACAGGGGGTGATAGATCCAGGGGAAAGGTCAGGGTGGAACTGTTTCACAATTCACACATTGTTAATATGATGGAGACCTCAGTAAGCTGTTACCACGTGTTTTAATCATTCACACCACGCAGTGATGGAGATCTGTTTAAATTGCTGTGGCTTTGAGGATATCAGTAGCTGACATAAAACAAGAGCATCAATAGAAGTGTTCTAGTTTGTGTATAGAGTCAGTTTACAAGAGTATATGGGCTATTCCACACTTCCTTTATCAAAATACTACTATGGATCCTCTAGTACCTTCAAAGAGGGAAACCTTAAACAATAAGCATATGATGAATGATGCTTCCTGGTTTGTGTTGCCCAGCTCTGCAACTCAATAAAGGGTGAGCTTCACGAGCAACCTCATTTATAAACGTAACCAGTGAAAGCAATCCTCTAGAGTCATTTCTGATGTAAATGTATATTCTCAGATTGTCAGAGAATAAATCTTATTGTGCTGGTCAAAATCAATCCGTTGGAAGGGTTTTTTGCACGCTGCTCTGCTTACTGTTCATGCAAAGTGAAAACAATACTTTTCAAATAGACTAGTGGCAGCTGAAATGGGAACGAATGAAGAGCAAATAGGTGTCAAGCCATTGTACCTCCAGCGTGAAAGACAGCACAACATCTGATTTGGAGAGCTGGTTTTCGTTCTCCTCCCCCATGTCGATGATCGAGGTGTTGTGACCGCGTTTCAGCTTCTGGAGTTTGAACTCGGAGCCTCCTTTGGACACCGGCATGCTTTCCAGGTTGGCCATCAGCAAATTCACAGACGACTTCAGCTCCTCGATGAACATGCTCTCCATTTCTTTTGAAACAAACTTTAGAAACTTGCGCTCCTTTCAAAATAATAGTGAGAGAGATGGTGCTTATCATTCATTGTTAAAGAGAGACAGAAAACAATCAGCAAACGTCTAATATGACTGACCCGCACCGTGCATCCTGCATCATTACTTATAATGGCTGCTCAACAGATAAACTCAAAGTTTTCTTTATTTTCAGGCTATTTAACATACAAAATACAGAGTGGTCTATGTGAGAGAGAATCCATCTGTCCCGGTGTTTAACTGTAATAACTGAGTATTCATCAAGGGCTCCTTTTCTTACACAGTGACTACTGTTTAATTGTATGGAAGTGGCCCAGTGAACAACATCTTGTTACTTGATGTAATTACATAGCAACACCATGGTTCAGGCCATTTCCATGCAATAACAAACCTTTTCCACCAGAAGTTACCATGGTAACAGTAGGAACATGTGAATGTGTGTGAGTAGTATGTACGTATATTTATGTGTTTATATTAAAGGGGCAGGCACAAAGCTCACACTTCACTTCCTCCAGGCATGACAAGTACTGGACAGCTGTTTAGATTACATGCATAATTATATGCATGTTTTTTCATGTCAAACACAAATCTCAAACACATTTTCAGAGAGCAGCAGGATTGCAGTTTAAGAAGATGTGGAGGCCTGCTGCCTCACCTGATGCATTTACGGCATTGCAGGATGCATTGCGCTAACAGCCTGTCGTAACAAAAATAGGTTTTACTCACTCTTGCAATCTGGTCTGCCATTTGAAGACGTCCATCCAATTCTCGTCTTATCTGTGCCGCCTGTTCATCTGGATTATCCAGCTGAAACCACAGAAAAAGTGAAAGTTAATCACTGCTTCACTAAATTGAAACCTGCATAGATACAAGTATGTGTAGAGACAGGAAGTTTAGACAATATCATTAAAATGACTGAGTATATGTTCTTTAGTTTCAAAAGTTTCAAATAATGGTATTTTGTACAACAGTACAAAAATACCCATGTAGAAAAACAATATACAGATCAAGGGGAACATCATAAAAATGTACTCGGTTAGTGCTGGCATATTTCCATATTTTAACATATTTAAAATGATAAAATAGTTTTTGTCATCATATATAAAATATTATGAAACAAGGACATGACTTGTATTACCATACCACCCCTCCCTCCAAGAGACATATGTGCAAATACACACGCATACCGTATGCACACCCACAATTCAACGAGTATCTATGAATGAGACTTCAGACCCAGCTTACCATTTTGTCAGTGGTTCACCAACAACATTACAAAAACCTATTTTTTGGCATACTTCATTACTTTGACACACTGTTAGAACTGACTTAGCAAATAGATTTGTACAACAACTGTCTTTACATGTCAGACGCAGGTTTGAAGGAGAAATTAAGTCAGAGATGGATTCAATCAGATCTGTATTTACCGTGTAAGACAAAAACGAGGTCGCATTTTAATGAGTTGAGCTGCATCTCTGGAAAAGAGGACAGGAAGATTTTTTTCCTGGTTACTTTAGGCATAAATCAGGTGCCGTCTGTTGCTGGGAATTGCATTGCTGTGCAGCTCAATCCCACTCAACATGACTGAAAGTGAAATAAACGGTTTGTTTTTATCCTTTACAGTAAACCAGGGGAAACAATTGTTTGAAATATTTAGTTATTATTATTTGAAATTGAATTGGATTTGCTCAGAATGCTTGTCAGCAGTGTGAATGCCTCAGAAATGTGAAGGTAAAGGTAATCCAACTCAAGGTAACAAGATGTTAAATTTACATTTCCTGCAGCATACTGTGTACGCTGTACTAGGAAACAAAGGAGTTGATAGACAAGGGCAACTATTCCTTTCACAATAGGAGTCCATGCTTCTGCAGTGTTAACTCTTTGTCGAAATAGATATAAAATGCATATTGCACGGTATTCTATATTTTTTTTATCTCATGTGTGGTTTATCATCATAATTCTGAAACAGAATGTCATGCTTGTACAGTAATTCAGTGCAGTTTTCACATTTTTCTTATTTTTTTTTTTCTAATTTAAGATTAGAGCCGTCAGTATAAAAATGTCCTGGTAAACATATATGTAAAGATATTATATCCCCATATTATATCCCCATATTCTGATTCAGTATGAGAAAGGGGATGTTCATCAACAGAACAATCCCACAGTGACAAAGTAGCCCACCGTGAACTAGCCAATGAAAAGCACTGACCATCAGGAGGCTGTGTGGTCCAGTGGTTAAAGGAAAGGGCTTGTAACCAGCAGGTCCCCCGGTTCAAATCCCACCTCAGCCGCTGACTAATTGTGTGACTCTGAGCAAGTCACTTAACCTCCTTGTGCTCAGTCTTTCGGGTGAGACGTAATTGTAAGTGACTCTGCAGCTGATGCATGGTTCACACACCCTAGTCTCTGTAAGTCGCCTTGGATAAAGGCGTCTGCTAAATAAACTAATAATAATCTTGTATATAAGACATTGTGTTAACCCCCTATCACCACTTGTCAAGCTGGGAGCTGACCATGGCAACCCCTGCTGGCTTTCAGAATATCAGTGACTTTCAGAAGGTGGTAGTTTCTTGAAAACTGGATTGCTGATCATTTTAAAGCCTTCTGCGGAGTTACTGTATGGACACCAGATACATAAATATGCAGTATGTAAAAACCAGGTAAGACAAAGTAGTTCATTGATCTCAGTTGAAAGGATACCTTTAATACACAACTGACTCAATAATAATTGCTCCAGTTACCACTTCTCTTTGCAGGATTTTCTATAAATCACAGCGCTGTGATAAAGATTCAGAAAGATTTAGTCTGATTTACAAAGCCTACCAACATTCTGCACCAAGTGACTGCAGTCTTTATTGCTGCATAGAAGTGATGTTCAGAATCAGAAAGATGTTATTCCTTGATGGTGATGATTACAGTTAAACATGTGTGAAAAAAAAAAAAAACTGGACAGACGATTTATCTATCTCGTACAGACCACTCTGACGGGAGTAGGTATTTAGTCTCCAAAAACAAACGGCAGCATTCTAGCTACTCGATCCATCACCGCGCTTTCTTGTAAAATGCTGTTCATCAAAGGCAAAAGACCTCTGTGGCCTTCAACATTTTTTTTTTCATTTATCAAGAAGACATGTAATATTTAACTACTGTTGGCGTTACAATATTTCATCTTTTGCTTTGAAAATAGATCAAAATCAGGATAAAAATGGATGATGTTTAATTGGGCCGAGTTTCGGAACAAAGGATTGCAACAACTGTTAGTGTAACACCCAACACAGCTGTTGTCCTACATTCTCCCACAGAGTAATAAAGTACTGAAATATTCACACGCGTTCTTATATTAATAATTAATCTCAAAGTCGGCGCATGCAAGTCATTTACAGCATCTGACACAGGAAAGTCCTATGGGCTAGGAACCCAAATGCGTGCCCTCTGCATCCATTTATTTCGTGGCAGCATTAATATTGTGACTGAACAGCCACTCCCTCTGATAACCTGAATTGCTTAAGGTTTAAATGAAGATACATCAGCACCATGATATTTTCTTGAGGAGTAGAAAAATAAAATGTAAGAATCGTCTTAAACTCCCTTTGGGTTTGATTGATTTCATCGTTGTATCATATAAGCATATACTTCTACTTAACATTAAAAAAAAAAAAAAAAATTTAAAATCTGCTGCTTGTTCCCTGGACTTTCTAATACGTTTTTATCTTTTTATTTCATTAATGAGAAAAGACTTGCCTTTCGGATCAGTTCGACTTGTACCTAAGTCATTACAGCATAACGCACCCAATACCACTCTCTTAGCACACTAGATACACTGTATTGATTATTTTCTGCCACACCAGCAAGCCTCCTTAATATCAAAAGAACTCAACCTGCAGCAAAAAAACAAACAGTCTAACCGAACAACACTGAGCTATTTAAGGCGACACTGGGGAATCAAAGGCTTTGTCAGTTTGATGGTTCTTTCTTTAATAATTGAAATCCTATTTCACAGTTCACTGAATTTAAGGCTACAGTTCCTGTAGATAGTATCTAAAAATAATAACAGAAAACGTGGGCCTTCTTTCTATAAAGGCAATGGTCAGGTCAAGTTAAAAGAACATTTTAAGGTCAAGTGCTGAAGCTGACCAAACAATGCCTGTTACCTATCCATATTAAATGCTCTTTTCTCAACTATCTGTGGCACAAAGGACTGCAATGGTCAGGTCCAATGTTGAAAATAGCAGGCATGAGACAAAACATTGTATGGTGGACGTGGGCCTCATTTTCTGCAATAAAATACCTTCTGTTAAATATGATTTAATTAGAGTGGTTGAACTAAATTACAAGGAGAGCGCTATGCATTCAGGATTAAGGCAGTTCAGATTACGAATGAAAAGTAAATCACAAATGATCTTGGAATTTATTTAATTATGAGTATGTCTCAAGCATCTTAATTCTTATTTTTTGTGAAAATGATAAACCTTAAAAGTAGGTGTTCCACAAACAGGTCGATTTAGGATGCTGTATCTTGATTAAAGTATTACTTTGTAGGGAAGTTTTTTTTACAGTATATAAGCAATGCAGCTAAGATTTATTCCAAAGTATTGCAATTACTGTCGATAATAATTCATTATTGGAGCAACAGAGCCACTCAGAATGACTTCAAACACCATAAACAGAGAGGTGCATGTAAAGAAAAGAATTTCGAATGACATTTAGGCTGTGTTCACACTGTGTCTGTTTGGAGGGGTTGGTCCACTCTCAGTGTGGTTCAGTACGTTTGGTGTGAAGTTTGAACAGCAAAGTCTGCTTGTGAAATGAACTGTGCCGAGTTCACCTAAAGAGGTGGACTCGGTACGACTGGCAAACAAACCAAGCTTGGTTTGCTTGCTAAACCTCAATGTGAACAACTGCTGGACTCTGTCCTTTTGCACAAGGTAAACATTCTGCATGTAGTTTAGTTCATATTCTGAGGAAACAAGTAGAGCAAAAAACAAAATGACTCTGGGAACTACATTAGGGTTAACAGATATCCCGGGAAAACTGGGACTGTCCCAGTAAAACTGTTAAATCGTCCCAGTTTTGCTATTGTATACTTATCTACGGAACCCCTAAAGGGACATGGTGTCAATTAAAAAAGAAGGTTAATATCGCATGACCTCGACATAATATCTCATATTTCGTTAGCACAGCTTATTATCTCGTGAGCACAGCTTATTATCTTGTGAGCACAGCTTATTATCTCGTGAGCACAGCTTATTATCTCGTGAGCACAGCTTATTATCTTGTGAGCACAGCTTATTATCTTGTGAGCACAGTTTATTATCTCGTGAGCACAGCTTATTATCTCGTGAGCACAGCTTATTATCTCGTGAGCACAGCTTATTATCTTGTGAGCACAGTTTATTATCTCGTGAGCACAGCTTATTATCTCGTGAGCACAGCTTATTATCTCGTGAGCACAGCTTATTATCTCGTGAGCACAGCTTAGTATCTCGTGAGCACGAGTTAGTGCTTAATACTTATAAGAGATTGTGGTAGCCTCATGTGATTTTCTCTTCTTTCGCAATACTGTAATTTTCACTCTGGAAATCTGGTAATCCTAAACTCCAAGGACAGTATGAGAAACAGAAACTCTGACAGACACTTTATCAGACACCAACATCCAATCCTGACTGGACAACTCAAAATAGTAAAATATATTAACTCTTTTCTCAAATAAATTTGTTTAATGCCTACAGAAGGGGAACAGTGAAGTTTTGTGTAATGGAATACTGCACAACCGTAATAAAAATAAAACAATAACTTTAGCTCGCCTCTAAACAAACTCAGTCCATTTGCTCGCAGATAACTGAACAGCATGTAAATTGATACATTGGTTCAAACAAAATGAGCCATAATTTGAAACAAACCCTGTGTGATGTTTGTGTTGTCTTTCTGTATAGTGCTGAAAGAAATTACATTTGACTAGTGAACAAAAAACTATACTGTAGTTTTTATTTTGTTTTGTTTTTGAAGAAGCAGTTATTGCTTTACTAAAATGCTTCAAGGCACATGTGATTCATATTAGCCTCTTTCAAATCCAGAGGCTGCGACAAGTGAAATCTGGTCTCAATTTAGCTTCAGTGGACTGCTTGAGATAAGACCAAGATTGAATAGCGGTGTGTTTTTAGCATCTTTTGAAAATTGCCAAATAACTTTTTTTTTTTAAATAAGTGTAGCACATACTTTACAATGTATTCAGCAAGGCTGATCGAGGCACAATGAAAAATGCATTATGTTCACTTGCAGACGATGCCAGGAATTCCCTTAAATTGAATGCAAATTGAGTTCAAAAGATTGGGACCAGGAGAGGCAACAAGTAATTCACATCGCTAACAATTTAAATGAGTGACTCATTCAGCAGAGGTTGATACAGACAGCTGTGCCAGTGAAAGGAGGGATCTCGATAAAATTAACGTGCCAGGGTTCCTTAGTGTCGAAGAAAATGTACTGTACTTGACAAAGAAGCATTTGGTAATATTAAATATATCACATACAGGTCGCACAAGTCACTGATGAAGAATACAGATGGCAGAAGTGGCAAACAGAACCAGCCATGGGCGGCAAGACAGATCATTGTAATTACTTAGGAAAAGGCATTGCCTAATCTAACAGGCTTTTGTAGCACAGCTAGGTGGAAGGAAAAGCTTGCAGGACATTGTTAAGGCAAGGACAGAAATTACTTTAAGGCATGGACAGGATTTATTGTACTGTATTTGTAAAGTCTGACAGTAGAAGCATACAAAGCTGCATTTCCTAAACCCTGAAACCCCTTTTTTAAAAATAGCAGCTCTGTTACAGTATCCCACCACCGTGTGGCACCAAGCACTAAAAATAATGATCCTATTATTAGAGTCATGTATCAATTCTAAACAATTATTTTGGAGCATCTCTTATTCTGTCATCTTTGAAATATATAGACATGTAGTGTTAGTTCTGCTGAAAAACTGAACACAGAACTGCATGTTCTTAAGGCCACTGAACTACCCACCCTTCATTGGTTGATTGTCAGTTTAAAGAGGGTTGGTCTCCACTCCTCCCAGCTCCATGAGGAGTCACAAAGACACAACTCCCTATGGAAGAAGCTTCTTGATGCTGCCCAGTTGCTAAACAACAACGGGATAACAAAAATGTTGCTGAGCAAACTGAGAGAAATGTACAGTACTACACTGCAGAGCTACATCTTCCAAAATGCTACAAGCTGAATAGCAGTCTGCTGCAATCTATTTTTAGCTCAGCATTGCACTGTCTGATAGGCTCAGTCTTAGCTGCTTACAGCCCAGGAGCCTTCATTCAGGGGCAGAGTCCAGCCATCTGGTAGCGGCATCATTCCCAGAGAGAGAGCGAGAGAGATTGCTGCACACTTGTCATGAAATACTTTACAAGATTGCTCCCTTGAGAAATGCTACACAATGAGTTCAAACCCTTGTTACTGTATTTGTCATTGTATTTCCCTTTAACAATCAGCCCATCTTCTGGTTCCTGCACCCTGTGTTTATTGAAGTAGCTGTTGTTTTAAAGGCCATTGCTCAGCTGGAACATCTTTATTTGCTCTGTTTAGATCAAATTTATATCATAGTACTGTATGAGGGGAAAAGTTAACAAGATGTTTACAAACAAAGTTCCTCTTTATTTTTTAAATAATATTTTAAAAAATCAAGCTACTGTTTCTCATACTGTTCATGCATATTTCAAAAAATATAACTGGATTTTTATTTTTAAACATGTATTGTATAATATACACACACTTGCTATCTAGACCAAGGTTTTTCAACGCGTACCGTTCGCGGTACTTCTAAGGGTCATAGGGGGGTAACTGTATTATACATTCTCTAAAGCACTCTGTATAATTATTTAAGCTTTGTTTAGCAGCTCAAATTGAACCGCAGATGAAAACAAATACACAAAATCTATCACGCCCACATTTTCCTCCTGTGCGCATGCGTGATTTCGATGGACTGGTTTTATATAGGTGAAGCAAGCGAGCGCGCTGTGCTGCTCATGATTTTTGCTGTTTTCAACTTGTCGTATCAGTGAAGCACAAGGTTTCTGTGTTTTTTAGAAGTATAAATGCTCCGGTAAATAAATAGTAGGCGTTGACGGTTTTTGTTTTATTTATTACCACGGCTGCATTTAGTAACAGCAATAGCGGCGGGTGGATTATGTTGTCGGTGTTTGAAATGGATGTATCTCTTTACTTGCATAACAAAAACAAAGTAAAAACACAAGAGTCTACAGAAAGTGCAAAGCGACATAGTTATATAGAGTCCCTTTGGATAATTATGCTGGCTTTAATATAAAAAAAGTATAATTGTTAGGTATTATAGTTTTATCTTGAGGTTATGTTTTTGATGTAAACATTTTAAATGGCACACATACTTACGCTGAGGTGGGAAGTAAATGGTAACGTGATAAACTTTTGCAGTGTATTATGTATAATTACTTTGCCGAATAGAAAGACTACTGTTGGGAATTCTGTCTTAAACCAGCAGTTTGTCAGTCCCAGAGTGTTATGAAAAATGAAATATAAAGTAAACGGGAAAACTCTGCTAATCAGATTATTCTGATTAGTCATTGCAACTGTGGTACCATTCAGTGAGCGAAAATTGTAAAGGGTACTTTAGCTAAAACCTCCCAACAGAAAGGGTACAGTTTAAAAATAAATAAATAAAAAAAAGGATGAAAAACCCTTAGCAATTTTTGAACAGGTGTAATCAGACATCCTGAAAAAATGTAATGGACTCCATTTTGTTTCCTGCACAGAATTGTGACTTCTTGAATTTCTTCACGTTGTTGTACCTCAGCATCCTAATCCCTGCACAAGTATTTTTTATAAAAGCTCCTGTCCTATGACCTTATTCTACCCTCAGGGGTCAGCAGGGCATTACATTAACTAGCACTACCCAGCAACTGTGGAACCTTTTTTGGTTTAATCGTCAAACACTTGAAGAGTCACAGATAATTCCTTTTAAGAACAAAAGTGGACAATATATAGTTATGACTATAGCTGACTGTAAGGATGTTTTTTAGGCTGCTGTCAACTGAATCCCTGCTCATCATTATGACCAATTCAGCAAACCATGATATATTCAGGAAGAACAAGCAGCAGTAACCCATTGGTAATTACCCATGATCCAACAGTGCACACAGGAGACCAGGATGTGGTGCTGTGAGGATGAGAAAAGGAGCCTGGCTGGTTACACCAGAGACAAGCTGACTAACATGAAAAACATCAAAGCATTCAAGCAGGGATAAACCACACTTCGACCTAAGAGCAGCAATGTACCAATTAAGTAATCCACCAGCCCACTGGCAGCTCTGCTTACTCCACAACCCACAGTGTCATTTATATTTTAAAGGGGCATTGTAATGGCGTTTGCTAATTTTCTTATTTTTTTACTATAACAAAACGAGGTATATACCAAAACACAAACACATGCTGAACTTCACAAGGAGGAGCAAAGTCTAAGCAGACTAATTCGATTTTTATATGTAAAAAGTAAAAACGACGGGCATGCACCTCACTTCCATATCTTTGATTTTTACCTATTAAATTAAACAGACGGTCATCTCAAGCCCTGTTGACTTGTGTTGCCTCTACAATCCATACCGATCCTCCAGCTTGAACTGTGATAACAGCAAATCATACAGCTTTTTTTCCCCTGTAATTCTGTGATTTGTGATTTACTCTATACGCTCAGCAACTGCAGTGCAATTGGAAGATGCGATCCAAAAATAAATATTGTTAAGGAATTGAATTGGCTGCTTCTCAGATGTGTCCAACTCCTACTCAGTAGTATTAGTCTGATTTTCACAAGACTTATTGATCAGCCGTCCCTGGAGGGTACATTATTATGCAAAATTGAATTTACTTTCCTTGATGGAACAGCATCAGATTCACTTCAAACTGAATTATATTGATTACAATATCGAGTAAGTATTATCTTTAGAGCAAAAACAGCCAACAATCTTATGGTGAATTTTAGCATTACTGAAGAACAGATTATTCTCTTAGACTCTGACATTTTCTGCACTATTAAAATAGCTTTTGCTTAAAAAACTGACAGCCCAGTAACATTCTGTTAATATTCTCTGTTATACAAAAACACAAAACATATGGGTACTCTCCAAGAAACAATTATTTTCAAGCACCAAAATTTCACAAAAGACTACAATACTGGGTGGGGTGGGGTGGGGTGGGGTGGGGTGGGGACTAGAGAAGGGGCTTGCCAGATAGAAGCTGCTTAAATATATTACTATATTTTACATTTTCCCAATTTAAAATAATATTCTAAGAACATAAGAAAGTTTACAAACGAGAGGAGGCCATTCAGCCCATCTTGCTCATTTGGTTGTTAGTAGCTTATTGATCCCAGAATCTCATCAAGCAGCTTCTTGAAGGATCCCAGGGTGTCATCTTCAACAACATTACTGGGGAGTTGGTTCCAGACCCTCACAATTCTCTGTGTAAAAAAGTGCCTCCTATTTTAAAAAGTTCTGGACAGTTTACCCCCCCACCCCCCCAACTTAAAATATCTGTTTAGGCCACTGATTCATCATGTGAAGAACCTCCTTGTGCTCCGTCTTTCGGGTGAGACGTTGTTGGAAGTGACTCCGCAGCTGATGCATAGTTCACACACCCTAGTCGCTATAACTTGCCTTGGATAAAGGTGTCTGCTAAATAAACAAATAATAATGATGTTGTTTCCAACCAATTTTCACACAAATGGTCAATTTCGCAGGTGATGATCCAGTTATCATACAAAGCCTGAAAAATCACCTATAAATCATAGGTTGTTGTAGTGTTTTTCCATTTAAGCTAAGAATTATATATATACTGTAAACTTTCTTATGTTCTTAGAATATTATTTTAAATTGGGAAAATGTAAAATATAGTAATATATTTAAGCAGCTTCTATATATATATATATATATATATATATATATATATATATATATATATATATATATATATGCAACAGAAATATGTCTTATGTTAAGGAGAATATTCCCATACCTGCTCCAAACAAACCAGGGTTGCTTTGCTTTTTAAGGGTGGAGTTTGCTGAGCAAGCCTAGTGTAAACAGCTGGGTGCGGACACAGTTACTGCTTTGCAAACAGTAATAATACAAATAAAACAAGCTCAAGCATGACTATCAGGCCATTCCAATTCAGGACCTCGATCCGACCTGGTTGATAACTTCATTGAACACATGTTAAATCTGACAAACAGCCAAATGTTAATACCACTAAGCTACAGATTAATCAAGTTAATCAAGTGGTAAACCCTGAAGAGAGCGAGAGAGAGAGATGTGTCCTTCAGGACTTGTTACATTTAGTCAACACTCAATTGAATCTATCAGTGTTTCATTTTATTTTCATGCAACAGGAAAAATATAATAAAATAATAATAAATAATAATAAAGAAAAAAAACTTTTAAAAAGATACTACCAAATTAAATGTCCAGTGTGCTGGATGTAGTAGAACACGAATGCCTGCAATGAAATAACTATTTTGTAGTAAAACAGTACTTAAATTATACTCATATTTGCTTTCAGTCTTTCAGTGTGGGACATGCAGTAGTCTGAAAAAAACATTTTTCTTTGTTTCTGCTGTAAAAAAAAGTAATTGTAAAGAGAAACAGCAATCAAAGGTATTCACCTTTGAAGTCTGTTAATGACATTGGCATGAATGCATTCAAAAGTACCATTTGCCCCTTTACATTTCATGATCATGTGTATAGAAATATACTGTACATATATTATACCCAATTCCATTAAAAAGACCATTGTGAAAAGAAGTGTTTAATTGTCTTGACAGGATTATGGGAAAGAAAAAAATAACAATAATAAAAAAAGAAACTAAGGGTAAGCACAATTTCAACCATACAACTATTGAAATTAAGATGTTGTGTAAAAATGTGTTAAAACCCTCTTTGTGAATCCACTTACAAACATTCCTTTGTTAAGTAGATCATCCAACTGCAGTGCCTCTCAACAATCATACACTAAAGTTTCCTGACAATGACTTCAAATAAAGAATGTCAATATGCAGATTTGAACCTTAATATCTTTGCTGATAACAGGCTGAAACTGGGTGATCAAACTTCAAAGCCAAAAGGAATAGCTATTGTGTTCAGAAACAGGCAGCGTATTCAGATGGGATCTTGTTCTCTTAGGACAAGAGCCGTTTTTTAAAATCAGGCCATGAAACACAAAAAAAACTAATTGTGTCTGTAACTTTATTATCAGGATTTCAAATGAAGAATTCTCTAAAGCATAAGCCAGCTCTGACAAACAAAAAGAAACTCAAAACCTAAACTAACTGTAATTTAGCTCTACAGGCACAAGAAGATAATCTAGACTACTGTGCATGTTATCCAACTCGTTAATACAATGTGACACTATACTGTATACATTATATCCTAATGGAGCACAGAAATGCTTTTGTTGTACATTATTTTCTCCTAAAATAACAGACATTATTTTGTTATATATGTATTCCTTGTTCACAGAGCACTTTCAGATTTGGTTACGTTAATATGTTAAGCTCATAAGTGCTTAATATTGTAGGAGGCATTAAGTAATTTTCAACAATTCAAGGGTCACCACGGGCATGTGTTTGAAAGTGGAGGGATTGCATTTGTTAATGTATTAAATGATGAGAAAACCTAATGTCTTTCAGCCCAGACTGCTGTCGTGCCCTGCATTTCAATCATACACAAGGGCCTTGAAGAATATATCAATGGGGCTCTTTGCATTCTGGGTGGGTAGTACAGTACCTGACAATCTGTTATCTGAGAAGTTACAATCAAATCCAAGTAGAAAGTGGCTTGACAAATGTCCTGTGACAGTCCTAAATGCCCACACACTGCTGTTTTATCATTTCATTATTAAAAATACTCTTTTTTTGTACCATATTGATTTTCTACCATCATTTTAGAAAATAGTCTATAAGTGATAGAACATGTATCTTCAGCTATGGCAAAAAGTTTTGCATCACCTATCATTTTAGGATTGAGACATAATAATAAAAAATATGTATGAACATAATTGAGAGCTTTTATTTAACATCATCCAATCCAAGAAACTATTATTGTTTATTTAGCAGACACCTTTATCCAAGGCGACGTACAGAGACTAGGGTGTGTGAACTACGCATCAGCTGTGGAGTCACTTACAACAACATCTCACCCGAAAGACAGAGCACAAGGAGATTAAGCGACTTGCTCAAGGTCACACAATGAGTCAGTGAGTGAGCCGGGATTTGAAACGGGGACCCTCCTGATTAAAAGCCCTTTTCTTTAACCACCGGACCACACAGCCTCCTACGAAATCATATCGCAAAAGTCTACCGGAAGCTACAATATTAGTACAGTATTTCATTTTGAAATGTGAGATTTTTCAATTTCTGTCAATTTTTTTGTTAAGTATATGGAAAACTACAAGCGGTATGTAGTTCAATATGTTAATGTAACATTATTCAACAGATTTCATTCCACTTTTATGAAGCAAAATTAGTTAATTCTATAGGGTGATGCAAAACTTTTTGCCATAGCTGTAAGACTTACAGGACAAACTTACAAAAAAACGCTGTTTGGGTGATGTTCTTACCTGACACGCGTTGTACAGCAGTTGATGCTCAAACTTCTTGATTCCCAGGATCTGCTGGAACATCTCGTACAGCTGCTCTTTGCTCAGGATCAGCTCGGAGGCAGCGCTGGCTGTCATTCTGGCTTGCTGTTTGCGAGGGTCCTCCTCCCCGCGATAAATTGCATCAAACTTGGCCATCCAGGAGCTCAGGACAGTCTCTTTGCTGAGGCCGTCGATCTCTGGCAGGCTGCGGACCCTCTTCTCAATGTGTTTCTTGAACACTTCCCTGGAATCGTTGGCAGAGCAGCCCCCACTTTGCACCATCCGAGAAACACGATCACTCTTGATAAACACCTGCAATGAGAAAGAAAAAAAAACATTCGCTGTTTTAGAAATGTATCCTATCCTTCTATATTCTTATTGGTAAATACAACATGAATTTCCCATGTCTAACATGTAGACTGATTGTGCAAACATTCTTCATATTGAAATTGTTCAGTCGTTTTTTTTACATAGTAATATACGGAAACTGCCTGTGGCTTGCCTGGATTTTAGACCCCCGAGTTCCCTTTCACAACTTTGAAAACTAAAGATACATTTTTTTTATACTGAGTTGTTCATTACTTCAGTATGTTTCTTTCGAATAGCTTTTAAATGAAAATCACCTAAAATCCTGTTTAAAACTCATCAAGAAGGGTTTCGCGGAAACAAGAAAACAATTAACTTCATATTCCCAAGCTTGGCTGAAGCGGTCTAGTTATTTTGTACCACAAATTTTCTTTTTAACAATTGCAACATAGCGCTCTGTTGTAATTGATTTTTATTTCCTTTCAATTTGAAGTCTATCATGTCTTCAAACCATTTTCTTTCTAATGATCCTGACTGATGAGGTTTTGACACACTTTCTGCTGCTATACCACTTACAAGTGCAAACAGACCAATTAATATATGCCTTGTACATTCAGCATAGTCTGCAGTACAGAAGTCTACAGTATAGTAATATTATTTGGCATGATGAGATACATGCGTGTAACACACAGCTCGTTCACAGGTTTATTGTGCTTACAGGAGGGTGATAAACTGTTGAGCTGTGGGGCTTCGTAACTAATCCATTCAATATAGCGCAGTGCTACATTGTCTTTTACGACCTCTGTATATCATTAGGCAATATGCATAACGCAGTGGACATAACCTGCTAGGTAAATGTTCAAAGCCTGTTTCTGAGAGGAATACTATGCCTGTAACAGTATAAATCTAGTAAGAAATAACTAGTTGCAGGATGGACTGATTAAACTATACCATTAAAATGATTTATTTTAAAGTGTATTTTGGTATAGGATCCCACTTTGAACTTCAAATAACCAGCTTTACATTTTGTGCACCTATAATAGTGTAAGAGCGAGATAAAGGGCAATAAACTTAGATGCGGATTACCAATAAACACGAGTTATAATTTGCCTTTAACCCTTCCCATCCTCCGTTACAGCTGCAACAAGTAGAATCTTCCCTACCTTAAAACAAACAACTGGCAGTATTGTATTGCTACGTTTTAAATGGCATATTTATAATTCTAGAGGCCTAAGGTGAACTAACCCATGGCAGCTAAAAAATTACTTAACATTCTTGTTTACCAACAAACCTTCCAAAACAACTCCCAAGAGAAAGACGTTAGAACGTGAATGTTTATTTCTCAAATTTGTATGCTAATGCAATTACGCAAATTTAGGTCTTGTTTGTCAACATGGTTATTGTAACAAATACGGGAATGAGAACACCAATATACTGTAGCGCATATTTCTTTGGTAATAATACTCTATAAGAAAGCCAGACCTTGCTTAATACTAATAATTTACTATGTTGAAAACACATTATTGAACCAGAATTACTGAATAATAACATTATAGAATACATATATTTTGAAAATGTTGGATCCCTTAAAAATGGCCTGATAGTAATTGTCTATCGTTGTATACAATAAGGCCCAACAATCAAGTAACCCACTAACAATACTAAGCTTATTCTTTTTTTATAATACAATAATGTAACACTTTTACTGGGAAAAGAACAAACTTACCTCATAATAGCTTTGGACAGCATTAATAAAAGCCTCATCAGCCACAATCTGAGTCTCACCGTTGAGGAAGGCCTGAAAGCGATCTTTCACTGTCTGAAGTTGTTGCTTGCTTATCTGAAAAAGAAAAAAAAAAAGTCAATGAAGAAAAATAATTGAATTCATTTGTATGTCAATTACTTACTGAGATGTGTGCTGCATGATGAGAAGCAGCTTTGGGTTCGAACTCCAGGAGTACATTAAAAAATACACAGGTAATTCAGACTGGCTTTATCAGGTCCTATATAGACAAATGGCATTGAGTTCTTCTGTGCAAGCCTCCAGAGTATTTTGTTGCGTATATCTGCCTCTGGCTATATTTAGCTTGCTGCTCTGTGTTGTAAAGGAATATGAAATGAAACAATATGATAACATAATATGATACCGAGTGATGAGAAAAGTAAATGTGGCCACCTAGAGAATAGTTGGAGGGTTGTTTTGTAAACGTAAGCATCACTGCTGACTGCTCTGACATTTATTGACTTTACTACAAAAGGAACGTTTCCAATTGTTTTTTTTTTATACGACACAAGTATATGCTGTTCATCTGAGACGTAACATAATGGAATCTAATCATTTAGATTGCTTAGCTGATTAATGAGAAATACAGAAGGCTATAACATTATGTTGAAAGCTATTGTATGAATACATACACCACAGACTTCAACAGTAAGTAATTCGGGGGTTTTTTCTGGTAACAGAGAGGAAATATATATATATATATATATATATATATATATATATATATATATATATATATATATATATATATATGTGCAATAATTGGTGCAATAGTTAAAACTGAATAAAGTAAGGGTTATATAAAGTACATAAAGTACATGAAATGGAGATATGCAGATAACATAGTGTGAATATATATACACACACACACACTTATTATACACCATTTTAATTACACTGCAGCTTCACTCTGCTGAGAAAGGGGATGCAGACACTTTGTGGATATTGCAATATTATTCTATTAAAACTAATCACTTTGAATTGAAAACAGACCTGTGTTTAATTATTCAAATTTGTGGTACTATGATTTCCAAAAGCCACAGCAGATTGAAACGAAAGGCCAGCGCCGTCAGTAACATCTAAAGAATCATTATCTACTGTCTGTTTTCACAAAGACCTGGCTTGTAAACATGACATGCTGTAGGAGTGTAAAAGAAGCAGCTCCATTTTACCTGTTTTCATTTAAAATTCAATTGACATGAAAATGAACTACCAATCTGGCAGAAGCATACACAAAAAAACGACTCTTTGTAAAAAGAACATTTGACACATTTCTATAAACAACCACATTATACAGTTAAAGGTACCTGAAGTCTAATTATTATTGGAGGGAAACTGAAGTAAAAAAAAGATAAATGAATTACACCCAGGCATCACATCTGGTATGATCATGTAAGACGAATGATGAACATCCCCAGGTCCTAAAAGCTTTTGTTAGATTAGATTACTACTGACCCGAGTTTACAGCATGCTTATTGATTGAAGTAAGTTATTTTATATTTTCAAGATAATACTAAGATATGGTAGAGTATGTTGCAAAAACGGGTACATTAATATCCCATAGTTGCTTCACCTAAAAAACACACACAATGTACAACACTGGGAGACTGACATGCACAGCCATTGAGTTTCACAACCATTATTACCACAACCATTTTTCAGCTATTTACTGGGCTTCTGGGCCATTCCACTCAATTTGTATGTCGGTGGACATATGGTACATTTAGTTTTTTTTTTTTAGTTATGGTACAGCTATACACTATTCAGCTGTTAGGCTTTCATGGAAACCATGTTACAAAATGAGCGTACTCATCACTGTGGTAAATAGACAAGTCTCACTCACAGACCGAAGGCACTTACATTGGATGCAATTTGAGTGGTTTCAGGATATGCTCCAAACTAATCTAACAGAAATAAAGCCGGAAACATATAATAGTATAATCAGCCATTGAGTGAAGTCTGAATACAAAATCTAACAGTACCACATTTTATTTTATATACAAATTATAATTAAATTTTATACTGTGTTAGTACTGTGAATAAACTGTAGTTTGAATAAACTGTATTATGCGTTGCTGCTTTGCTATCTTGATTAGGTTAGCTTTGAAAATAAGATCTAGGAATAACTAATTGAAAAATGACTGTTGTGGTGCAGCTCCTTACAGTCCTTTGTCTTAGACTTGAATGTTGTTGGGGAGTGGAAAAGTACAGTGAAACCTATCGCCTTTGAGAGTCTCTAGCCATCTGGATATTCATTTCAATGCCGCAAGTGCCCGTCCTTCATCTCTGCTATCTTATTCGGATATTTGACAGTATAGTGATTCACTGGTTTTCATTTTTCATTTTTAATATGCACTTTAAAGTATTCCAACACTCTGCACATTTAAAAATAGAAGTCACTGCATAATGTTTCTCAGTGTTTAAATCCTGAAATATTGTTGTATTGTTTCATATAGGTTACACTGGTTACTAATCCCTGAGCACAGATCCCAGTTAGGGTTTCAGCTACGTAACAGAGTGCTGCTGGACATGATCCCAATCAGAAACCTTTCAGTTGAAAAATGTTGGTATCAAAATAATTGATAGAAAAGGGACAAATGTGTGTGTACAGGGCAAAGGCCCTCCATATGTAAATAATGTGTGGGGGACTGTAAGGTTGGCAGGGATGGGGTTAAATCTGTCCCTGCCAAAAAATCACAGGTGTGGCCAATTAGGTAACTGAGTGCTAATGAGGGGATGGACACCTGTATAAAAGCAGGGAGAAATCCTTTGTTTGGAAAGAGGGAGTTTGGGTGTGTGTAAACTGTACTATAAAGTGAAGTAGACTACCCAGCCTGATCGTATTTTTTGGGGGGTTAAACCTTTTATTGTGGCCCCAGTGCCTTGTTTATTTGTTCCTGTGTTTTGTTTGCCTGTTGATTAAAAGTGCACATATGCGCTTAAACTGCAGCTTTCTGTCTCTGTTGCCTTTTCTCTTCTGTACAACCAAGCCATGCCAGGGCTGTACCGAGCCCTCACGGTGCGGTTAAGGAGAGTCGGGGTTGTTTTTCCACTGCAGGGCCGAGCCGTGCTACTGACGTCATACGCAACTAAAGACAGTTGTTATTAGTTATTGTTATTAATTAACTCAGTTTGCCAAAAGATACGCAAACAATACGCAAAATTAATAGACCAACTGTACAGATGTATCTGTACTGCTATATTTTGTAAATATATTTAAGAATTTCTTTTATAATCCACTAATTGTACTGATTATGTCGACTCCCTAAAGACGGAGCACAAGGAGGTTAAGTGACTTGTTCAGGGTCACACAGTGAGTCAGTGATTGAGCCTGGATTTTAATCTTACTTCCTGGTTACAAGCCCTTTTCTTTAACCACCAGACCACACAGCCTCCTTATGTATCACAGTACATCTACCTACATCCAGAATTTTAAATCCAGTGTATTTAATGGTTTTGTCTTAAGGAACATTTCTTAGTAAACAGCAATAAATATAGTCTTTACATTTTAATTACGACTGAAATACATTTGAGCTGTGTCAGCAATGTGCAAAACCCTTGAATAAAGACTTAACGACAGTTTTGGCTGCAGGTGCTGTCATTAACTAATGACAATCAGCTAATGGATGCTCAAGACATTGCTATGGCATTGGAATAACCTTTTGACAGTACATGTAGAGTAATGGAGGCCAAAAATCAGCTGATTCAGTAATTAATGACACACACACACACACTCACATAAAATGCATTTGTTTCCTTGTGTGTCTGTTCCCAGTTAGATTACAAGACACAAAGAGTCAATTATAAAACACATGCCCCACACCTGACAGTCTGAATCTAGGTACTATTTCACAGTGATAAGCATGGTTAGCATAGGTTTTCTGTACCAGTAGCTTTAGGTCTGTAAGGGGTCAGTTGGCGATTCTGTCGCAGCATAACAGAAGTCAAAGCCTCCTCGTATGCAATAAGTAATGATGTTTATTCTATCTATCCACCTGTGTTCCAGAACTCACACTTGTAACAATGTTTCACATTCTAAGTCTGGAAATAGGGTTGACTGAACTCTCACCAAATAAAGTGTGATTTAAACCAGGGAGAAAACTGTGTCTTGACAAGCTTTTAATGCAAAAAGTCCACTATACTATGATTGGGTGAAGAGTGAAAATTAAAGACTTGAAAATGTTTATACCTTTCATTTACAGCAAAGACAGGTGATCAACAGCCAATACAACAGGGGTTCACTATTACAGAAAGCACCCATAAACATGGACTTGTGTGTTTAGAACAGTAATAACAGTAACAGGATATATATATATATATATATATATATATATATATATATATATATATATATATATATATATATATATATAATTCACTTTGCTTTCCTTAATTATCTTGAATCTGTCCTCTTCTCTAACTAACTCCCAACCTTTTTTCAAGACCACATATATTCCTTGGTTATCTCTTTCTTTTCCATTGTTTCACCATTAAAGCAACTTGAATACACTTACAAATGCAAATCTATCTTTTTTTTTTAATAAGTCATTTAGCAGACGCTTTTTATCCAAAGCGACTTACAGAGACTAGAGGGTGAACTATGCATCACAACTGCTTCTGCATAGTTACTTACAATATGACCTATATACAATGTAATCTAACGACTAGGACCTTATGGTAAGAATTTTTATAATTCCTTAATATCTGAAAGGAATATTAGGGGGATACAAGCATGAATAAAATGTGATTTGATTTACACATCAATACTCCTAAAACAGAATATAGGTAGTGAGGTATGTGTATTGATCCGAACAGCGAGCAGGTATTTAAGCAGGACGGATATTCATGAATCCCCTTATAAAACACCATTTAGATTCCACCACAATGATGTCTCAGCATTATACAATGCTGCTTGGAAGCTGCTGAAAAAAAAGACTTGTGTCGTATTTCCTTGGTTTGCCCTTGTCTGTCATTTATCGATGAAGCATTCTGCTCTCAGGCACAGTGAAACTCAGTCCACTCTCAGGGAATGTATTGAATATGTGTATGACCTCTGAAGGGCACGCATGAGAACACTTCTTATCATTCCCCACAGGATAACACTCCAACTTTTTACATAAAATGCAGCATCTGAAACACTCAACATATCTGCTTGTATAAATGTCCACTTTATATGGATAAAAATAGATTTATCCATATAAATGATGGATGGCTCTGGAAGAACAAAAGAATGTTATAAAATGAGCAGACCTATTCAAACTGTGCCGGAGGTCATACGTTTAGATGGGTTGGTTTGGAACTGATAGTGAGACATATTCACAATCAACATGCATACTCTAATCCTACAAAAAAAAAAAAAAAAACAAGGGATGTGATTATAGCATCATGCTGCTACATCTCTGTAATCATCTGATCTGCTGAGGGTAAAGCAGCTAGATGGTATCCACTGGGGACTTCATATGGAGAGTAGAACACTTAAAAGCAGACTCATAACTCTGAAATATGTTCAGAAGCAGCAGCAGTAGCCAACGGAAGGTACATTTATTTTATGATCTTAAAAATATGCAAATTGCATTAAACACAAACAAAGAAGCATGCTCTTTTTTGGGTCATAAACCATGCATGATCACTACAGCAATAAAAACAACTTAGAGGTCACAATATCAGTCGTGGTCAACAGGAAAAAAAAACATTCTTAATGTAAGCCTGCAGATTGATCAAAACGGCGTCTTTGTATCATTAAAGGGTGTTTTTCTTTAAAATCAGGAAAACAATGGGGCAGAATGTGAACTAAAGCAAAAAGCCTGATATTGCTGCTTTTAAAGACATAGTTGGCAGCAGGGGCAATATCGTTTTTTCTGAAAATGGAAATTAAATCGAAAGGTCGGAACTAATTCTATTTGTGCTTGCACCGTGAACTTTCAGGTGCCAATGGACCACAAGTTCAAGAAAGAAGCGCTTATAATGCTGTTTTCATATATATATATATATATATATATATATATATATATATATATATATATATATCTTTCTTACAGTAGCTGTTACTCAGTTAATCTGCATTCGGCATTTGAATAATTCACATCCGACAGTGCTCTGCAGCCTGCAAATTCATGCGTGGCTGAGAGTGGAGAGTGAGAATGCCTTTCACGTTTTGTCTTGCATTGTGAACAAGCGGATTTGCGGTACTATAGGTATTCACTTTTTAACGTCATCAGACTAAAACTAAAACAAAGCTATCCAAATATACACCAATTAAACATAAACATATGATTATGTGTTAAGTAAGGTTATTATTTCTAATTTTAGAGATTTCTAGCTGCCTCTAGCAGTTTTTCATATTGATCCAGGCTCTTACTGCTTTTATCTAAATTGCATTGGTGTCATGTTTGATGGTCCACTATTCATTACCTGATATACCGTACAGTACAATACTCTGTAATGGGAATGCGTGTTGTTTTTCCATTTGAGTCCTGAATGACAGGTCAATGTTATATATAGAGAAGCAGTCCAATCTGAGACAGATTTCTATTTCCTCATTCCCAAGGCAGTCTGAAAAAATCATCCGGTCTGTTTGCAAAATTCAAATTTGTACACATCCATTTCTACAAAATGTGTAAATTGGGCACTTTTTTGATAAGAAGTTGTACAAAATGGCCGAACCAGGGAAAAGACTAGTTGAGCGGTGAAATCAATTAAAGTAATTCAGGAGAGATTTTGAAAGGGAAAGATCTCTAGACTTGAACGTCTGCTACAAAACATATACAAAAGCCATACAATCAGTTTCAGTTTCTTCATTTAGCAAATGAATACACATATGTAACTCAAATTAGTTAATCTAGTTAAACTGTTTATAACAACGCTAAACAGAGTTTACAAATCCATGCTTCCTTCAGGGCCTACTTTATTAAGGAATATAAATAGTCTGTCCTGTTTTAATGCACTTCAGTGTGTAATACATTTCAGCTCAACTGTTTGAAAATGCTCTTTCAAGAAAAGGTGCATATTCAAGGAATTAAATGCCACCTAAACCAATGCATGCAAACTGCAGTATAGTAAAACAGCAACAAGTAAACACGGAAAAATATGGATAAAGGGTACCTCAATGTGTAAATTTGCTCTCTACAGCTATAACCGCACTGTTGGCAGCTATAATTAGATTTGTGAAGAAAAAACCCTTTGATGTTATCTTTGTAAGCAGATTTTTAATGCTTGGAATACAAATGAAGAGAATACAGGAATGCTTTCCTCTTTGGATATAATGCTTTCCTACTTGGAAATAGAGTGACCACTTGTCCCTAATTGGACGGGATAGTCCCTAAATGTACAGATCAAGTCCCAGTAAATGACTTCGGGATGGATTTTGTCCCGATTCCTTACCTTACAGCTTAGCCCACATTCAAACCATAGCATATCTGTTTGGAGCAAAGCCCCGCCCCTGTCGTATCATTTTGCAAAGCCTTACACGGCCCCAGAATGACTGACACATTGGATAGCCAATCTAAGACACAAAACTACACAGTCCCACTATCATGTGACTTTTTACACTCACGTCAAGTGTTCTCCAAAAGCCTGACACTGATCTGCTTTGGCGACAGCAAACAAAATACAATCCGTAGAATATTTTAATTTCAATGTTTTCTTTGTTTATGCAAAATGGCTGACTCTAAAGTTGAAGGTTTGCATTTTGAAAAGCTTGTCACCCTACTTGGAAACCATACTCCTCCTTATAAATATGGAGCAAACAGGATGGTGAAGTCGCACACAAAGCATTACTAAAAACTAACTGGTACAGATTATTTACTCTCAGTAGATCTGGCTCAAGCAATGCTCTTGATGTTAAAATGTTTAGATTTTTCTTTTTCTTTAAGTACATCCCTTGGAATCACACAGTTTATTTGTGGGAAATTGCAATTCTAAAACGATTTCATATCTTTACTAACAGAACTGACCTAATGCTGTTGACATTATGCTGCTTTTGTTTTGACCAATTCCACAAGGAGAGCCTCTCCCAAGCTACTGAACCAGACTACCAAACCAACCCCTAATGGCAACTCTGATCTTCCAACGTAAAGCTTCAGAGGAGAAACACACACACACACACACACACACACACAAGCTCAACCTACTTTTCCACCACCCTCATACAAATCTTAAAATGAGTGGGTCATCTTTGTCAAGAGCCACAACCTTTTTCAGCAGCTCAGCAGGTTACGGGGAGAGCGGTATTGCAACTGTACTGACATTTTGTACAGTATACTGTACTGCAGCAAAATACTGGCCCCCAAAAAGGTTTGTTAAGTTATTCTAATTAGACTTTCCTTGGTTGCTTTGTGTCTCGGCTATAACTATTTGTTTGGTTCAGAACAATGTATTTGTGAAGGAAGGCTGGCTAACAACCTTGCAGTATGTGTTGATATAATTTATAGTACAAAATGTCTCCTTTAATGTGCAATTTGTATTCAGCTAAGACACAAGTACTGTATTGATTCTAGCATGTTAGGAGAGACTGCCTACACTACAACGTGGATTGTTAAGTAAATAAGGTTTTGATTTACATCAAGAACAACAAAAAAGTCTCATATTCAATTTTTGTTGGCAGCTGTGTTAGTTTAAGGCAGTCCCAGAGCTTGTGACTAATTCAATGCAATTTTCTATGTTAAATGATCGGCTCTGACGTGTTACCTTGTGACTGGTCTGTTGGGGTGCAGAGTAAGGCCTGCCATCTGCAATATACTGCGCAGAGTCAACAGATAATTGGGTCAGAGAAGAAACATTTGCATTCAACCTTTGAGGTCAAGAGTCAGCGAAGGATTCCATTTATGTTGAAACTAGAACACATTCCAAGCTTTGAATTATTAATTTGCAGAGGACTACATTTACTGACAGGGTCTGTAATGTAGAACTGACTTTATAAACAAGAGACAACAGTTTCCAACAACCTCAATTTTGAAGACAGACCACATCCAAAGGTTGTGATTCCCCCAGTGCTCACAAATGTAGGTTTTCTTTCACCACTTGAGAGTCTTGGCTAGATGAGTGTTGGCTATATTTATAACAGTGCATTTCAGTAGAGGGTTTTAATATGTGTAATCGCCTCAAAGGAGATTTCATTTTAGGAGCGAAAAGCAATTACCATTTAATTTACAACTGGTTGACTTTCTCGGGTCTCCATTTATCAGGGATATGGGGTGCTGTCAATCTGCTCGGCTATGAGTTTGCACAGTGCAGTGGTGTCAAAAGCATGCTCCATTTTGAGCTCTTAATGCCACAGTGGTACTGTACCCTTCAAATGACCTTATGGAAGGTCTCCCACCAGACATTACACAACAAATGAAAAAAAGCAAATGGATACATAATCCCAGATTAGTGAGTTTGTAACAGAGTACAGAGAGTATGTCAAACTGCAGGCTGTCTCTCTCACACACACAGTCTTTATCGGAGATGATTTCATTTGTCCCTAAGCTACATAATAAGCATACATTTTTCTTTATTTTTAATAACATTTTCCCAAATTAAGCTTTTATTTTATGATGGCTTTTTTACAAAAAGTGTTATTTTGCCTGTTGAAGATATGGAACATTATAATAGAAATAAATTTTATATATTGAATCGAGAAACTTTTAAAGCCAGCACTTTAAAAAAAAAAAAAAAAAAAAAAACCCTGCACTTTATCAGCCTAAATAATAATCATCACCTTACATTCTTTTCTTGTAGAATGGCTAGAGCTGTAAAAAAAAAAAAAAAGGCTTATTTCACAGCATTTCACAGTTTAAAAATAGGTATTTCAAGATATTTCACAATTAAACAGAATATTTATTAAAGAAGAAAAATATGGCGTTGTCACATTCAAAATAAAAACATAAACAGAAGTAAAAATAACAACAAGCACGTGAAATACCCTTGTACTGGACATCTTTAGCAGAAATATTTCTGGTCTTTGATGCAGCTGGTGTCTTTTTCATTGAAGACATTTTCAAGAGGTCGTGCAGCTCTATGCAGCGTGTTCAATTATTTACCAGAAGCAAACCAAACCAGCTGCCAGGTTCCTAAATGCAGTGTAACAGGTCATGCACCAATAAGGCAAACGTTTGCTGTATTTATTTGTTTAAAAAAACATGTCTATGGGTCACTCTCATTGCTGCACATTTCCAAAACCAGCTTCACAAATATCCCTCCAGAATAATTCAAATACCTTGCATTCAATATTACCGGTATGTCATTCAATCACACGTTTTGTTTAATAACTGGAGGAATCTGTTAACACAGTCATTTCACATCCTGACAGTGTATATGCTAGGGTACACTAATTCCCACCTTAATGTGCATTGAAATATTTAAATCTGAACAGCATTTACATAACAACATTCATCCTGTTCAAGAAAGGACTACCAAGCAACTTCACTTTTGACCCAATTATAAGAGTGCTATTAATTTGAATATACCAGGACAGTTATCAATTTAATTAAAAAGGCTGCTTCTTTATCAAGACATGTGACCTGCTTTATAGGTCAGGAGGGACATTTGACAGGGTTTAGAGCCTGTGTGCTTCACTCTTACTACAGTACACATTGTGTATGTACAGTACTGTAAACATACAGTATTTACATAGCATAACATTTAACAGAATATAAACAGAATGTATAAGGGAGATTCACTTTAAATAACAGGTCCCTATTGAAAAGAACAATATTATTTGGATTTAACTTAATGTTCTATGTCTGTTTTCCTGTGGGTGTGCAGTCTATTAATAATAGAAAACAGAGACCTCAAACTGCACATTTCACAATGCATGTGATTATCTGAATGCTGATATGTCACGTCAGCAATATGGGTATTAATGGTTCCTTTTCCACATTTGCATTATCGCCTACTCTATGTGTGGAAAGCACAGCACCTGCATTGGTTAGGTAAACAGATTCTAGTCCACTGTTGTATAATATTTATTCACTGTTTAGCAAGGACAAAAAGGGAAATGGATTATAAAATACAGAATCCACTGGAACGCATGAAGAAAATGTAAATAAAAGATGCATACTGCACTGGCTCTTCTTCGGTCTTCTAGGTTCGAGATGCAGTCTCTTGTGTGATATTTAATGAGCTAAGGATGTGAGTGCAAGTCAGAGCCTAAAGAAATGCATTAGTATTTGAAAGCACATTCAGTAACTGTAGTAAAATCTATAATCCATACTACTATAATATTTTTGATTTGTAAAACAAGGAGCACAACAAAAATAAACAAGTACTCTTATAATATGTGTAGCCACTTAAAAATACATCAACTGTCAGTTATGCATTAAATCATTTAAAAGACTGGACATTACCAATACTGTCATCTTTTTGTTGTAATTCCTCTGTAATAATACAGAAATAAAACTTCATGCTGGTATGAATGTCTTTAGTTTTAATTTAATGGGAAGGACTGCTAGTTCTTTTTCTTTTTTTTTTTTTTTTTAATGAAGCCAAAAAATAATTTTAATGTCCGGCCAAATTCACAAACACAATTCTCTCTGACTGTAGCGCATTAAGAGCTGTCCTTGCTCATCCATTAAAACTTAAATGAAAGGGAAGAGCGGGTCTAAAAGAAGGAGTAAATGCCTGGCACCCTGCCTTATCCATCAAAATGCACTACACTGTACTGTGTATATTCATTTAGTAATGCCATTTGTTCTGGTGGCTCGTTGCTTTAATCTAAAAAGCAGTGCTTAAATCTGTGCAGATTTCACAGACTCTAAGCTAAGGCACAGACAGAGCCCCACACCAGCACAAAGCACAAATATGCAGATTATGCATGCATTTTCAATGAATCGATAGACATTATCTCACTGTACACTTGTAGTGGATATGTTACTTTTATATTCAACACCGTAACACTGTGAACCTCATCGCAATCAAATCCTTATAATGGGTAGTTATGGCGGAGTGTCCCGCCCCTATGTATTTATTTATTATTATTTGTATTTGTTTGCGGCGCGGATAAAAGCGCCGCGTCTTTTGTTATTATTTATAATTTAAAAACCCTGTGAGGATGCGTGACTGATCAGCTACTGATTATTTAACTAGCTGACAGTCACACATCCTTACCAAACGCGTGCAGACTGTGGCTGAGGGGTAATAAGATAATTAACAGCTAGTTAACCCCTCGGCCAGAGTATAAGAACCTGCAGCTGTCCGTGCTGCAGGGTTGAGTGTAGAGAGGAGAGTTCGGGGAGCGGAGAGAGCGAGGAGAGCGAGAAATTAAAAACCAGCCCGCTTATTTGTTTGATTATTTGTTTGGCCAACGCGCCTTTTTGTTGTGTTTTTTGATTGTTTAAATCTTTTTGTTTTGTATTATTATTTATTAAAACGCTGACCGCAGTAGCGTTCAGCTTCACCCGCCCATCCATTCTTGTTTTGGTTCAGTTACTTCCTGGTCCGTGACGTCACCACACCTCACCACTGCAAGCCATCCTGCCACAGTAGTATATATATAGAAGAATGGAGTCAGACTGCAGTAAAGCTTATATGATATGCCAATGTGGGTGTGGTATGAGACTGTACTTTCAAGTTTAACATAGAGAAAGACAGTATTAAATTCAATATGAAAATGATGCACATAACTGTGAAGGTTGACTGTATTGATTGTCAGAATGTTTCTTACAGTAAGGTGTTTTTTGGTAAGCACCGTGCAGTGAAAATGCAAGCAGCCTTTATAGCTTTGTTTGCATCCCCAAGGAGGGAATGGACACATTTTTGATTGGTCCCACTAGTATCATCTTTTCCTCTGGTGTATCAGTAAGGTCTATACAGTAATGATCCTCATATAATGTATGAAGTAATACAACAACAATATTACTAGGTGAATCTCTAGTGCTTTTTCAGTTAATAGCATTCAATACACAATGTATTTTTCTTCAATATGCTCAGAATGGTTCAAATAAGATAACACCAATCTCTTTAGATTGTTGTAATTATAATAATTGACATACCACTGAAAGAATATGTTCAGACATTACATTTAGCATTGTCTAGGCTGCTAACATAATCATTCTGTGACATTTAACTGGTAATTACTAAAGTATATTAGTCCCCCCAGGATTCCGCGATCGCAGAAAAAATCACGGAATTTGCTCTCTCCTGTGGAATTTTCAATTTTTTGCAAAAAAAGAAAACTCAAACATTTGCTCCCTACTAAGCGAAGCGTTGTTCTGTTACTCCTATGTGAAAGGTCAGAGAAAAAACAATTATATATGGGAATACACACATTTTTTCTACATGGTATCTTATTCTGCTAGGCAAATGTTATTATTACTAATGTGATTAAATATAGTCATATGCTTTGGCCATAACTGTATTTAATATTTTTTTTAAGAATTGTTCTGTTTTATGTATAGTGGTGTAACAGTTTTTTCTTTTTAAAAAAAGTGAACTCTCTGCTTTATTATATGTGTTTTTTGATTTCCATAAAATATGGCAAACATATTTGTTCTGTTTTTTTTCCATTTTAGTAATGTCATTTAATACAAAAAATGAATTTAACTGTGACTTACTTTTTCTTATTTCTTTATACTCATTAACACTGTTTTTCATTAAAAAGTCATTGCTGCAGAATTTTGCAGAACACACTCTTTTCTCGTTGCAGGTTTTAGGAGATTTTACTGTGGATTTCCATGGGGACTAGTATATGTGAGAGCACTATACAGCACACACAATATGTTAGTGTTCCTTGGTGGCATAACACACTATAGGGCATCAAGGGAATCTAAATGTAATTTACTTGTTTGTGCACAACTAGACTGTGCATGATGTGACTCAAGTACACCACCGATCAGCAAATCAGTGGCTTCTCAAGTACTGTATCCATTGACTTGCTGTTGGTGGCATAACACACTATAGGACATTAAGGGAGTATAAATGTAATGTTACCCGACTGTGAATGATGTGTATTACTCTCACAAAGTAACCAGCAAGCCTTTGTGGCTGTGCCCTTAAGATCCTTATAATAAAAACAGGTGTTATCCTAGTCCTGGTGTCTTTTGGGCACAGTAGTATTACACACCTGCTGGTGAAGCAATGACACACTGTAAGCACACATTGACCACTGGAGTACAGTGCCGTTGATGCCAAGGCTTATTAAGGTAGGTATTCAGTGCATATATTAGCAGCTCTACAGATACCAGTGTGAAGCAATATAAATTAAACATCACTTCTTTTATCATGAAGTGTGTACACCTTGTAATCATGAATTATGCAAACCTGAATTAGCCATTCTATAACAAAAGATAACAGCTGCAAAGGACACTAACAGAGAGCACGGTCACTGTAGAGAACGAAGAGATGAAAACCTGTGCTGCACGCCGGAAGAAAACTCAATTGATTTACACCTCTCATCATATCTTTCTGTAGATGTATTCTGGTGTATATATTTCTCTACAGTACACTGAACTGAAAGGGGAGGGAACACTCTTAAATTCACAATAGATCAACCACTAAATGTATCAGTGGTACAGTGATTTGCTTTCCTATTACCAGAGTAATGTACATTCCTGTGTGTCTGAGATTACTTAAATTACATAACTGCCCATTTATCCGCCACAAAGTATATTAATAAATACAAATCTGATGAATGATGCTGTACAGTATATTTTTTGTTCCTGCTTCAATGTTTTCTCATGTGCTCCGCGAGCATCCACTACTTTAACATCTCGGAGATGTCGTGGGAAGCCCTCTTTGTGAGATTTTGCACGGTCTGTTACGGAGTGTGTAGCCATTTGTAAAAGATCATGTTCTTGATGTTACCGTAGTTGAAGCTATACAAAGTGTTCCCTCAAATAATAGGATTTAGGTCTGGAGAGCGTGATTACCAGTTAATCCCCCCTGCTCCACTTCCTAGACTGTGGGGATCACCGTTACAAATTCAGGGCCAAACCCACCAACAAAAAAGGCCCTCAAATCGCTAAAAGATGTCACCATTTTATCTAACAGCGGTCAAACTAACACGGTCCTCACTCAAAACTTATAGTATGCTTGTCTAAATCATTAGACATAGTCCTCCAATATGATCGTGTTCTGGCTAACAGCACTCAGGTATCGATCTCATGTTTCCTCACTCTCATGCTGGTTAAAAAGCCCTGCTGCTCAATCCTGCTCAACTACATGCTAATTACACCAGGGGGAATACAAAGGCTAATTGAAGGTAGTTTTGCTTATTTAACATTGTTTTTTGAAGGGTATTTCTCTAAAAAAAAGAAGTTCAAACTCATAAATTAATAATTTCCTATTTTTTCTCACGTCATCTAAATGTTGACAGGTGTAATCATACTGTGATCACGTTATCTCTAGACCATGAACAGAATGGAAATACAGTAATATGCTTATGACTCACTGGTAGTAATGAATTAATAGCAGGTGGTAAAGGTGTTTATTGGGTTTAAAATGTGCTGTATGGACATATATACACCTTATAGATAGATAGATAGATAGATATGGGAATCCATATAAATGAGTTCCTGTTATCCTCAACATATCATAATATCATTTCTTCACTGGCTACCAAATAGCAATGGCTGAATTATTTTACAGACCTTGTTAAATTAAAAGAACATTTACAGCACTCCCCCCCCCCCTTGCTTTTCTCATTTGCATTGAAGCTAATAAAAAGAGGCTTAATACATTCTAGTAGTCAAGCCATATACATGGTAATGAGAGAGAAAAGTGCAATCATTTCATTTGTCAGGTCTGTCGCATTTTTGGTCCTTAGTCTCCTTTTATTAGGAATTGATGGCAGACCACTTCCTGCACCTGGATTATGAAAGCCAGCACAAAGAGAAACCTAAAGTCCACATCCTACACAATCTAATAGATTATTGACAGATTGGCACTGCACAATACCAAGTGAGAGGTTATAACTACAAGATAAGAAGAATAGAACTATATATAGAGCTTCATGAAATAACCTTAAATGTATTTGAACATTGTGATAATTTATAAATTTGAGCTCTCCACAGCTAAAGTGCTGACAACTGGTGGATAAGTGAAGGTGCATCTTTGGTTTCCCTGTTTCACTTATTTTTTAATAGAAAAATACATATTTATACAGGAGATGGAAAATTGGCAAGTATTGGTAAAAATGTCCTTGACACCATGCTTGCTTTTTAAAATGAACCTCTAACGTTAGCATTTTACATTAAATAGCATAACATTAAAGTATAGATCTAGTTTAAGAGAAAATCTAGGTTTTGGATGGGACAGCAGTTCTGTTCAGTTTCTGAAACAGCACTGTTAGATCCTGATTGCTTACAGAAAAGCAATAAAACAAATTGCATTTCAAGAAATATAATCATATACCATCTGTCTAAGCCTCGAGTTCTCAAAAACACACAATCAAATGATTTGTAGGCATACTTTGACCAACATTTAACCCTGACCGCTATTAAATGTATCAGTCATGTGTTCAACTCTATTATCTCCCTTTCATTGTTTGAATCAGTCGTTTTCCTGCTGTCATATTTATTACACATGTAATATTAGGTGTTAAGGACTACATCATTATTAGGATATATCCAATTGATACAGAATGTTTAGCCATATTAGCCACAATCAAGTGTATAGATCAGGGGTGGACAGTTAGCCTTTCTGCTCCTGGTCTTTGTTCCAACCCTGCCCTAGATTGTTTAATTGAACCAAGTAAAGCTCCATCCAGACCCTAAATTAAGTAATTATATCATATTACCTGTTAAATCAGGAGTCGAATGGCCCGCTAGGACCGTGATTGGACACCAAATGTACAGTAGTGTATACAGTATAATATTTGAATTTGTAACTAAAACAAAAGCAGATTATCACCTATAGGCACATTGTCAATTATATATTGTCCTAATACAGTATCTATGGAGCCCACAGTCGGTAAGTAGGACAACATCAACAGCTACATTGACATGGCTAATACACTTAAGAAGAATCCGACCAGACATGACTACTTTACCCTAAGCTGTACTGCAAAACAGTTCAGACATGTCTGTCACTGTATATAAAATAACTACTATATTTAGACCTTTAACAACATGTTTATTGGATTTGACTTGAACTGAGTCAAAAAGCAATAGTAAAGCTATTTCTGTGGTGCCTACTGTCTGTCGTATCTCTGCTCTTATTGACTGCCATCTTTGCCAGCCATCTTAGGCGATAGAAAGCACGGTATGATTTGGAGGCAATATTTACTACATCCAACATGTTCTTTACGGGTCTACTGATGGTTTATTTCAGCAGTAAGCAGTATATTGAATAACCACGATATACACCGATATAAAACATAGTATATATAGGATTATTAAAATTATACATGCCTTATTATGTTACACTGAAGGGGATGTAAATGTATGCAGTTCTGTATATGCAGGGTGTGGGTATGTGTACATAGCTATTTTCCATAAGGACAAGCCCAGAGTATATTTCTTCTCTATCATGAATCTATTCAATCTATTCATTGCTCACATCTTACACCGAGGTATTATCCACCATGGTTGACAGTACAGTATATGATTTTCTCAATCAAAATTAAACTATCTTTTTTATTTCCCTTTATTTAACACTGTAAGAAAATTGTGAGCCGCCTCACAAGAAGCTGCTCTCTCAAACGAATAGTCAAACTTGCCAAAATGATCTAAAATGTGATTCCTCTGAAACACCACAAAAAGAAAATCTATATTGTATCTGGGATTTTTTTATCTTTAAATGTTATGAACAATCACTGGTCATTACATGACCTGAACAGCCAAGATGTGTTCACCATGATAAGAGTATAGCTCAGCAGGGCAGATGTGAGGTGTAATATTTTTGATCACTTGAATGATTTTGCCCAGATTGCCCATAACACTATTAAAACGTATTAAGGACGTCTCAAAGTGTTTAGCAAAGGATGTTATCAGATCATGTTATCAATGACAGGTAGAGTGTACCACACTGTACTACATTACGTTCACTATGATACAAATAAGAATGATACACCCATTAACAAAAATGGGTCTTATACAATGAGCCTCATCATGACTATGCATAACCGAAAAAAGCATCATCATCTCAATGGGTTAAATAGAACAGTGCACGCTTTTTTATTGTGTTGTAATAACCTTATATGGGGGGGTCCAATTGTGTTTATTTTAGCATGTGCTTAGTTATATACTCGGTCACAATCTGTCACCAGGCTGTTCTGAATGCATGCAGTTCAATGGTCATTGAAAAGACGGCCTACAAAAAATGACACAGTAATTTGTATACATTACAAAATCCCTTTAATGATTTCCGCACCTTTAAATATAGCATGTAAAGACGTCGTTTACAGAACCACAAGCAATATTGCAAACCTTTTTTTTTCAGACCGACTATTTTCCAATAGGCGCTGTATTCGATGTAGTGCCGCCTTACGGAACGTTTGCACAGCGTAGCGGTGAATGAATGTGCATTACAATAAAGCCGCACATAGGGCTTTCATTTTATTTTAAGATTATTTCGGCTGAACGAAAATACGCTGCAGACAGCAACTTTTCTCGAATGACTCATTTGATTTCTCAAACATATGATTAATGTTGGATAAGAAGTTTTTCTCTTTGTCCCCCCTTCACAATATTAAGTCTAAATACGCAATATGGCGATTTTAGATTTGGAAAAGGCAACCTCGTGCCCCAAAAAGCCAAATATGAATAGACAATATATACTCTGTATGACCACAATTGCACATTTTGTTTACAGGTACAAGAAACTTAACGTGTCAAACCCGGAGCTTGTTTTCTCCTTGGAAATTAAGTATGGCGAGGAATAATCACCTTGTTTGATTGCCTTAATTTCAAAGGGCAAAGGAAAGTTCAATTGAAAAAATTCATTTCGTTAAAATATGTTGCTGTTGCTGTTTTTAGTTTGTATTTGTTCGTGGTATGGTTTGTAGGTAACCGTGCAGTGTATTTGAATTCCACATTTTAAATCACACGGCTTTGATAATGTCTACCGGCCATGGCACTGCTTTATGCTGGCTTAATTCTTACATCAGCTGATTAATGAAAGCGAACTACACCGGAGAGTTTATTGACAGCACCACAGCCAAATATTTCTGATAAACAACTGGAATTTATAAACGTTTTTTTTTTGGTGTTTGTTTTGTTTTTTCTTGCTTTACCTGAGTACACACTCCTGCTCTGGCAGATAAGAGATAACTAACCCCCTTTGTGACACAAAAACACTTCTGTTCCATCGGTCTTCTTATGCTGGTGTGCGTGTTACCTGCAGGTTACTGCTCTTAAAATGATTGTATTTGTCATTTTACTAGTTACATTGTATTTGGGTGTTTTACGTTGCTATTGAATTGTTAAATTAAAATGCATGCGAAAATGTTTGTCAACCTCTGATCTTTTTATATCATGAACAGGGGTTGTTTCATTCACCGTATGTTTCGATTTAAAACATGTTTCGGGTTTTGTTACAAATGGGGCTGGGGGATAGTGTTTATTATTATTATTATTATTATTATTATTATTATTATTATTATTATTATTGATGCATTTAAACTATTCCCCGAACAGTAGCTGAATGGACTTGTCTTTTGTAAGCGGAAAGGTGTGTTTACTGTAACTCCCCTTACCTTTTGCTGCCTCCTCGCCATGTCTGTTGGCTGTTTTGCATTGAAAGGATAGGCAATGCATCTCATCACAAAGACGTACAGCTGCAGCTTCTTCTTTCGTTCCTCCTCCTCTTTCTGCAATTTCTCCATCTCTTCCTTCTCCTTCTCGCTGACCACGGACGGACTGGGGCTGGACGGCCGGACACTGCTGCTCCGGCTGCTGGGCTGCAGCCCGCCGGAGCTCTCGCTGGTCCGGCTCGGGGAAAGGCGAGCTCCGGCCTGAGGTGCCATCACCTCTTTGCTTTCTTCTTCCACGACATCCTCAGATTCCTCTTCGCTGGACGATGGATCCAACATTTTGCTTTACTGTAGTAGCTGGCGAGCCCAAATGAAACGAAAAATCGCACAGAAACAGATGGAACCGGTGTTATTAACAGAGATGCAGGCAGACAATAGAAGTAGCGATGCAACAGCCCATGGAAGTCCAATGACAGTGTTTCAATTACTGTAACGCAAAAGCAAAAAGAAATCCTGCTCTTGAAAGCCAAACCCAAGTAGCTCAATTCAGCTGCAGAAATGCTGCAAGGATGCGATTTAACAGGACGCCCGGTGTTGAAAGCGGCCGGTGTAGCTGTTTGCACATAAAGGCAAGGCAACCTCCCCCAACCGAAAGCGATTGCAGCTACTGCTTACGTGTTTTCTGTATTTTAACTCTCCACTCACCGTCAGAGATCTGAAAAGCAGAAGGTATTATGGAAGGGGAGGGATGCTGGATGAATAAAAGATTTTCAGGATCGAGGCTCATCCATTGACTAGCTCTGCTTCCTGCTGGGATCTGTCAGTTCAAAGCGGTCGATGGCCACTTCCTGCCCTGTGATTCATTTGCTGTGCTGCGCGTTTGAAATGTGGGGCATGGGAGCTGACCACAGTGCTGGAACACAAATTCAGATTCCAAAGGGCTATTGAATCGGGGCAGGGCTAATCGTTACATGTCATTGTCTATAATACGTCATTAAAAAAAAAACCCCCAGAACAATTAGACAGCAGACGTCTGTTCTAAGGGGACACCTGCAACATTTCAGAATTTGCTTTTCCAATATATATCCAGTAAGCTCCAGGTTTCAGAAGAATTTAAAATAATAATGCTGTCTTGCTAGTATTGGCGTTATTGGGACTGTATGAAACAGTTAATTGGTACTGTTCGTGTTGTAATTTAAATTATTTGGCAAGTTTTTGAGCTTTTGAAATATTAATAATAATAAAAAACGGTTTCATTAAAATGAGTATAAGATATTTTGTCTTCTAGACCCAGTTAGATGGGGCAGTCTCACGTAGTCAGTCATAATATATTGGCCACTCAATCACATTCCATTTTTTCAATAATTCTTACAGTTTTTAGATATATTGGCAAATGTTATCAGGTGTTTGTGTATGTGTTTTATTAATTGCATTGGATAATAAACATTCCCAGTAAAACGCTTATATACAATAGATATAAGTGCAAATACAATCACATCAAATATTTATTTTATAGTGGTGGAACAGGTTTACATCAGTCTGCAAGGACAATTGCAGATATATCCTCCCACTGTCCTACACAGCTTGAAGCAGCTGGGGTACAGTGGGTTTCTGTTCAGCAGAGCAGCAGAGCATACATATTAAACCAATTTAAAATGGCTAGAGCATAGCACTTTATACATAGGAATAGGGATGTGAGTGCTTATGCAGATTAACACAGAACAGTTGAGCCACAGAAAAGGGCAGGGAGTAGAGCTGGGCAGGATTTAAACATTAAGGGAGAAGGAGAATAGAGGAGCCAGACAGGATGAGACTCAGGATGGTGAGTAAGGAGGGTTATGGGGGCGGGTGTGGAACATGAGAGTAAAGTTACAAAACGCCATTTGTTCTGTATTGAAACTTAGTGGCAAATTATTCCAGACAGATGTTAGCTTTCAAAAGAATGATCTGTCAGAAAAATTAAAAGTCGGTGGTTTTTATATTGAGGAGTAGGGTTTTGTGTTAATTTGATTTGGTAATAGAGTTTGAGAAATATGAGCAGAAACAATCTGCTTCCAGGACCTAGGACCTGAAATGAAACAAACCTGAGTCCAAATTAAGGTTTGTAGGTTTGGTTGTGAGTCTTGCTATTGTTTTTTTTTGTAAGATGAGAAGAAAGAGAATGATGTTGGCTTTGTACATAACATAGTGTAATGAGTTAATAATACTTACATTAGCATAAGACACATACTTGTCTCGCCACTGCAGAGCTTGCTTTTTAAGAGATAAGTGGCATCTGTCTTTGAACCATGTGCGGTTTGCGTCCATCCCTTGACTTTCCATTCAGTTCAATGGGCAGAGATGCCAATTCATTACAATAGTCATATTTGTGTTTAGTGTGAAGTGGTAGATCCGGTGAGTATTAGATGCAAGGTCAGCAGGGTTGAGAGAGACTGAGAATGTAGATTGCAATGTCATCAGTAAGAAGACTTTTAGTGCTTGAGCATCCCAGAGAAAGATCATGTACATAGAAAAGCAATGGTAGAGGACTGAGGACCTCCAATGACTCCTGTTGCGCATGGTGCTGGGCACAGATGAGATGATATACAGAGTGCATGGATGTATTCAATGAAGAATTGAAGCTGTTCATTGATTTGCTCTGAAGCCAGATTGGTTAGGTAACAAGAACTACAGTTGTTGTATTCCAGGTATTCCTGCAGTTAGCTGGTAAGTAATTTTTGGAAGGCTGAATGTAACTAGAGCAACCAGTAGGAGATCCAGGTTTGAACATGAATGTTATGCAGTTGTTTTGAATGAAAATGGGGAGATGGAATTGAGAATGCAGAGGTTCATGAGATGTTGGAGGTTTGATATGAGTTAGTGAAGATGTGTTTCAAAGAATAACAGAGACAAGAAATGGGTCTACATTTTTTATTTATTAAGAAATTGAATTCGATACTAACAGAAAAACAAGTAGAATACTCTCTTGGCCTTAATTCTCTTTCCCTGGAAGTCATGGTCTATTATTCTCGGAGAATGACTGGCTCGATGACAGGATAAGATTTATTACAGGTGAGTACAGTACAGAATTTATAATAAAGTTAGATGATTGCACTTCATTAAAGGCAAGGCTCGTCTCAGAGCCTCACAACCAAGCTTTCATTTTTAAAAAATTTGGAGATTTAAAATCACACCCAATAAGGTGCAAACACTGGATAATTACAATTAATCTGATGCAAACACTGTAGAATCTGAGTAATGGTTCTTGATATCCTTAAATAGAGCAAAAACAACCATACACAACAAGTATTACAGGCAAGCCCGCAAGCGCCCGGCCAGTCTACAGGGGTCACTGGTGCGCGGTGAGCTGAGGACACCCTGGATGACCTAAGCTCTCCCTCTCCCCGGGCGGCGCTCGGCCAATTGTGCGCCGCCCACTGGGAGTTCCCGACAGTGGAATAGCCTGGACTCGATCCGGCAATGTCCAGGCTATAGGATGAATCCTGCACTCCACGCGGTGCTCCTTTAGCAGATGTGCCACTATGGAGCCCACTGAGTCTCTTTTTAATGTTTTTTTTTTTTTTTTAATCTGATCTCATGAGGATGGCTGCAAGCAAGCTGAAACTCAAGTGCCGGTGCTAAATATCACTCTAAAAATATTATCAAAACTCAATCAGTAAGGAAATGCTTGTGTCAAAGGTGTAATTGATCTGCCAGTTTTCAAACAGAAAGTGGGAACTGCTTAATTTAATTGAGAAAGCTAGAGCTTTCAGCAGTTACTTTGTAATCCATTAATTGGCCATATGATTTAGAACTTTTTTTTACATTCTTATAGGTTCTGGTATTGATGGTGACACCGTTCATGTTTTTCAGTATCATTTAGTAAAGTGTTCCACAATGATCCATTTTGCGAGCCTTTTGTGTGAATGGTTTTGTGATGTGCATTTATAACTTAACCATAACCCCTCTTAATAATCAATTATGCAGTGATACTGTATGAATTCATTCTCACGGAGTGATGCACATGCAAACCGCATGTAGCATGAAAAAGCTGGTCATCATCTATTGTAGGTTTATATACTGTAAAAGGAAGGTTGTATGTGGGAACAGTAAGTGATGTTTCGCAGGTTAGCGGCTAATCCAAACTGACACCTACAAAAAACACAGCCCAGTGCTTCAAGTATTGCTCATCCTTATTAGACAGCTTTTTGGGTCTTCCAGTCCTGGGTTTGTCAATTACAGATGATGTTTCTCTACTTGTTGATTATGCTTCAGATACCACACCTTGAAACTCAAGTGATGCGAGCTATTTCACTCAATGTTTTTCCTTCTTTATGCAAGTGAAGGTTGTTATAATAGTAGAAAACACAAGTGGAGGCTTTGAGTAAATTGTTGATGCTCATAATGCATCAGAGTAGAAAAATGCAAGCCAAGTACAAGGTTGTCCTGGAAGAAAACTTGCTTCCTTCTGCTCTGACAATGTTCCCCAACTCTGAGGACTGGTTTTTCCAGCAGGACAATGCTCCATGCCACACAGCCAGGTCAATCAAGGTGTCGATGGAGGACCACCAGATCAAGACCCTGTCATGGCCAGCCCAATCTCCAGACCTGAACCCCATTGAAAACCTCTGGAATGTGATCAAGAGGAAGATGGATGGTCACAAGCCATCAAACAAAGCCGAGCTGCTTCAATTTTTGCGCCTGGAGTGGCATAATGTCACCCAACATCAATGTGAAAGACCGGTGGAGAGCATGCCAAGACGCATGAAAGCTGTGCTTGAAAATCAGGGTTATTCCACCAAATATTGATTTCTGAACTCTTCCTAAGTTAAAACATTAGTATTGTGTTGTTTAAAAATGAATATGAAATTATTTTCTTTGCATTATTCGAGGTCTGACAACACTGCATCTTTTTTGTTATTTTGACCAGTTGTCATTTTCTGCAAATAAATGCTCTAAATGACAATAATTTTATTTGGAATTTGGGAAAAATGTTGTCAGTAGTTTATAGAATAAAACAAAAATGTTCATTTTACCCAAACACATACCTATAAATAGTAAAACCAGAGAAACTGATAATTTTGCAGTGGTCTCTTAATTTTTTCCAGAGCTGTGAATATATATATATATATATATATATATATATATATATATATATATATATATATATATATATATATATATATATACAGTACTGTGCAAAAGTTTTAGGCAGGTGTGAACAAATGCTGTAAAGTAAGAATGCTTTCAAAAATAGACATGTTAATAGATTATATTTATCAATTAACTAAATGCAAAGTGAGTGAACAGAAGAAAAATCTAAATCAAATCCATATTTGGTGTGACCACCCTTTGCCTTCAAAACAGCATCAAGCATCAATTCTTCTAGGTACACTTGCACACAGTTTTTGAAGGAACTTCGGCAGGTAGGTTGGCCCAAACATCTTGGGAGAACTAACCACAGTTCTTCTGTGGATTTAGGCAGCCTCAGTTGCTTCTCTCTCTTCATGTAATCCCAGACAGACTCGATGATGTTGAGATCAGGGCTCTGTGGGGGCCATACCATCACTTCCAGGACTCCTTGTTCTTCTTTACGCTAAAGATAGTTCTTAATGACTTTCCCTGTATGTTTGGGGTCATTGTCATGCTGCAGAATAAATTTGGGGCCAATCAGGTGCCTCCCTGATGGTATTGCATGATGGATAAGTATCTGCCTGTACTTCTCAGCATTGAGGAGACCATTAATTCTGACCAAATCCCCAACTCCATTGCAGAAATGCAGCCCCAAACTTGCAAGGAACCTCCACCATGCTTCACTGTTGCCTGCAGACACTCATTCGTGTACACTCTCCAGCTCTTCGTTGAACAAACTGCCTTCTGCTACAGCCAAATATTTCAAATTTTGACTCATCAGTCCAGAGCACCTGCTGCCATTTTTCTGCACCCCAGTTCCTGTGTTTTCGTGCATAGTTGAGTCGCTTGGCCTTGTTTCCACGTCGGAGGTATGGCTTTTGGCGGCAAGTCTTCCATGAAGGCCACTTCTGACCAGACTTCTCCGGACAGTAGATGGGTGTACCAGGGTCCCACTGTTTTCTGCCAATTCTGAGCTGATGGCACTGCTGGACATCTTCCGATTAGAAGGGAAGTAAGCATGATGTGTCTTTCATCTGCTGCAGTAAGTTTCCTTGGCCGACCACTGCGTCTCACGGTCCTCAACGTTGCCCGTTTCTTTGTGCTTCTTCAAAAGAGCTTGGACAGCACATCTGGAAACCCCTGTCTGCCTTGAAATTTCTGCCTGGGAGAGACCTTGCTGATGCAGTATAACTACCTTGTGTCTTGTTGCTGTGCTCAGTCTTGCCATGGTGTATGACTTTTGACAGTAAACTGTCTTCAGCAACCTCACCTTGTTAGCTGAGTTTGGCTGTTCCTCACCCAGTTTTATTCCTCCTACACAGCTGTTTCTGTTTCAGTTAATGATTGTGTTTCAACCTATATATTGAATTGATGATCATTAGCACCTGTTTGGTATAATTGTTTAATCATACACCTGACTATATGCCTACAAAATCCCTGACTTTGTGCAAGTGTACCTAGAAGAATTGATGCTGTTTTGAAGGCAAAGAGTTGTCACACCAAATATGGATTTGATTTAGATTTTTCTTCTGTTCACTCACTTTGCATTTAGTTAATTGATAAATATAATCTATTAACATGTCTATTTTTGAAAGCATTCTTACTTTACAGCATTTTTCACATCTGCCTAAAACTTTTGCACAGTACTGTATATATATATATATATATATATATATATATATATATATATATATATATATATATATATATATATATATTAGTTGAAGAAATCATCAGATGGCTTTTTAATTTTTACTTTTTTATTTTTAAAAGTTGCCTAATTTAGTCATGTGATCATCAATAAGATTAACAAGCATTACATATTACTTATCACAATTTAAACTTTGCATACTGTAAAGTACGTATAAGACACGTATTTTCCTAACATTAGTATCTTGAACTTAATTCAAAACACGTGATTTTCTCTGAGCTGGAGAGTTTACAGAAAAACAAAACTCAGCATTCACTCTTGCAAAACAGTCTGTCTCCTCACAGTAGTTACTCTACAAACAGCACGTACCAATGGTAGGAGTTGATGTGCCACCCCCCCCCCCTTTCCTTCAGCTCTGACGTTTGGGGCGTGGCTTGTGCTGTAGGACATTTTCGGCTCAACTCAGCACAAGTCACACTTTCCTTATCAAAAACATAAAAATCACAGGGCAGAAGAGACGTTTAACGGGATTCAAATCTAAAAGAAAAACATGGCTGCTTATGACTTTAATTTTCTGCTGGCGACCGACTCCTACAAGGTAAATTAGAATTCATTTTCATTGCAATGTGATTCTTATGTGCCGACCACGGAATTCGTTAAGCTCTACAGCAAACCAAAAAAGCAGAATTATTACTGGATTGTTTGTGTACTTTCCCAACAGCAGAATATTAAATATTGGTCTGTTTATGTGAAAATATAGGCCAGTCAGTCATTCATTTGCACATTCTTAGCTTCAGTAGTTTTTGCGGTGTGGTATCAAGCGGTACGACTACGTAAGGGGGAGGGACCATAACAAAGGTTACCAGTGGCAGCAGTACATTGTACTAGATTGAGGTTAAGATAATTGCACGGCTTGTGTTACCAAACAAGGGATGTTTTCAGCAGTTGCTCCAAATTACCACTAGACTAATGAAACCTATGGAAAGGTGTCCTTTGCGTTATTCTGTAGTGGGAGTGCTATGTAAAGAAAACGAAACTTTGGACCCATATGCACTGCGTCATTGAGTTTCGTTTCAGTGGTGGTACACAAATAATATAAGAAGTGCATTATGTATTACTGTGTCCTGAGCGGGAATAATGCTGATAATAACCAATTGTGAAGAAAATGCATCCATAGAAAACATCGGTAAGGATGCAATTCAAACGTCAATCGTCCAAGTAGATAGACGTTTCGGCTTGTGTCTACTGGAAATACCCTTTACTGGTAAACATCATGGGCCAGAAAGAAATGCCTCTCTTACTTCTAGTCACTGATTTCAGTTCCACAGTAAATTAAATACACATGACTCATAAAGTGAAACGGTCAAAATGCATACAGTTTACTGTAAAGGGTGTGATTTCATCAAATCGAATACTTTAGATACTGTAGCCTATGCATTTCAGTAATGCATGTGTTCCTGTCTTAAAAAGTATATATTCAAGTTCTTGAGGTCATGGCGAGCTAAAGGCTTGTTCAGTCCTCTGATTGGTTGGTTGTGGCTTCAGAAATGTTTGATACAAGACATTTCACTCAGTGCTTTGTACTGTCAGTTGTTTAAAGTGTGCAACAATACAGTGACATCATTTGGAGAATTTACATACATTCTATTCTGTCTAAGATCATGCTGTGTTAATGTACTGTACGCTATATTTTAGTACTAAGGTACAGTATATTAACTCCCAAGGCCTCTTGATAACTGATTGTGGTTGGTGACATACTGGACAAACATGCTTTCATTTTCACTTCCTTCCAAACTTTTAATTCACATATTAATTCACATACTTGTATCACTGGGTGATGTACAGTACACATAGTGTAAGGGGAATGTACAGTACACAGAAGAGACTCTTACTGTATGTAAGATATTTGTTATAGACCTACAACTAAAGTGTAAGAAATTGCCAGGGTGTTAAGAGTGAAATAAATCTCTATTTATTTTAAGATTTAAAGTTACAGAAATGGGCGATTCAGTGAGACTGATTGCCTAACCCTGCATGCAATTGATGAAGTGCTGTTAAATTCTATTGCACTTAGGTTTATAGTGCTTTAAAATGCTACCAGTTCAAGATATCTCTGACATCTCTTAGTATTTTTCTTTGTGCATTGCATTTTTTCTATAGATTAGTTAGAAAGCAGGATTTACAGTACTTATAAAGTAAGTGTAAATAAAATATAGAAAGAAACAACCAAGTTTTCAGTGTAGTGTAATATGCATTGTATATAGTCTATGTAATCAAATTGAGAAACAGAAAATATAGCCTCTACATGTGATTCATTAGCTTATGTGGTTCAAATAAAGAGAGTGTGTGTGTATAAATGTACCTAAAATAACTAAGCTGCATCATTCAACAAATAGTATAGTTTGTGAAAGGAAAAAAATAATATTTAAATGTAATTAGAAAACATTTCTGTCCAATTTGTGTATTCAGTAAAATCTTTAGCTCAACAAAAATACTTCTGAAAAAAGGATTAGAGTAATCACACAAAGGTATGATCAAGTAATCCTCTTGATCCATGTGCATGAATGGGTGTGTTATTTCAGTGCTGAGTATTGTGCAATCTCAATACCAGATACACTAACGATTGGTCAGTTAGATAACAGTTGATCCTCATGGAATGTTGTTGCAAGTGATGTAACCAAATTTATAAAAGGGGTATTTAATTACTAGCCTGATTGGTCAAAACAGGTCACATGGGGGTGTTCATATTTAAGCATATTACCATGGGTTGGCACTTCTTTTCAAAAAAGGGCAAATCACTGGTAGATATCCATACGCCACCAGAATAAAAATAATAAAACAGCAGCCATTTTATCGCAATAAAAATAACTAACCAGATTTATGTAAATGTTGACCTTTTGGAAAACCGAAGTGTACGTGAGATTTTGAGTAGTGACAAAAAGCAAAAGTAAGTCTTCAAATCAGTTCAAAACTCTCCATTCTGATCTCTCTGCCCCAACTACAGCAGTTCCCTATCCCATTCTGAAATACATAGTTTTGAAAAAAAAATGTCTTCAACTTTCAGCTTTTTTAAAAAAAAAAAGAATTTGGGTGGCTCTTAAAAGAGCCTTTTGTGGTTAAATGGATATTTTGCATCTCCTGCTGTGCCTGCTGCCACTGCTGCCACCCCCTGCTCAGCTGTGTGATCTGATGATGTTATAAGTGCATCTCAACAATTCCTGTCCTAACTTTCTCTCCACATCAGTCTGTCCGGGTATGATAATAACTATTTTAATCTTCAAAAACAGATTTATAAATTCGATGGAATGAAATAAATTGAAATGTACAGTAACTGTAACCAAATGAAGTTGGCTGTATTGCTCCAAGAATTTCAACATTTTCGTACTGAAGTTGTTGACTTAAGTAACTATTCTTTTTTTTTATTTTTAGCTGTAAAATTACAGTAAAACATATTGTCAAAACTATTAGGATGAATGAGACAGAAATCTAGTAGCTGTTATCAAAGGAATCTGAAATTTAGGGAAATATTTCATACCACACCTAATTAGATTTTTTTTTTTGGATTCAGTGTGCTAGTGAGAGCCTTGCAATGACCAGCTGTTACATAGAGCGTGTGTGTGTGTGTGTGTGTGTGTGTGTGTGTGTGTGTGTGTGTGTGTGTGTGTGTGTGTGTGTGTGTGTGTGTGTGTGTGTGTGTGTGTGTGTGTGTTTGTCTGTGTGTGCAGGGTTGGGGGTTGAGCCTGAGATGTAGTCCAATAGCCAGTTGTGTTGCTGTTTTTCACAGTTGCTGCCGCTTGTAATCATATAGTCACAGTGTTACCAATGATGTCATAATGTCATGGAAATGTAGGCAGTATTGATCCCATTGATCAGTCAAGACTGCAACGATAATCTGCATACTGTGCTGTAAAGTGATTCATTATGTTGGTGCTAGTGGCCATTTTATACATGATTCACTGAGACAATCGGTGTCTTGGTATAGTCTTTACATTGACTCTTCCAGTTGAATAGTGGGGTGGAGGTAGTTACAAAATGGACACCTTTAAACAGGTAGATCTTGTTCAGCCAGTACAGTGGTTGCATTTTTGTTTTTGAAGAAATGACTGATTCAGTAGTTGAGGGAAACAGTGACTGTGCAAATACAATACTTAGACAACCTAAAGGAGGCGGGAGAGAGGCTATAGAGAATACAGAGAGCATTGTCATGTAGGGTTCGAAGGGGTGGGGATGAGAGACTTTAGAGGGAGTAACTGGTGTCTGAATTTGTTTCCAACAGTTTGCAGCATTTCATTCCCATCTCCTCCTGTACGCATTACAGTCAACCTTACTGCAATTCCTTAAGCCAAAGGGCTACAGCAGGAGATTCAGCAGCCACAACCATTAACACGTTGTACAGATAACACAAACTGCCATACCACCAGAACTCATCATCTCAAACTGTGTAAATCACCTAAGGGAGATCCAGATCTTCAGCACAAAATATAAATGTACAGTAGACCTGTTATTTTAGAAGGGGATGCTACTGTACAGTGCAGTGTATATTAAAATTACCTTTGTAAATAATGGCATATTCAAAGGCTTACAATAATAATGAAACAAGAGTCAGCAGCGTGAATATATTAATAATGACGTGGTATGTAGCTTATTTTAAATCCCACAAATTGTGCATTGTGGGTGTGCTGCGAGATAATTATAGTGCAATTATCAAATGTCTGCCGTAGGAGCCTAGGATAGTAGGTGTCCTTCAATTACCAGCCCAGTTCTGAATTCCTTATTTGGAAAACTGTGGGTGTGTGGTCATGTTAAACTGACAAATCATGGGCAACATTCCAGGTTAGAGGCCAAGAAAATGTGAAGTTATATGTAATATACAATAACGTTTATGAGTCACATCAGGGTAGTCTCTGATTCTTACAGACCACAGAATACAGCAGTATTTATTTATTTATTTATTTATTTATTTATTTATTTATTTAGTATTATTATTTTGTTAATATTAAGGTACATTGTAATCAAAGTACAACATGCTACATTGGTTTCGTTTTCAGAAGATCAGGCTGACTCAGGAAAGCAGAATCTTGTCTGTACCGTTTTCACTTTTAATGGCACAATATTCACCAAAGTGTGCTGTTAATTTTTGGTCCGTTTACTATCAGTTTGACCCTATACATATTTTTCATGAAGACTGGGAAAATTGTGATATGTTAAAGTATAATACATGTGGTGCTGTGGATTACTGTCCAATATTGCTAGCAACACCTTAAAAACTATTGTGCATAGAAAATTGATTACATTGTTTGTGCATATAGTAATTAAAATATAGTAATTTTTTTTTAAAACCTTATTCATGCTGATTTATACCAGTTGGGGGTCAAAGCAAACTCCAAAAAAAAAAAAAAAAAGTTGTTTAAATACATAACAAGTCAGCGGAACAACCAATCAAGAGAAAAAAAAAACAAATTTAAAAAAGTTATCACTGTCTTTTATTACTGAACACATGCTCACTAGGGACTGACGTTGCCGGGATGCTTAATTCTTCAGACCAAAGATACAACTTTTGGAACTATGGTTTTCTTAATTTTGACTCTGGGGCAGTTCAGATGAATAAATGCAGATTTTGTTTCAAGTTTTGTAAGGTGCCGTCTCATTAAATGGTCACGTAAATTAGTTGTGTTGCCGGAGTATCCCAAACATTACTTTCCTTACTTTACTTTCTTGCCGTCTTACTTTAGAAAATAATTGCCAAACATCAGAAGGCATTGTAGCTCGCTTGAAACTGTATTTGTGATTTTAGCACAACGCTCTTTACTTGCTCTGTTACTCTCCTGCACAGATGCAATCCCATCAGTAAACACTCCCAGGGGGCGGGTCAGGGGGGAGAAGATGAGCTCAATCGCATGCAGATTCAGAGAGTCAGACCTGAGGGAAGCAGAGAAGCTCTGCGCTAAATGCAAGAAATAATTGATGATTCCAAATGTAATAAAAAAAATAAAAGCTTTCCTTTGCTTAAACCCTTTACACAAAAACGATGCACAGGCTTGACTATCGATAGTTGTCAAACGATACAATGCATCACCTCAGCCTTAGTTATAACTATGTAATGCAAGAAATATTTACAGTACTATTACTATGCCCCCTTTTTGCGGTAAGTCTATCAAGTCCATCCCTGATATATGTCCAGTTCACGTCTATGTTGAGCCATTTGGCTGTTCCACTTCACACCCAAATCCCTCCTGTTTTGTTTGACCTGCTGTTTTTGGCGTGCGAGACAGGATTCTGTCTGTGCCAGCTTCCCCATCTGACACCTAGTTATCTGTGAGTTCTGTGACCTTGAGATTAAATTAAAACTAACTACATCTTTTCCCGTAGCAAGGAAGCTGCAGCACTTTACCATTAACAAGATGTCTTTTTTTTTTTTTTAAATACTGTAGATTCTAGAATGTTGTGGGTTAGATGGTGCATAGCACAGCACTGAGGTGAACTGGAATAGGCTTGATATCTGGCCAATAAGATGGTCCCTTCTACAGTAGTTGGTAATGGAGTGGTCCTTGAAGTCAAGAACTGTAATGGTAGATGGTGAAGTGATGAATTGTGTATTCATGAATGTTGATTCTTCTTTACAAGATATGTATTGTGATACATGAGTAAAGGCATTACAGCGAACGATCCTTTGTTCAGGAAAGGTTAGTTTCGGGGAAAGGTTGAGAGCAACAGGTCGTGCTCTCCTCCTATGCACCGTGTCAGCACAGCTTGGGTGCGATTTTATGATTTGTGTTTGTTTAAATCTTTTGTTTGTTTTAGTTCCTGTTTTGTTAATAAAAGTATGCTTCAGCACTTAAACTGCAGTTGTCCACCTCTGGATCTATTTTCTGACATTTACCAGCCTTGGCCACAAAGCTACCCTTTCCAGACTCGTATTGTACATTACAAAGTAGCCCATCAAGTAAGTCCTGTATATCATGATTTGTACTGTAGAGTGACTTGTATATCAGGATGTACTTCGGGAAATCTGCCACTGTACAAAATATACAAACAACATTGCATTCTCCTCTGAAACAATGATGTACAAGTCACATTAAAATTAAACTAAAACATTGGTTTGATGTGATAGTCTACTAATCTGATAATGAACTTCTCTGTGTTCCAGTAGGTGTTTGGTTCTGACCATCGTGCTGTTTGTTTCATTTCAGATCACACATTACAAGCAGTACCCTCCAGACATCAATAAAGTGTATTCTTACTTTGAATGCCGCAGAAGGAAAGGAGACCGGTTCAAAGAGGTTGTGTTTTTTGGCCTCCAGTATCTTCTGAAGAAGTATATTTCAGGTATAGTTACATCACCAGAGACATTAGCACAGGGTTTGAACATGGCAGCATTTAAAAAAAAAAGAAAAAAAACATTGTAAGCCTCTGTCTGAATTAATTTAGCTCCCTGACTATAAAAAACACACATTCTGTGAAGTGAAGGTGTGTTCTGTACATTTTAGAGTCTCAACCATCCTGCTCATAGATTAGTCTCGAGGCAACTACACTTGTATGTGGCTGTTCAGAGCCATCCTTTTTCATTTAACTTGCACACAATGATCCACAGTTCAGTGGCTGCCCAGGATTGTTGCCTCTTCTCTGTTAATATCGATTGATTTGTCTCTCCTGTAGGCCAGGTTGTAACAGAAGAAAAGATTCAGCAGGCGAAACTGATTTATCAGTTGCATTTTAAACAATCCGTTTTTGACGAAGAAGGCTGGAGGCGAATCTTAGAGGTAAAAACTTTACTTGTGAATGTGTAAAAATGGTGATGTAAGAAATATTACAACATAGTAGAAAATGATACTTAATTAGCTATAGTTCTAGGTACTGTAAGTAGTATCTGGCCATTCGCTGTTTATTAGCTACAGTACGTATTAATATATCGGGTGAGAGACATTTTGGAGGCTGGTATGAAAATGCTCTCCACTTGTGTTGTTTTTTTCCCCCAGAGCATTATGGGACTAAATTGTCTTTCTTCTGTTTTTGTGTGTAAGAAACACGATGGTCGCCTTCCAATCCGTATCAAAGCCATTCCTGAAGGAAAGATCATTCCCCGCGGGAACGTCCTCTTCACAGTGGAGAACACAGACCCCGAGTTCTACTGGCTTACCAACTATATTGAGGTTTGTCAATTCTCTCTGTTTCTCACTCTGACATGGCACGAGTGAGTGTGAAGCAGTGCCGGCGGTATGAGTGGTCTCTTTTTATTGATCTTTTTATTTTAAATGTAATAATGTTGAAACTGTTCAGCCATATCTTAAACACTCAATCATAAAATCTGAGAAACTGAATAAACCTCTTTTTAGACCACGAGAGATGTGCAGAAAATTGATATTATTTCCTCCTTTTTAAGGTGTTTTTATCATTCAGAGTTGAACGACTATGCAGCTATGAATTATGAACTTTTTTGTGTCCTGGAAAGTTTACCTGATTTAGTGTGCCTTTCCATTAAAAAAGTTTTATTAAAGTTAAAGACTTTAAGCTACAGTAATCTACATAATGCCAGTTATACTCAGAGTGCTACATTATAAATGAAAATATAAATTATAAACATTCTAAATATACATATTATTTAATATATATATATATATATATATATATATATATATATATATATATATATATATATATATATATATATATATATATATATATATATATATATATAAGTTACATTAGTATATTTGTAAATGTATGTGTGTATATATATATATATATATATCTATCTACTTTAAAGCTTCCTTTTATGTATATGGTCATACCAGGTTCAGTATGCTTTTTTGTGCCATGCAACCTGGAGTTTTCTTTTGTCTCTTTACAGACTATGCTAGTCCAGATGTGGTATCCCATCACTGTGGCAACCATTTCTTGGGAGTTTAAAAAGATCTTGGCAAAGTATTTGAAGGCCACTTCAGGAAGCCTGGATGGGCTGGAGTATAAACTGCATGATTTCGCCTACAGGGGTGTTTCTTCTCAAGAGGTAAGGGTGAGCTTCATTGTGGCTGCAAAAATGCTACCAAAATCCACACTTAATACCTCAAAATCCATTCAAAGGTCAACAGCTGCAGCTCTGCCAGTGTTCAAGTGAAATATATTTTAATAAAAAAACAACTTTTGAGGAAACGTAGGTACTGTACGGTACACCATTAACCTTCAAGGTATAATACAGCAGTGAAGATCCTTTAAAAAAAAAAAAAGAAATGTTTGAATCAACTGTGCTTGTAGTCTTTAATTAATTCTAGTTTTGAATCAGCTGCACTATCTTTTCAGTTTACCCTAAACCAACAACAATTTCTTAAAAGATACATTATTAATCTGAATTGTATTTGATTAAATATTGATACATTCCGAAGTCAGATGGGGTAAAGCTGTTATCAATCATGTATTTGTTGTTCATACTGGCAGCTTAGCAGGGACACATTCACTTTCATTTCTGAACTTCGTGTTGGTTTTGGTCTTAGCTAGTTATCCATTCTGTTACATCTTCCCCCCCCACCTGTCCTCTGCAGATTGGCAGATTAACCTTTGCCTTGCCAAGCATTGTACAGTTATAAGTCTGGTGTGGGAATAGGAATCAGCAGATGTCATTATTAATTTATTTTCTTGGGGGAAACCTACATTTCCACAAACGCAAGGCAGTTAGCAGGCAGCAGCATTCTTATCTCTGTGAATTGCTTATATTCTTTGTCTCAACTCGAAGGCTAAATTGGAAATCTGTCCTGTTTTGGTATTTATTAGTGTGTGCCCTGCTTTGCCGCTGTATATCAGTGACCATAAACTGCAGAGGCATCACTGTAGAAGAACACTCTGGATTACTTTCCTGTAGAATGATGTGTGTGTAGCAAGCTTTGTTGTTGATCAGCATTTTAGGTATTTGGCATTGAGTGAATCTTCGTGGAGATGAGGGATAAGCTTTTAGTTGGAAAAACTTATTTTCTGTTTTGTTATTGAGAAAAAGGAGGATGGGGGGAGACATACAAGAAAGAACAAAATAGTTGTTACCTTTTCCTGTTCATATGCTGTTTGCAGTCTCCAATAAAATCATAATGTAACATACGCAATGTGCTAGCTGTCAAACGTGTGGTTTTTAATATGGAGCGCAGCGCACTTCTTGTGTTCCTCTTTATCTTCGTCCAGAAACAGGTCTGTGCTGAAGACTCTGAACAGAGCAATTCTTATGTGAGTTTAAGATATGGTTTAGCCAGGCACACCCCTAGTAAATGTTTCAGTATTCCGTTTGAAGAAGTAATCAGCTATAATCACAGCAATTACAGTAATAACAATGAGACTAATGGGGCTAATTTATTCTATTTCAGCAATAGCATGGCAATATAAAACTGTCACCCCAGGGAATACATTGATTTTGAAAATGTTAATTTGTATATTAGTACAGTATTTCAATCGTTATTTCAGTATTGATCATAGCTGTATAAATCATTGGAAAAAAAAGAGTGGGATATGGGTGGAATTGATCATAAATTGACAACTGGGAATCAATAGAAAGTAATATTAAATAATTTTAACGTGTATTTGCATTTGAATTTCTGCCACAATGCCTCAGAATCATGCCTGCCACTGAGTATACAATATTATTAACCATACACAAGATGACTACGCTAATAAATCTGTGTTATACGAACATGCATTATTAATTGCCTGTGGTTCCAGGCACCTAATATAATATTGGCTAGACCAATATGTTACTCTTCTCTTGCTAAATAACTACAGCAGATTGCTTGTGTTTGGATTTCAGTTGACAATTTTACAAACCCAGACACCTTCAGTTCAGTCCTCGCAGCCGTCTGCTCAAGACAGAAGCAGTTCTAGGAAAAGACAAATGAGGTTGTCATGAATAAGGCAGCTGGTGCATATCCTTGATCGCTGCAGTTTGAAACTCAGCGTGATCTACATCCAGTATTAAAATGTCTACCAAATGCCCTCAAAAATGGGCTTTTAAAAAAAGTGGAGTGACTCAAAGCTGATGTTCTTAGTAGTTGTTGTTATCATCAATTGACTGCCTCAGTGCTCTTTCAGATCATCAAGTTTTTGAAGTACTGTTGTTCTCATTTACTATATTCAGTCTATTTAGTGAAAAATGCCATTCAATATTTATGCATGATCTACTAGGTGTGGTATACTGTTAATGGGCATTTGAGTTCAAGATGGTGCATTCATTTTAATATTCGCTTTCATTTCTGTTTTAAATTGTACGTATACAATTTTCTTCTAAAGCATACTGTATATGTGTTTGTATGTTTGTCATGTCTGTAACTGAGCATCCCCTGTGAGGGGCTGGTAAATAAGAAGTTTATACAATATGCAGTAGAGGATGCTATGGGGATGCTGTAAAATAAAGGCACACACACAGGCACCACGCCCCCTGCCCCTGCTTCGATGCTGTCTCTGCCTGCGTTCTGAGCAGTATAATGGCTCAGATTGCCTCTCCCCGTTTGTTTTTTGATTTTTATTTGTGCTTCCCGTATTCTCAAGAAGGAAAGATTTCTAAATAAAACATTGATTTACCAGTGGAGAGATCTTAAACAGACCCTCTGTCACTGTGCCTGATTTCACTTTAGAGACACTCCACACCAGTGTGAGAGTTTATGCTGTGTTGAATTGATTTGTAGAGTAGCCATGAACCACAGTAATTGGTTGCTGTGTGTGCGTGTGTGTGTGCGTGCGCGTGCGCGTGTGTGACATGCAATGTCCTTCACTTGATCAGTGAGTTGTGATGTATCAGCAGCGAGCTGTAGCACAGGTGACCTTTTCTTCAATGACATGGTCTATGACTCAGATGTGTTAAAACGGTGCATTGCCCATTGGAACTCAAGCAAGGAAAGGATAGTAAAATAAATGTTGATTCAGGTTTTTTTTTTTTTTTGCTACATCTTTTAAAGGAATACAGTGACCCCTCAAGAAAAATCTGTTTTTTCAGCAGCTGTCCTCATGTGTCACATGGTCTCAAATGAAATACTGTCTGTTTTGATTACTTAGGCTAACTACTGTACTGTAAATGTATTTGTATCTACAGTAAATATCTATATATTTCTCATGCATACTCAACAGCAGTGCAAAGAATGGAACGCAGTCCCTTCGGGAGCAGAAAGTCATCCTGCAATCAACAACAACAAATCTGTTAGAGCAGCCTAGTCACTTAGAAATGGCATGCTAGAAAATTGAAGTATGTCTGCAGCCTTGCTAATCGCGTAATGCCAGGTTGTTTGTTACTATAGTTATAGTGCTCTGACTGTGTTGGCAATTTATTTTAATTTTCTTTACATTTAAAATGGAATGAACTTGTAATGAGCTTTTTTTGTTTATTGGTGGGGGGGGGGTGTGCACTCTGTATTAAAACACAGCAAGAACCTGTATAATTTCAGTGAATATTACGTAAGATTCTGATGAATGTTTGTAATCCATTTGCACTTTTAAAGGGGTAGTGCACCATGTAGCTTTAAACCTACTTTCTATTTATTTATGTTTGTTTTTTCTGAACTAATCAACCAGTAGCATTAAATGTGATTCTAGAACCCTACATCAAAATAACCGTATCTTAGAGCTCAATGAGCCGTCCTGTACAGAATGTAGCTTGCTTTGACAGCCCTGTTCTAGAATGTCATTGAGGAGCTGCTGTAGAAAGGAGCATGGAGCAGTAAGAGAACTATTTAAATGTGAGGTGGATTGATCTGCATTTTTCTGTGAGAAGGAACATTACTGTACTGTACTGTAGTCTTCTGCCTAGCTGTTCTGAAGCGTGAGGGTAGGATTTATTTTTAGAATGTCATTGACACTATCATTTAAGCTTTAACCTTTTGGTTTGAAAGTTCATGGGCTTTAACACTGAATGAGAAATTACTGCAACTGCTTTACTATTACGGTGATTCTAGTTTAATTCTAGTGAAATAGTTTTACGGTATGTAGTTTTGAATGGACTATTTAATAGAGAAAGCGCATAGTGCCTATATTAATGAGTCATGGGTTCTTTCTCATGGCTGTCTCTGCTTACTGCTAACTGGTGTTTGTACAACTTGAACATGCCTTTTTATCAGAATGCATAACACCCTCAGATTTAATTATACTACATTACCGTAGGTGTTTGTCTTCCTTTCAAGTAGTCTGTTAGTCTTTTATTTGTTGAGTCATTTCACCAGCAGTGTTTTTATGGTCAAAGCATGTCACTGCCTGCAAATTCTGTCCTTTGGGGAAGCAACTGGTTGATTTAATGACAGGAAAAAGGCATTGAAGCCGTCTTCTGTGAGTTTGTGGAGTAAGTCACGGCAATAATGAATGCAAACCTAGAAATTCAAATTCAGAGATAAGCTGAACAGAAGCAAATACACAACAGCTTGAGTGACTGTACAGTAAATATTCTCTGGTGTTTGCAAAATACTGTTTTATTGATTTGTGTGATTTGTGTTGCCTCTGCTTATCTTCTAGACCCCTGTTACATTAGATAGCCAGTCAGGTATTTGCTGAGTTTAATCAAAGCGTCTCGCCTATGCAACTGGTACTGGCTCAGAATGTAAGCGTCATGCCAACTGTTACCATAATAAAGATGGCATTGAATCTGACAGGAAGTCAGTGTGCTCTGATGCACCAGATGTTCCCACTGCCTTCTGTCCAGTAAAACCCCAGGAGGCAGCAGTGTTTTTTAATGCTACAGTACCTGGGTAGTAGATTTCAGAGACAATTCCACCTTCTAGGCACTGGGTGGTTTTTGAAATGAAGAATTGATTTGTTTCTCTCTCTGTATGGTTCAAATAAGCAATTATTAAAATGCTGACTCTGATGGAGCAACAGAAAGGCAGTACATGAGGAGAAATGAGAACCGCTGTTTGTACTGTCCAGAATGGCAATTAAACTCGCAAAATATATTTCAGAAAAAAAAACTTGCTTCAGCCAAACAAAAATAATGAAAAACAAAGTACCATATCATCTGTAAATATGTTAAAATATGAACTGCATTTTAATATTGGTCTCTTCTCAGATGTATCCGGTGCAATTCAGTTAGTGTGAACTGTACATGCTAAATTTTTTATATATTAAGAATGATATCAAATCTGTTAGGGCTTCAAATTAAGTGAAAATAAAAACGCTTTTGTGATGTCAAAAGCAGTCTTGATACATAACATTATTTTTCAATATATAACTCTTTTTTGTAGGGAAGCCTTCCCTGTGGGGATGAGTTTTTCTGAAATGTTTCTCATGTATAGTATAATTGACTCTTTCAGTCTGCTTGGCATAGTTGTTTAATGCAGTAGTTCTTGGAGGATTTAGCATTTAGATGTGTGTTTTTTTTAATTTAGTAGTCGCCAATTAATTTTATCCCATTTTTCTCCCAATTTGAAATGTCCATTTGTATTTAGTTTACCACCCCTGTGCTGAATCAGGAGCAGTGAAGATGAGCACACACTGTCCTCCGAAGCATGTGCCGTCAGCCGACCGCTTCTTTTCACTCTGCAGGCCCGCCATGCAGCCAACCCAGAGCTACAGCGTCGGAGGACAACGCAGCTCTGGGCAGCTTACAGGCAAGCCCGCAGGCGCCCTGCCAGTCTACAGGGGTCGCTGGTGCGCGGTGAGCCGAGGACACTGTGGCTGACCTAAGCCCCCCACCCCCCGGTGGCGCTCGGCCAATTGTGCGCCACCCCCTGGCAGCTCCCATCCACAGTCGGCAGTGAGATAGCCTGGATTCGAATCAGTGACGTTCAAGCTATAGGGCGCATCCTGCACTCCACGCAGAGCGCCTATATCGGATGCGCCACATGGGAGCCTCCCTCCATCACTGTTTTTGATTATTAAAATAGCACCTCCATGACTCCAGAAACAGTTTGCTGGCTGTAATATGAATGCACTGCTAGAAGTATTAACAAAGAGTCCTAGGGGGAAATCTCTGTCTGGTGTTAGAACACATACCTGTCGTTTTGATAAATGCCTAATTTTAAGCAAGAGGTCCCGAGATGGACATTAACTTGCCTGGCTGTTTGCAGTCTGTGGTGATTGGAATAGCTGGTTCATTTAACACGGAATAGTTTTTATTCAAGATATTCTCAGATAATTATAATTGAATTTAATGAAATGTACATTGTACTGTCGCAGGCCTTTTGAATAAAGCTTAAAAATAAAATATAAAGCCTGATCCTACTGTGTGTGTGACTACAAATGGCAGATTAGCTGTCAGTGCATTAAGTTGTACAAAATACCTTGTTATTACTCTGACATTGGGATTTAAGACATCAACAGGAGATTACAGTATCTGGGTGTTTCTAATATTCTGGTATGACAAAAACTATTTTGTTCTTCCCATTGTGGTAAAAAATATTAAGGTATACAAAGTGACTTTTATGGAATTTAGAAAATAAATTGTTCCTTTCAATTAAGAGTCTGCACAGCAGACCCTGACAGACTGTACATTACTTGACAAAGCTGCTTTGTAAAACCAAGAATCTCATTTTAAATAGATGTTTGTGGCATCAGTTGACATATTCCCATACAAAAGTCTGAATGGGGAAGAACAACTACATTTTGCTGTATTTCTTATTGCTTACATTTTTAGGTTTAACCTAGATAACTGTTGATGTAAACCAAATATACTGTTTGCTAAAAACAATATATATATATATATATATATATATATATATATATATATATATATATATATATATATATATATATATATATGCAATGGTTCAGTCCAAATGACTATTAACTACTAAAGCAGAAAAGTAATCAAAGCTTTTCATTGCATTAATCCACAATTCATCAGCTCAAGAACACACGCACACACACACGCACACACACACGCACACACACACACACACACACACACACACACTTGTCTTGTTGATCAGACTTCGGTACCATATTGTATCTTGCATTCTGTAAATCAAAAATCAATTCTGCATTCATGTACGTTTTAACATCTTCTTAGATTGCCTAATGTGTAATTTGTGTTGAAATATTAACTGTATCTAACCAGTAACATGAAAGGGTACACATTATGCCTTGCATGCATTATGTTCCATACAGTAATTAACATTAGCGCAAATGGATGAAGTTTCAGCTGCTTTAATGGATCAGTAATTTAAAGTGCGTGGATGCATTCCTGGAACAGTCATCCTATACATTTGATAATTGTGCATTTGTTGCTTTCAAAGTCTGGTTAATGTTTGCCTTGCTTTCACCTTTCAAAAAGGTAGGCAGACGGCCAGCATGGAGTCATGCTTATGCATCTAAAAGAATGTGACCTTTTGAAACACGACTGAATAGGAAAGGACCAGAGTTTATTTATGAGTGATGTATCTTCTATAACAGAATGTGAAAAAAGGTGAATTGCCTTATTGTTTTTATTATTATTATTATTATTATTATTATTATTATTATTATTATTATTATTAATTTATTTTTGCAGTGTTGTGTTGATTAAGTATGCGAGTGCCGATTTTAATTCATTTCAAACACTCTCTACTTTTTGTGGTAATTTGCACTTTCCATGTTGCTGCACTGTTTTTTTTACTTTTTTTTATTGTTTGTTTGTTTTCCTCTTCACAGTCTGCTGCCCTGGGTGGTGCAGCTCATCTTGTCAATTTCTGCAGCACGGACACAGTGGCAGGTCTCCTCATGGCTCAGCAGTACTACAGCTGCTCCATGGCGGGTTTCTCAATCCCAGCAGCAGAACACAGGTAAAAGAACCTTTGGATTGATTCATTTAAAGTGTGTATGCAACCAAGCAGTCCCGTGTCTGTGCAAATCCTGTAAATCCGCCCTTTAGAAGACAATAACATCTGTGCAACCTCCAATTCAGATGCCTCCACATACAATATAAGTGAGTCCGCCTCCAAAACAGTACTATTCAATGATGTTGATGGAGCATACCATTCTCCTCTGGCTCTCCATGCTCAAGCATGTCTATCATTGAAGGTGCCCAGTGATGGAGCTGCTAGTTTTGGAGCTCAAGGGAATAATTGGTGATGTCTTCCATGTTGTGGGGTCAGTTGAGTAGCTAGCTAGTCTTCTTGGCCTCAGTCTCATGCAATCTGTTTCTTAGTTTGGCCACTTTTAGTGTCCAGAAGTGGATATTGAGCCCATGTGCAAGGGGACAGGCAATTCCTCAGTGCTATATTGTGTAGATTTTGGCCATTATGTGGTGTGGTTGGTCTTCCACAGCCTTGGCCAGGATGTCTAGTGTACAAACCTGAGGTTTGATAAGGTGTCCACAATCTGGAAACAGAATGGATCACACCAAATTGAACAGCTTCACGTGTGTATCCCCAGATTCTAGAATTTGAACAGCTGTGACAGTTTGGACTTCAATCCAAAAAATCTTTGCCTGCCACCATCTGGCATCATTAGAAGCCATTATTCCCAAGCCAACAACAACACAATTTTATCACCTGAGCAGCAACCTGACTAATGATCAGATCTGAAGTTTAAATGAGGGTACCTGCTTTAAAGGGGAGACCGCCGGTATAAAATACATCTCACCAGCTGTCGCAATCTGTTGAAGAACATGTAAAAGGTCTACCTGGCGAATGTCTTGACTTTGATTTTGATGTTTATTTTCTCATATTTCATGTTTGCTCCTTTAATTTTTGTGGGTAATCTTAAATTTGAGTATAGAGATATGTGTATTAAAATCGCCAGCAAAAGACGTGACTACCCGAGTAAACAAACAGCAGTGTGAGTGGCTGCCGAGAAAAGACGAACAAAAACGTTACTGCCTGATCTCGAATCATCCACGACATACAGGCAGCTATTTTCAAAGACGCGTCATTAGCTTCCAGAGGAATTTAGAAGCTTTTACAATTTCAGCATTTCGTTATTAGGCTGTGTTCTAACAAACAGTACCAGCTTGGATTGCTGTATTTTCGAGAGCGTCTTAAATTCGAAGGACTACGGCATTTATAGACATGCTTTGAAGGAATCATGTGAAAGAATAACAATGACTAATAAAATATTTAGTTCTCTGAGGAATGCAACATATAAAACGCTCAGAGAAATTCTTGCCAATCGTATTTGGAAACAAAACTGATATCTTTTTATAGAAGAGGGTTTAACATCAGTGTTTCTATTGAGAAAATATACGGTTGGTTTCACAGACCCAGATTAGCACTATTCTTGGACTACCTGTTGTTGTTTTAGGTAAGGTAGTGCTAATCAGTGTCTGTGAAACCACCCGGGAACAGTTCTTCTCTGAAGCATGTGTTCCTCTTGCAGCACCATCATCTCATGGGGCAGACACAGGGAGAAGGAAGCCTTTGAATATTTGCTGGAACAATTCCCTTCCGGTCCCATCTCCATTGTCAGTGACAGTTATGACATTTTCAAGGCCTGCAAACACATCTGGGGGGACAAGCTTAAGGAGCGTGTCATGGAGCGGAAGGAAGGCTCAACGGTGGTTATTAGACCTGATTCGGGGGATCCACAAGAGACTGTTATTGAGGTAAGGACTGGGTAAAATGCAGATCAGTGTACTACCCTTTTCAGCAGACATTGAAGGCATCCAGCTCTTTATGAGTCATTTTACAGCTGATATCAATCATTCCGTCCTTCAGGCGACAGAATGTATGATCGCGTCTCACTGTTTGCTGAAACAGTGGTTTCCAGTCCAAAGAAGTTGCCTCATAATTGATCACCCTGGCTTGCAGGTGTTGTTTTTCAGCAGTGGAAGGAATCAGCCTTCTTTAAACATATGCTGCAGCAGGTTTCCTGGCTGTCTTGATTCCCAGGAAAACATCACAGCGTATTACAGAATATAATTGCCTTAATTAGTTCTCCAGAACATAATGTTATGACACTGCATGTTGATCTGTAAAACTTTTGGCTCTGGTGCTTTTAGAAAAAAAAAAAAAAAGTTAAATCCTGTTAATGTTGTAAAACTGTAATAAGCATTTCAGATAGATAGCTTAAGGACTCAAATGCCCATACAATTTTACTTGATATGCAGCAGTTTTTTGTATTCGTTTTGAAATGGTATGAATTTTGCACTATAGAAGAAGGCTTTGAATATCATGAATTATCACACAATGTGCATTGTGATGCTGTTTTATTTTTTGTCTGTGTATTAAAAAAAAAAAATGTAGCTTTTGTTTACAAGCAAACCTTGTTTCCCCACGCAGGTGTTAAGGATTCTGGAAGAGTCCTTTGGAAGTTCATTGAACTCCGTTGGCTACAAACTGCTTCCCTCTTGCATCCGAATCATACAAGGAGATGGAATAGATATTCACTCCATTGAAGAGGTATGCAGGTTCTCTTTATAAAGCTTTCATCTTTTATCCACACATGTTGCTTCTCTTTTAGTGCGATAACCACCAGAAAACCTAAGATCTAAAAGTTGTCTGACCATTACACCGATGTTCAAAAAAAGAAATAAACCTTAATGTTTGATCCATGCAGATTCTGAAGAAACTGAAAGATGAAGGCTGGAGTGCAGAAAATCTCGTCTTTGGATGTGGCAGCGCTCTGTTACAGAAGATCAACAGGGACACTCTGAACTGCGCCTTTAAATGCAGCTATGTTGAAACCAAAGGAAAAGGGGTAATCTTTCATGTTGAATACCAATAGATTTGTTGGACAGGCAGCGACCTTAACACTTTGGTGTAAGGTAGACATTATAAAAAGTTTGGTTTTTGATAATAAGTTGAAGGAAAGATTTAAGCCTAAAGCACTAGTGAAGTAAAATGTAACAACACATTTACAAGCCTCAAACGCAGCCGGATCTAGTAAAATAGCACCTACCATAGATATTTCTAATCTAGGGGAATATATATGCAAAACAAACAATCACAAATGTAACAACGTAGAAATGTCAGAAGTTAGACCACCAGGGGAAAGAAACAGAGAATACAGTCGTAGGATTGAACTGCTCTGTTAAAAAGGAAGTGACTGCCCTCCCATCCCAAAAATAATACATCAATGCATGTGTGTTTACAATGCTGTATATTTTCTGCAAGCAAAATTAATGGAATGAACAGGTTATGAAACTGTCCCATACAGTGCCATTATGGCCCAACTGGTGCCAATGTTGGGTTCTAAACTTTAGAGAATTTGGGGTAAAAAACACAACCGTATTAATCTTTTTTTTTTTTTTCGGAAGGATTCTGTTTCCTAACCTCCTTTTATTATAAATGTTTAACCCTTGATAGCAACCGGCTTTCAATTCAACATGAACACATTTTCAGTGAGCTTATTGCTGGCTTCCCAGTGCATTTTAGCAATAATTATAATGGCATGGCCATACATTGCCATTTCTAATCTCGGAGGCTCTTGTACCAGTGCTCATGGGCTATTCTGCTCTACTACTCATCTGAGTACAAATGGTTTGCAGGTCTAATATGGAAGACTTGCTAATAGCACAGATCCAGTGCTTGATCTGTTGAACGTTGCTGCTGCTACAGCATGAACCTATTGATTTAATGTATCTATTTATTTCTTACCAGATGGATGTGTATAAGCAGCCAGTCACGGACCCATCCAAAGGTTCAAAGAGAGGTCGACTGTCTTTAAGTAGAAACTCACTTGGGTTTATAGAAACTGTAGAGCGAGGGAATGGAAAGCCTGAGGAGGTAAAGTTTAATTAAATATTTACATGGTTGTTACCTTTTTAAACGAACTATAGTGATCCGAGACCAGGGGCATCAGTGATCTTTTCCAACGGCGTGCACCTGGCAGAGACAAAATCCTTTTAGTGTATCTATATGGGATTTCATGCCTTTCAATGAATAGGTTTGAATAAATGTTTAAACCTGCAGTCTGTAGATTCAATGCAGTGCATATTAGTCACCGAACTAATGCATTTGGATTGCTTCAAAAACTGCATTTTGTTTCTCTTTCTTACAAGGACATGTTGGTCACAGTTTTTGAAAATGGGACCATTGTTCACGAATACTCACTGGAAGAAGTCCGAAAGAATGCCAGGTTATGGGAGGAGGACTTGGCACAGCTGCAGCATAATGAAGATGCTTTGAATGGGGATGCGCCGCACGATGAATGCATAATGAACGGAGTGCACTGAACCTGTGCAGTTGCACATTATAACATTATAGCTGACATATTTCTAGTAGGGACCAATGAAATACACTATTGTGTTTAGATGGGGGGGGAGATCTGTAAGCGTACTTGATTACTTTATAGGACAGTTGTTCCGACATTGAGGATAATTCATTGATCGATACTAAACCAAATCCCATTTATTCCTCAGAACATGTTGTTTACACTATCACATTCTAGATTTATATTTCAAAATGTAGTTTTTATTGAAGTGTGCTTAACTGGTATACCGGTTCACCTCAGGCAATGATCTGATAATTTGTGTGTGTGTGAGAGAGACCCACTTACATACTCCAGAAATATGGGCAATTGACATGATAACATTAGGATTCCTCTTTCTGGGGTTTTGTTGAGTTTCATGCTTCTCTACATGCATTTGATTTAATAAGATCTAGATGGAATAACTTTTTTGTATTCAGCACTGCAGGTTGGATAACAACGCACTTGCCCCTTCGGTTATTCGGCCAGCCTCGTTTGTGGAATAACTACATTCCACACAGTAGGTGACTACTCATATAAATAGCCCATAACAATCCTATTAAGCAGTTAACACTTCCAGTTGTCCAGTTTTAACGAACAGCTAAAACTAGTAAAAGCACCAAACAAGCCTGGTTCCATTTAAGAAGTTATTGTATTAAATCAGAATTATAGCATTGCTGTACTGGTGATATACTATTTAATGAAGCCATAGATTTTTATTTCAGACATAAGTGAGCTTTTTAGCATAAAGTACTAACTGAATATTTGAAGGCAAGTGCTGTAATCAAATCAAATCAAATAACTAACTGAGCAAGCAGTCATAAGAACACACCCACTGGCCGTGTTGCCTTTTAAATGACCCTCCTGAAAGGTAGTGCATGTATAAATTACATTTGGGAAGTATGTATTTTAAGGTACAGTATAGGATTTCGACTTTGTAAATCTGTAGTAAAAAATGCTGCTCGCTGACTAAATGTAATATTTTGTACAGGAAAGCCATATTTTGTTTTGGTTGAGACACATTGTATTTTTAAATTCTTCTCTTTTTTTATGCTGCTGTTCTACATTTTAGTTTTGAAATGAATAGGTTGTGCTATTCATTTCATTGGTTTGTGCGGGATTGATTGTATGTTTTTCAATATATCTGTGAATTATACACTGCTCAGGATCTTTCAGCCAATCAGAGCACGCGCTTCACCTTCTGTATTCTGCAACACATCACAGAGGAACCATGTTAATGTCACCTGCTTAAAAAAAATCAGCAATCAACTTCCCAGCACTAAGGGATCCCAATATGTATTCGATTATTGGGATATTAACATGCTTTGCCAGAGTACTTCCGTCTTCAGATTGCTCTTTTATACAGATCCACTAAAATATTTCACTTTTGAAAAACAGTCCACTTGATTCAAGTTTTTCTTTACCCAAGATGGATTTCCCCAAGCCCTGTACTGTGAGAGAAGGCTAACCTTCTGCTCCGAGTAAAGAAGACAGAACTCAGATGTTATTTGAAGGTGGACTGGCTTTGAAGCTTAGTTTTGAAGTTATTTTTCCTGAGCATAATATGCCGCATGTTCATTGAAAGGGAATTTAGGATTGAAGAAGTGTTAAGCAAGGCTGGCAGTTGGCTTTTGAAAATCTCCTGCCGGGAGTCTGAAGAACTAAAGGATTTTTTGAGCGAGCAAATGATGAATTCATTGAAGAACTTTTGATGTACAGAGAAGTAAAGCATTGAAGGATAAGCATGTAGTTTGAGTGTGCATTAAATAGTCCATAAATTACATCTTGGTTTAATAGTCTTTAAATAGCCCCTTGTTGTGTATTCTAGGGTCTCTTCAGGCCCTTGATGTATCTATTAGATTCTGTATTCCTGTTTTCTGCCCTTGAAGTTTATAAAAGGGATATGGCTTTTTGATTCTGAGTGATTTACATGTGAGCAGTATTGGGTATAAGAATATAACATTCTGTTATTTTTTTTCTTATTTAACTGTGTAATCAATAAAAAAAAAAAAAAATAATAAAAAAAAACATTTTACACCATTAATAGATCAGAGATTTTACAAAACACCTGGAATTTTGAGATACCTGGACTGAAAAACTATTTATTAAATAGCTGTGATAGTATTTTATATTTACATTCTAATATACATCTGCTTTTTATTCATTTCTTGGCCATTTTGGTCAAAGAAAGAAATACAGGGCTAGCATAAAAGTCGCTTGGCTTTAGGTAAATCAGGTGGATTATCAAGCCATAGGGATGGATTTTCACCCTGGCACAGAACAAGACGTGGTGAAAGCAGTAATGCAATAATTATGCTGTTGATGCCTACAGGTATACTGTAAGTGCAGATCACATGGTTAATTAACGACAGAATAAGCAGCTATAAAGCTGTGTGATGAGGGTTTGTGTCTTTGATTCACCCACATTAAACCAGGAGTCCACGTTTACTGGTTATTGGAATCGTGAACCCAGAAAATAGTTAATTAACTAAGTGATGTGTTTATTTGTTTTTTGCATCATTGCGTTTCCAGTGGCTTGTTTTGTGCCACCTCCAAGATGCAGCTCCAAGATGCAGCTCTAAGCCACAGCGAGTGTGGATATACCAAGTGACAAGGATGTACCTCCTGCTAGTAGACCATTAGCTCATGGGTTATAATGCATTATTTCAGAATTTACAGTATAACCATATAACCATGTACAGCGAACAAATATGATGCAAATATATATCAGTGATTCTTCCAGACTTTTCAGTGACTTGTGTCAAGTTCTTTAGCATTCAGGTAAGCTGGGTCTTTGCTATCAGCTGTTATCATATTTAGCTGAGAGCGATAATTAGGAAATCAAGTGCTGCTCATTGGAAAGTGTCTGTCGAGCGGCTTCAAGCACAGTGTTTCAGGGGTTTTTTTTTAGCCATAATATTGCTGAATAGAGTTCTTGTTTCAGTTTTGGCCAACGGCCTACTGTGTAGACAGCACTGCCACCCTTATACTGTAACAGACTTCTTTTTAAATTTCATTTTAATTTTGTCCTAAAGTAGTAGTATTTGTGACATGTTTTTGTTTTCTTTTCTCAGTTTGAGTATTGTCATTTTCAGCCTATTCTTTACAACTTTGCAATGAACTACGAGTATGTTAAAACACCTATTGACACATTGTGTATGCATATTGTATATTGATGATTCTTGGAAATTAAATTGTCTACAATACTATTTTATATCTGTAAATAACTAATGTTTTTAAATGCAGTGTATCTATGAAGTAGCATGTCGTTTTTAAAGGCAAGTAATATAATTTTATTTTTTGGTTTTACAGAATAAATGTTTATTTTGTATTGGGGTGGTGAAAAAGGGTGAAATAAAGCTTATGTAATTTTCAAAAATTCTCTAGTGCTTTTAACCCTTTTATACGTGTTCATCTCATCTTATAAAAAAAATAAATGATGATACCATCAGCTTAATGAAATGCCTTGTTTGATGTTGTGTTACTAGTTGTTTATGACTTTTTAAGTTGCATGTATTGCAAATTAAATTGATTGTATTAATGGTTTACAGTCAAGTCCATGACCCCACTTTATATCACAACAGTTTGGCAAAAAATGAATTAAATATAAAGTGTTGTGGGAATGTGAGGTATTCAGTTAAAGCACAAGCTTTTTAATTTGGTATAAATAGCAAAGTGCCCTTTGGATCATTCGGAGGAATCATAACCAGCATTGCAGAAAGATCAAGTGCTGGCTACATACAGTATTTGTATTCATCTTACAAATCTGGGGACTTGTTAGAATCATTAGAAGACATTTTCACAAGATGGGTTTAGAATGTGTATTTCATTCTTTCTGTGAAAATGTAGTTGCTTGTTTACTTTTACTTTAAGCTTTTATTTGCATAGTATTGTATTTGGAGAGTGGTCTCCAACACCCATTGTCTGTGACCGGCAATGTAGATTGTGGGTTGTCCAACTGAAAGAAAAGAGTTGGATTAAAACATTTTTAAACTAGGCTTTGACTTAATTTATCTCCTGAGTTTGCCCAGCAGCTTAAAATAGCTTGTGGCCTTTCCATGCACTCCCCGGCCTTGTCTGGAAGGCAGGGAGTCACTCGGCACCTGCTGCTTTCCATTGACAAATTATTTTACAACGTATCCTGGACCTTTTCTTGGCATCACGCTCAAAATAAAAATATAAAAAAATAGAAAGCTGCTAGAAACTTACATTTAGACATGAGGAACTGGAGTACAAAAATAACCTTTAGTCAAGGTTAAAGCCCAGATCCCAGAATGCACCATTGTGCACCAAGCATATTGACATCACAATATTCCCCTTTGTTAATGATATAGAATCAAGGCTGTAGTCATTGTGCACAATACAAAAGAAGGTTTCGTCTAGCAGATATACGTGAGTGATTTAATACTGAGAGATTATTTTGGGACCCAGAACATATTTTGTGCCTATGGCATCATGTCTGCTGTGATCAAACGTGTACAGAAAGAAGTGTGATGTTCATAGAGCCCTCTATTTTCTATATTGTGAGTCTGTGTCAGTGCACTTGGCAGTCTCTTTCTATAGGGCTTGTAAGGTATCGCCCGGGGAACAACGCCACGAGGAGTTATTTCCTTTTTAATTCCTGAAAAGAACTTGCCCGAGGGCCACTGAAGCAGAATTGTACAACTGGTTTGGTATACCCTGTATAGAACCTCCTGTTGAGAAAGAAAAGATGGGACCTTTTGTGCAGTTGTTTGTGTGCTGTTCATCTTCTAATAATACATCTTTTGTAGTATTAGACTGTAGTCGCAAAGGTTTGACTTTTTCATGTTTTTTTCTTTCTTTCTTATGCTCGTCTATGCTGTGAGGTATTGTAGATCCATTCACATTAAAAGCAGATACTCGGATGGATGAACAGAAACACGCGATGGCTAACTACCCTCCAGACCTGCTTCCAGAGAGATGACATCATTCAAGTGCAGCGAGAACAGGATGGCTCTGGAATAAATGCAGGTCTTAAAAGAAATATGTTTCTTGTTTAAATTAATATTCCTTCTTGCATTTAAATCAAAAAACGCTTCTTTCTTGTTTTGGACCGAAAATAAACCACATTCCTGAAAGAAATGATCGGTTGCCGGTATAACTGGTTGGACCATTTTCAGGGATGCCAGTCAAGCGATCTAATAGCGATCACGTGTTTTGGGGATACGGTGGCAAGAACAGACAAAATAAATAAACTATGACATCATTCAGCACCACAGGCATTCTCCACAAATCATTTCGTCTCTATTGACCACTGTGTTTCTTTCACACAACCCTTTACAAATACAGCAAATGAACGGGTGTGTGGTGGGTTGCAATGTCGTGGAAACAGTATGCACCAGCAGCTGTGTAAAAATGCATATTAAACAACGTAAAATAAAAAGCTGTAATATTGCTGCAGTGTTGCAGCTAGTCACATGGCTTTGCATGATAAGAGGGCGCCCTCATTTGTTTGTAAAAAGGGTTGCACTTTAATGTTATCCTTAGAAAGATAAAGCTTTGTGTAGTCTTTGAAATGCAATGTTAATATACACTGTTATATACAGGTATATAGAATATTATACACCAACCATTATAAATGTGACAAACAATATTATACACAGTACTGCAACAAGCATTTAATTAGTTGTCAATTATTTGCCTTTAGACTTTATGTTGCAAAACAGTAGATATCATTGACAGTATAAAAAGCAACCCAATTTATTCTGGTCACTGCATACAATAAACATAAAATACCATTATTCCTGTATTTGGTTAAGACACAAATTCTTATACTTGTATCCATGGTTTTCATGATTTTAATCCCCTAACTACTTTTCTCATGATGCGTTATGTAATTCTGTGTAATTTTCATGAATGGGATGATAAAGCAAAAGGTAATGGCATTTGTTCAACCTTGTGTGAAATATGAGTGCTGCAGCTGGTGCACGCGGACAACAGGTATTTTATAACGAGACCTTCCACTAGAGGGCGCGGCAGTGTTTTGTAGTTGTGAAATTCTTTGCCATACATTTGTCAGACTCCAGCCCAGGTTCCAATTACAGCTCCAAAAATTGATAACTGCTGTAATTAATAACCTAATCCAAACCTGGTTCTACAATGACTCATTTAAAGACAATTCCAAATAGCATTCTGCATAAGTGTTCAATCTGTTGTTGTGAGGTTAGGCCTAGCTAGAGTACTGTATTCTAAATTGAACCATGTGAGGTACACCCAGTTTCTTATGCAGTACAACGGATAGCTAATCGGACCACATATTTGAAATCTATTAACTGTTTAATTTGCATTTGTATTCCTGTAATAAAATACCACAATACATAACATATACAGGCGATCTGATAGACTTTGATAAAGTGATGTATTAAAGAAGACCTGGTCAGTTTTAAAAACAGCAAAGCCTTTTCAAATGGTAATGACATGTACACTGTCCACTGATTAAATATGTCAGTCTCCGGTAATTACATTGCAAACATGCAACTTCACATAGTGTGTTAAACAACAGTACTGCCTAACATATAAACAAGTAGCCAATACAGCCAGAGTCATAATGTTTCAGGATCATCGTTCTGGAGGAATTCAACCCTACTGACCATGCTAATGTAAATCAAATATTTATTTTCTGAGAAAACTGTAACATTCCATTCTGTTTTAGCAAAAACAGCCCATTATGATGTTCATTTAAACAAAAACAAAACCAAAAACAAAATCCAAATTGCATTAAATCAAAGCATTTCATACAGTTAATTCTATCCTATTCTAACAAGAGGGAGAGTGTGGAGGAGTTTCAGATATGATTAGTTCTAGCTTTCCTTGGTGGGTGGGCGCTGTTCAGTCACTATCACTTTTTCGGATTACATTGGGGGAGATTGATACTGTAGCTAAGCTCAGGAGTGCATGACGAGCCTGACTTTATTCAATACTCACTTCTGATATACCTGCACACAGTTTGGAATCCAAGTGTTTCCATTTCATGGTTCACAGACCAATATTTGTAAAATCGTATCGCCAAAACACCTCCCACAGAACCCCCAAGCAGATAACAGATACAGATACAGAACGCTGATAAAACCCAAAGGCTTCATTGCAATCCTTCACTCATGTTGTTGGAATAATGAAGCTGTTGGGTTATATTGGAATAATGATTGCTGTTGCAAGTCATTGATTTAACATGCATCTTGATGATCTAGAGCTCAATATGATATAAGAATGCTTTTCACACTGTACTCGTGATCATTTCATAAAAGAGGAACTGACCTTTAAAAGTGATTATTACAAAAGACCCCAGCTGGTCTGGATCCCAGTAGTCAGAACTGATATGCAACCCTACTGTATATAACGAAATGCATCCAGATAGCAACTGGAGAAACTTTAAATGTTACTGTAACAGGATATGCCAGTCATCATCTCAAAGTTGGGTTCTTTTAATGAAATAGTGTGATACCGGTTCAAATCAGTACTGAATGCATCATTAATCCAAACAGGGCCCGGCACCCAATGGTTTAGACTGTATTACCATAAAAATACTGTACTATATCTATGAGAAACAACGAAGATACACTAAACTTACTAATATACTGAAAACAAGCAATGAGCCTGATGGCGATGTATGTGCTAAACAATAATTCTGCTTCTTCAACCCCCTGCTTGCTGGAGTAAAACGTAACACGCAAATATATTTGCAGGCGTAAAGCAATGATGTAAATGCAGAAGGCCAATGCAAAGGGTTTTAATGGTTAGAAGAAAGCTCAATTAAAAAAAAAAATGAGGAAAACATTTGGGAGAATATTTGAAAGCTCAACATATTTCTATGTGATTTGTATTACTAATGCAGACAGATAATCTTTGGTAATCTTCCTATTTTATCCTGCTGAGGTTAGATGAAGCTATTTTATATGAGCACAGCTCCAGAGCAGACTTTGACATATGTATGCTTGTGATTTTTTTTTTTTTTTTTAACTCATACTGAGACCCAGGACAAGCCAGCCAATCAGTGCTCTGTCTGTGAAGTGCCCAGGAAGACTAATTCCTCCCTCAGGGGGATTTTTTCTAAGTCATTAACAGGCACGTATGACTTCGGTCACCTTGAAATCTCTCAAACAATGAAACAGGAAAATCCTTTTACGCCACCTTAAATCATCTAAGTAGCAAGTACACAATTACATTTTTTAACATAACCTTTTTGTGAGATGTTTTTTTTTATAGTTCATGGAAATATACGTTTGTCAGCACAATTTTTTAATCTGAGAAAAACAATTTTAATTTAAACATGGCTTCCATGATTGTCTGTTATTGTCACTACAGGGTTTGTAACTTAGCAACTCACAGGCGTGGAGTCGCCTTTTGCAGAATGTACATTCTTTTGGTTTTTAATGTATCTAAGAGTATTTTTTTGTTTTATATAGTTCAATTGATTTATTAACAGCATTTTTGGTACAGTAAATCATACAATATTGTAGTTATTAAAAATGAATCAACTGGGAGATTGCAACAGTGAGATTTATTATTTTAAATTACCTTTTAATCATATGCATCCCTTTCATGCTTAATTCACAAATCCACTCCAGCGTGTTTAACATCAATTGAGCTGTTTTTGCATTGTCTGTGCTCGATTGTGTCATGGCATTTTACTGTGTGAAAATACATAAGCAAACCTATATTCTGCTGCAGCTGTGGAAAGCAGTGTTACTAACAGATCAGTGGGGAAGGAACTCTCATCGACCACTTGTCAAACCTTCCCTTTTCTTGACAAAGATATTGCAAACCTGCTGTAGCCCAAGGGACACATACCCCCCTGAATGTAATAAAATGACTTGGAATGGGGGATGTGAAGCAGGACAGTGTCTCGGAAAGCCAATAGAAACCTATTTAAAAACACTAGATAATAGGGCTCAGGCTGCTGCCATTTTTGCTGCTTTTTATAAATCTGATAGTGTCATTGTGTTTATGAAGCCGGGCAATGAGAGACACCTGGCAATCCATTAATCATGAGGACATGTTCAGTGTATGGTAAGGACTACAGCAGCTGCAATATATCCTCTTTAACTTGTTTGACAAGCAATGAAGAGCAGTGCTCAATTAGACATTAAAGTATATTATAGCTTCCAATTGCAAGCATGAAAAAATTGCAAGTGTGCCATCCAGTGTCAAGAAATATATGACTGCATGATACAGGGTTTGTTTTTTCGTCTCTAATTAGGAATATTCAGTTATGTACAAAACAATGTAGATTCTTCTGCTTCCTAGTTCTTCACCACTTCCAATCTGACTAGGTAACCTACAATACAGCAATCCATCAAAACCTGTATTATGCAGATGAGTCAGTTGAGAACAAATTCTCATTCACAATGACGACCTGGCAGGAGGCTCACATAACCACAGCAAACAACATACGACATAATAAATAAGGAGTAAAAAAACAACAACAACACATAATCAATCAAAAAACAGAAAACACAGCAGCAACTTAGCAGGCACAGATGTCAGTCAGCAATGAGTCAACCCTACGGCTAAAGGCAACCTCAGTTGTGAATCGTTCTAATTTAAATTTCATTCCAGTCATTGGCCGCTGCAAACTGAAATGAGTGACTTTCCAAACCTGTTGATACCCTAGGAACAACCAGTTGAATAAAATCACTGGCAGATCAGGTCCTGTAATGTTGATGTCATTAAATATTCTAACTATTCTGGGAAGGAACTGTCTGTTGGTAGGGGCTACTTGAAATAAAGAAAGTAGAGCTACGAAAGTTCCTCTGCTTTATGTGATTTGCATAGAGAGAGGAAGTTTCTGCTGACCTCTTCTTTCGCGTTTAAGAAAAACACAGCAACTGCTCAGTGAAGCTTTGGGCGTTAGCTTTTTATATATTATCCCTGTTCTGCTCATCTAGTCATGGCAGAATTCAAACCTTAAAAATATCAAAACATAGTTGCCTGTTCAGATTGGATATTCATGTTGCCCTTGTCGGAGAAGCAGTAACTTCACTTATTAAAAAAATCTGGAGTCAAGATTACTCTGGGAAAACAGCCAGCCTGAGGATAGACTTTATCTGAAGCACATACCGGGAAGTGACCGGCATGCTAAATACCCAGGGGTCACTCTTTTTTAAATTGTACTCTGCAATTTGTACATTTTGCAGTGAACTATGGTTTTGTTCTTTGAAATCATAGTTAAAGAGTAAGACGCTGCAAATGTTCTTTTCATAGTTTTTCTTGTATATCCCTTACAGTGTTGGCAATCTTTCTGAGTGGGTCTGGGTTGTGTTGCTCCAAATACTCAACTTTTCAGGGTCACTCTTTTTAAATTGTACTCGGCAATTTGTACATTTTGCAGTGAACAATGGTTTTGTTCTTCGAAATCATAGTTAAAGTAGTAAGACATGCTGCTCATCCATTGCTCTGTATGGAGTATCATGCTTGCTCATCCATTGCTCTGTATGGAGTATCATGCTTGCTCACCCATTGCTCTGTATGGAGTATCATGCTTGCTCATCCATTGCTCTGTATGGAGTATCATGCTTGCTCATCCATTGCTCTGTATGGAGTATCATGCTTGCTCACCCATTGCTCTGTATGGAGTATCATGCTTGCTCACCCATTGCTCTGAATGGAGTATCATGGTTGCTCATCCATTGCTCTGTATGGAGTATCATGCTTGCTCACCCATTGCTCTGTATGGAGTATCATGCTTGCTCACCCTTTGCTTTGTATGGTAAGTAGGGTAGATTTCCAAACTTCCGTATCCTTTTTGTTGTGTGTCATGGACTATATAAAGATGCACTTACAGGATAAATAATTTTATTTAAATACAGGCTGCATTCCCCACATAGTACAATTGTCTGAAGAATGGCTTTGTTAAATATTGTACATGTTGCTACATTTCCCCCAAATCACTGAACTATCTGCCAAGTATATATTCAATGTTAGAACAAGACAACACCAGGATATTGAATTACCTGTACAGTATTTTGAAGTGTGTGCTTTTAATGAAGTTCAAAATGATCTTGCCAATGAATTTCTGTGACAAATGTCATATGGATGCCACCCAGTGGCGTAAAATAAAAACTACATAGATACCTGTACTGTTAGCACCAGAGTTGGGTTTAAGTGCGTTTAAATGCAAATACAACAACACTTGCAAATCTTACAAATGCAAACGAAAATACCTGCACCTCATTTTCATTTAAATATAAATGCTATGCAATTGAGACTTCACAGATAAAAATGTAAATGCATTTGATAGATTGCTTAAATGCATTTGTCAAAATATTTACTGAAAGTCCTCAGCAATAGTTGCCTACATGGAAGCAGTTCTCTAGCAATTCAAACTACTCCATGCTATAACAAACTCCTTTAATCATGCTCCTCGTGTAATTAGTTAAGTGTTCTGAAATGACTTCAAACACTTGTAAGTTCTCAATTAACCCTGTGGTTACTTTAATAATGTATCACTAATTGCTGTATCATTAATTGCACTTGGAGTTGGTAAAATAATAACACTTTCTAAATTTGATAGATTATTCAAATGCACCTGAAATCGATCAGATGCATTCTGTCAAGTACAAATACTTTGCAAACAGATTCAAAAGCGAATGGGGTATATTTCTCTTGATTGCATTTAAATGCAAGTGCAAGTGCAAATAAATTTGAATTTAAATGGAAATTAACTTGTGCTTGAACCCAGTCCGGATCTGTTAATGTGTAAACAAACACATTTGCATAGTCTCTTTTTGCTCTCTGTACCAGCACCTTTAAGTAGCACTGTAGCATTTGTACGGGTTTTATTGAATTGTAGCTGTCTGTATATTTTAGATCTACTCATCTCTTCTGGTTTACTGTGCACGTAATGTAAGTGTTCCACATCTTTGGTTTGCCTCATCAGATGAGTTCATTCAATCAGAAGATGCAGTTACTATGGCAACAAAGGCCTTGAGTCCTGTGTTAAAATTATCCTAAGATTAGTGCTGCTAGAGAATGAAGTCACTTTGCTGTTATTTATTATTGGTATGTTTATAACAGGTCTTTTTGACAGAAAATCTGCTAAGGAATATACAGTACATTGGTCCTTTTTCTACAAAAATATTTAATTACTGCACAAAAATATAACCTCAACAAGATATGGAAGTATACTTGTACACACACAGTGTAATGCATCTTACCCGATTAATTGACTATAGATATTGATTCAGTTTGCTAGCCCTGTAATAATTTGTTAAATGCAGTGGCAGACAATACCATTTTAAATGACTTAACTGGCAAACACAGACATTATTGAAACAAGCTATTGAAATACCTTCATTACATGAGGTGTGATAACTGGCTTTGTTTGCTGTAAATATGCAGGAGTCATCAAACAGAAATGCATTTGTTTAGTGTTGTTTTCTTCTCTAAGATTGTATTTGTAATCATAGCGCTGTGATCAAGTAGTGTAAAAATGTAACACCTGGTGTCCTAATGGTGTAATTGCAGTCTCTGTGGGGTTTCATTTTAACACACCACCTGGTAATGTTTGTTTATGGGATATTTTTTTTGTCTTTTAATGAATATAAATATGCATTTCAGTTTCTCACAAACACATTTGAATCCTGCTTGTTGTAGTTAGTTCCTTCTGTTGATCGCAGCCACACTGTTCAGGGTTGACTTTACCCTATAGGCTTTTGCAATTTCACACGGTGATTCGCTTGGGCACCTGCTGGTATATTTGATAAACACACAGAGCACTAGAAGCATTGTTTCAGAGAGGAGCAAATCACTACTATTATTAATGAGTCATTTAGCAAATGCTTTTATCCAAAGCAACTTGCAGAGACTAGGGGTTGAACTATGCATCACAACTGCTGCAACAGAGTCACAATAGGACCTTGTTTGTTTTACATCTCATCCGAAGGATGGGTGCTGGTCTCTTGACTGAGAAGCAATCAGGACAGTTGCAACAATGCCTCTGTAAACCCGATAGCTACAGTATATTACCTCCTAATGGAGGATTCACACATTTGGGGAATTCACATTTAGGCCATGTTGACAGGAAATTGTACATGAACTGTACTTCATAGCATATTGGTTCTTCAGTTTTCAATATTTCACTTTTTGTTTGTGTAAGTTATAGAGTGCAAAAACAAGCATTATACAGGGTGCATCAATAATCATATCTAATCATATATATATATATATATATATATAATTCAGAAGAGTTGAATCCTGACGTACATAAAATGCTAGCCGGTCACCAATTTAAACCAATCTGTGTTAAACTGAACCAGATGAAAGCAGAAAGGAATGAACTGGGCACCAAGTATTTTTCAAGTAATATAGTGCTATATACCTGTTACACTTGAGCCAGCATTGATACTAAGAATGACAATGGATGAAATGTATCTGGTGCGGTCTGTCTAAATCCATCCGAAGCCTGGGGGCAATAGTCCACTGTCAGTATACCTGAAATCCAGTCGTCATAAACCAAGGGAGCTGTCCGGTGCTGAAATTAGACAGTAAACTTTGATCACGATCTGCATTGAATGGTTATATCCGGGATACAAAAAGCTGTCACTGCATTTATGGACTTTGGATACCATCCTGTCCTAATGTGTGCATTGGTCAAGAGTCAAAACCCAGTGTCAACACTGCATGGCTGTTGTTTTTTTTTAATTTTTTGTCTTTGTACAGATTTTTTTTTTTTTATGCAGCACGCTGCTCTTTTTCTGATGTACCATTTGAAAAAGCTTCTTCTTATTTGCAGCACTTGAATTTGCTGCAGGTAATTCTCTATTTGGAGTCTTGCTCCTGGGGGGAGAAGAAAGAGGGAGGCCTGGTCTATCTAGGGTGGCCGACCCCCCTTCCAGATAAGCAGTAGTTCTGGAAGGTATTGAGTCTGAATTTACACTGTAGAACACAAACACAGGAACAGTTGGAAAAACTATTCTTGCAGCCACTAAATCAGTGACAGTTTGGCTATTTATAATTGTCAAGGCTTTATCCATAATAATCTGTACTTGTGTTTCATGTAAACCACTACATATATTTAAAATCTAATAAAATCTGGGCCTTTTCATGAGAATATACATATGTTTACTGTATGGATGCACAAAATGTATTTCCAGAGTGACCTCAATGTGCAATTTTATTTTATTGACCTGTTTAATAGATGTAATGTTATAAGAGTATTTGTTTATCTATGTAATTTAATGATGGGCTGATTGGGGTTGGGGGTAGGGGAGGGTTAACACAATGAGCCCTACTGTCAACCTTGTTTTCGCTTATTTGTATTCCAATTGTCATCACTTTAGCAGGCACAGGAAGCTTTCCTTGTTTGCAATTGTTTTGCCGGAAGAGAATTTACAGTCCGACTCACTTTGTTATGCTTCATCTGGCTAATTAGATGACAAATTACTCAACCTCCACTGGGCTAGGGGGGAACAGCAATAGCAAACAGAGCAGCTACATTGAAAAAAAACACAACTGGGGATACAATTTGATATTAAATGAATGATTTTTTTAAAGGTCAGAATCCTTTACGAATGACTGTTTTGAGGTGAAGAACAAGCATTGCAATCATTTGCAATGCAGGACCTGAGTATTTAGCATTTTGAAAACATTTACAGTATTTTTCTCCCTCTGCATTACATAATGTTCTTGTGCTGACATAATTTGTTTTATTTAATAGCGTAGTATTTGTTTTTTATTATGGGTTCTGAAGCCGTGCTAAAATCGTATCAGCATTAACACTCCGAGTGGCATTTTACTGCTGGAGCTGAAACATTGCACTCGGGGGATTAGGGATCGTTTGTGACTTTGCCTGGAACAATGCATGCTCCGCAATAAAATTGCAAATAGAGATTTTTTTAACAAGCAAGCGAATTATATTATACTGGCAATTTGCATTTGATAAAAACTACAGTACTGTGTTTAATGCTTGAACAGGGTTTATATTTTTTCAAGCAAAGGGAAGAATATATTTTGTGGTGTTTTTAATTAGAGAACGGCCTGTGGCACCATCTTCTGGATAACTTGATACCTATCACACTCAGTGGAGATTCAGGTTAAGCGTATTATAAAAATAGCATTATGCATGACAAAATAATGTATAAATCATACAGCTGATATAACTTTAATATTATCACTAACAGGCAACCAAGCAGTATTGCTATTAAACCAGGTTGATGTTGTTAAAATACCTAAATGCACAGCATAACATTTGTAAGGAAAGACTCTTGTTTTAAAAAGGTTGCCATCTGTGGGAAAGGTATACCATTAATTGAGTAAATGACATGTATCATAACCTGTTGAAAATATGTGCAGTTCACTTGGGTTAACACAGGCTCCTATTGGATATAATCACTGTTTAGAGAACAAAAGCGAACAGTTGCTTGCGTGCTCATATAGAAACTTTCCAGTACATGCTCTTCATGAAAGCCATCCTTCTATTAAAATCAGTCAGATTTGCTGCCCTGCCTGTCATGACTGAACCGGACTTGCAACAGGGAGAGATGCAGCTTTTTTTATATTACTTGATTCAGTTCCATGCTTGTATTATAAATACTTTATATAAAAGTCTTCTACAAGCACAAGTATGCATGGTCATCGGCAAAAACAGAGGGGACCAGAAACACTGGATTTTGCACTCCGTCACAGCTAACAGGACAGCAGCTGTCATTTCATAAGAGGACTGGGAAAAGGCATGCTGTTCACCATCACAGGCTGTAGTACTTCAAATGAAATCACTGCTGTTGCATTGAAAAAGATCAGTAGCACTGTCAAGCTTCTGCTGCAGGAGCAAACATACAGCCAGGCTTATTGAAACACTTTCATCTGTACGGCCTGTTTATGAACCTGTCTCAGATCTGGATCACACAGTTTCATTATAGTAGTTGGCTGCTGTGTGTGTGTGGTCTTTAGTACTACAGTATATTAAATACCAGCTTCATAAAATATGTATTTATACAAACTTTAATAAAATGCCTACCAGAACTGCTTGTGTTCTTTTAGACTGAATATATTTACACAGTAGAAAGATCAAATCAACCAAGACACCATGGTTTGGATTCCATATGTAAGATACAATAAAAATGTAGTTCTTTAATTTAATCAGATCACCAGGTTGAGGCAAGATTTATAATACCACCCTGAAATACGGTACTTTGTATCAGTGAAAATATAAAACACTAAAAGGTGAATTCTTCTGAGCATGTGCCAGCACTTATTATACAAATAACACATTGTATCTACACATGACCTTTGCATATGTTACCATATACTATTTAGATACTGTTTGCATTTTTCAACTTAATTTAACCAATAGTGGCTCTTAAGTATTCTGGATAACTATTTTTTTTTTTGACAAAACAAATGTCAGGCATAAAGCATTGAGCCAAGATTGATGTGGTGTGAAAGCCAGCATCATTTATAATTCCAGAAACACGTGCTCATATCAAAAATGAATACCAAAAATATTGTAAAATAGATGATTTGTTTCATAATGCGTAGTCTTCACTTCGGATGAGACGTAAAAACCGAGGTCCTATTGTAAGTGGCTCTGCAGCAGCAGTTGTGAAGCATAGTTCACCCCCTTGTCTCTTTAAATCGCTTTGGATAAAAGCATCTGCTAAATGACTAATTAATAATAATAATAATTTTACTTGCATTTTGGGTTTCATTCGTTTTTTTCAGTTCCTATCAAAATTAAGCGCTAACTTTTTGCAACATTTAAAGTGGCATCTTTAAAAAAAAAGTTATGATATTATTACTGTATGTGGGTGATTAGACTTGTCACGTCATGCCACATAAAGATGCGCTACAATGGCAAGATCTTGAAACCTTACAAGTGAAATAGGGAACACTGTTGTTTTGTTAATATATGTATAAGGTGGATGGGGAAGTGATGCTTAGCTAATGCTTTTCAGAGAAAATGGAAACGCATTAGACAGGCCACACATTAATATACAGCATTCCTTTAGCTTCTCATTACAGCAATGGAAAATGACCATTTCAAACAATTGCTCAAACTGACTGTCACACAGATAGCAATGTGGTGAACCTGGCCCGGTCGTGAAGCAGTAGGATACTTTCTGTCTTTTGTTTTTGATTTGTTTTGTTTATTAAAAAAATAAATAAAAAGGCATTTTATCTGTGGATGTCTTCAATAGATTTGAATCCGACTAGCAACGTGGTTTGTTGATGCTTAGGTGCCTTGAATCAAACTACACCACGCCAAGCTGAAAGCAGTTAAAAATTGCCAAATAAGCACGTCTTGATAAGGAATGTGAGCGCGTGTAAATGCAATTCTGTAAAGAAAAAAAGAATAGTAAGAAAAAGGAATTTTCTAACACGCTTTCATCTGCCTCACATGCTTCAGTTTTACAGCAAAGGGCAATAAACTGTATTTCGATATCGATGTTACCCAATAGCAAAAAGCTCAGAATGTCGTTCATCTTCGGACAGCCAATAGCAGTCTGTCTCCGTGGTGCTTTTTAATTTTTTTTTTTTAAATCCCGGCTATGGGGATTCGGCTGTTTCCGTACAGAGATTTGAGCTGAGAGTCGTCTGTTTCTGCTGAAGAGACAGGAGCATCAGCTGGGTTTACTTTGGCATATAGTGACCGTTCTTTTTCTACTATTGCAAGAAAATATTTAAGATCTTTACAAATGGATACCGCCAACCAGGTAGGAATTCATGCTGTTGTCTTTAGTTTTCTTGAAATATTTGAATCCTGAAAAATAAACAATAAACAATTTATTAATTCATTATTTTGAAATGCTTTTAGCTTGTGTCTACTGGTACATTTCGTGTGGTGAAGGAGCCCCTTGGATTTCTGCGGATTATAGAATGGGTAAGTGCAACGTCTTGGAGAAACGTGGTTTGCTTGTTTGTTTTCATGCATGTAGCCAGAAAGCCAACACATTTAAAAGTAAAACTGCTTCTTGTTTGTAAACAGTCTTTTAGTGTTGATATTGTTTGAAAGTGGTTATGTTACCTTGCAGTCATGCTCAACCTATATAAATATGCATGCGTAAACGTGCGCAAATGTTTTTTTTTTTACTTTCAAAATATACAGAACAGCCTCTTGTATGTGGGTCTAGAAAGTCATGCTTTTCTTGTTATGTTTGATTACTGTTTAGGCTTGAATCACTGACTGTCGTGCCCAATTACTTGATCAATCCGTGCATAAAGAATCTGTTTTGTGACCAGATGGTTCAAGTTTATGTAATTAATTCTGAGCTGAATTGATTACCTTTAAAGGGTTCTGACAATATGACAGGGGTGCTTTTCGGTTCAGGTCAAAGGTTCGGTCAAATCGGGTTGGGTGCGTGGGTGGGTGTGTGTGTGTGTTTAAGAGAGGACCCAAATAACGACCCAAATACAGATTTGTTTTATAGTAAAGCTTCTGTTGCAAAATGACAATTATGCCATGAGCGTCCCTAAAGACTGCTCGCCCCGGAGTTGCGCAGCAGTATGTAGGTATCGGTTAAAGATCTGATTAAACCTAAATCCATTGATTGGGCTGACAGTTATCATAATGTGTTAGCATGTGTCGCTTATGAAGAATTGATACTTTTTAGTATAACTGTACCGTATTGTTAATTACACCTGTGGCAGGCATGCATTCAGTGCGCGAGGCAAGTTCACATACTTAGCCACGCACCTTCCACCCACCCCCCGCTCGATTTTGTATTTTCAAAAGTTGACAGGTATGAGATTTCAGTTTACAAAAGCTCCCGTGTTTTGAAAATTCAATGTTGACAGGTATGTGGTCTGAAACATTTGTCAGCGATCCCTCTCAGTATGCATTGTTTATTTGTGTGATATTTATTCACTGTGATATTTGCGAGTCAACTGACGAATACTGCCAGTAGCTCTGAGACACCATCTGTATGTTAAAGATTGTCTTAATAGTGAGATAAACATTTTGATTAAGGAAGCCTGTTTTTTGTATGGTGGAACACAACTATAGATACCTTATTACCTAAAACTTCAGGGAATCTTTCTTTACTGGTTTACTTTTAATAGCAAAGTTATTAAAGCTTCTAAGCTTATCATTTTAATCTATTTTTACTGATCTTCATGTAAAAGAAAACCACATAAAGAAAAATAATAAAACAACTTCCCTGAAGGTTTCTCTGGAGTCTAGGGTCAGAATAACTGTTCTGAACACTGGAGACAGAATATGGATGCAACATTAATTTAAGTGAATAACTTAATATGACACTTTTAGTTTCAGATATGACATTAACAGTGGAAAGACATGCAAATATTATTTTACTGGGAGAAAATGCTATTTGTAACAGTAAATGAAGTGTAAAAATAGATTATTTTACTTTGTTCCTGTACAGTATGCAAATGAAAGCATGCTGGCATTTAAGGAGTTAACTGTATATAAACTGTTCTGTGGTGCCCAGATTAGTTATTGTAGAGGGGTTGCCTTTATTTGTGTTAATGATGCAGCAGGGTGACTCTGGTGCCATTTGTGGGTTTTAATAAGCCACCCCAACTGTAAGGTACAGACTTGTGTTAGGAGGGAGGCTGCTTAGTCCTAAAGAATCTGCCCACATTTCCAATAATAAAGCTACGTGTCCTTTAATAAAAAGTACTGTTTAATCTTTAACCTTATATTTGCTCTGACACCCTGGCTGCCTGTCTTTTTCCTATAAAATGTATAGGATATTGTATTGGTGATAGGAAAGAACATTAATGAGACAGTGGGAACTTATACATTTTAATTCGAGTTACTATTTATTTTTCTTATGAAATTGTTTACAGTGCTGCGGTTGTATTTTCTTTGACATAGGCTGCACAGTATTCCTGCTTGTCATTTAAATGTAAAATGACATTATTTGACAACTTTAATTCAATTTTATATAGTTGTTTCAACAAGCTTTTAAAATACTTTAAAGATCAAGCCTCTTTTCACCCTCTGAAATATGCCATGAATTTTGCAAAGTTACTGAACCCAAGAGTTGAGCACCAGACTAGTCTTGACGTGACAATTAGGGGTCGCTGAAACACGTATCCAGACCATTTACTTCCAGTGAGATTGCACAAGCAGGTACAATGCTTCCTGTACTTATAGTGCGTGCCACCAGTATATGCATTTCACACTTAACTTAATCACTCATTGAAGCTTAAAAAAATATGGGGTACTGTATTTATTTAGAACTAATCTTAGTTAATATACAACAATGGGATATTCTGTCATTAGACAATACCTATAGCTTCAACTAAGAACTGTCCTCAGTAACTGAAAAATTCCATAAGGTTTTCTTGCCTTACAGTAAATCCAGTATGGCAGAAATGAGAACGGTTTCGATTGATTGACTTGTGCACACTCATGCCTGGGGCAACATCAAGGTCCAAAACCTCTTTCACGTTCAGATCAGTAGCAGTGTGGAGTAGTTAGGGCTCTGGACTCTTGACCGGAGGGTCGTGGGTTCACTATACTTTCCACTGTAAATGATCTATTGTATCTAAGGAATAAACAGTTGTATGACAGTGGAGCTACATCAATTGAAATCTGTTCTGTGTAATTGTTACCAAAAAAATAAGATGTTTCAGCTTTTCGTGTTTTAAGAGTACAGTATGAATTTAATTGTATGTAATTAATTTTATTTTACTGAGATGGAAGCATATGGCAATGACTTGCATATGTGTACTGTAAATAATATGTAATCCTTTAATGTCAATGGAAATGTTGAATACATTATACCTGTAGTTCATTATAATTCCCAATGTAAATGTCATTAGTCTTTCATCAATCAAATAATGATTAATCCATAGGCAAGCTACAGTATTTGAGACCTGCAAATAAAAAATATAAAAACAGACTTGGCAAAAAACGTGAAGCGCTTCCGTTCTTTTTAAATCGGTCACTTGTGTTTTTTTTCCCCCGAAATGGTACAAATTCAACATGACAAGCACAGCCAAGTCCAAGTGTATTCGTATGCCAACATCGTACTGACCATTAGTGTAGAATTCAGGTGGCTTGAAAAGAGCTTCATTTCCTCATATTGTGAATGGGGTGTTGAGACAGATACACAGGTGGCTTGCTCCTTGTAATTTAGTATTCAAATACAACTTCAAATTCTGTAGTAAGAATGACATTGAGCTGAAATAATACATTTACGTGTATATAAATGTTAGATTGTATCAAACTCGCAGGGGAAAATGCCAAATCTATATTGCATCTCCAGACTGCCTCCAAACAAAGAGATATACCGATTTTATTATTTTTATTATTATTATTTACTTGAATTTCTGGATTTTCAGTATCAGAACTATAATACACCAAATAAACAATGTATTCTTAAATAATGACAGTAAATGTCGTTCTCATTGTTTCTTCATATGTGTAATATACATTTAACAGAAGAAATGTAAATAAATATATTTTAAATATGGTCTGTTTTTCTGAAAAAAAAATTGTGCATAATGTATATGTTAACATCAGGAATGTTGGTGGTTTTCTAATGGCAAAGTTCAGATGTGTTTAGTTGAAATGTCATTGCAGATAATAAGTATTGCATTTCATTTCTAAAGAATTGGTCAAAAAGATGTAACTTCTCTGGGGAAAATGTAATCTTTCCACATTCAATTCCAAGTGTCCTCTGGAAAATGAAAGACTTATCACCCAGGAAACATGCAGTTGAATCACGTGTTTGGCACATGATTGCCTTCAGTCTGCAGAGGCTTTAGAAAGTCAGTCAGTCTTCAAGAAGAAAAAGAAGACTGCAGTGTGCAGCTTTTGTTTATTTGTTAACCAAAAACAGTTGGGATCAAACAGGCAAACTTACTGCATTTTTGTTCTTTCAGTTTTACATGCGCTAGCCTCCTTTTCATACTCGCATTTGTGCGCTTTGCTTCCATTTAATACACGCATTAAATTGACCTTCATTTCTGGATTTTGTTTTTCTCTGTCTTTAGAATGTCTCTTTACATTGGAGGTAATGTATGCATGTAATTCTAGGTTACTTGTAGTCTAACGAAATATGTCATTGATTCCTGGGATAATTTCAAATTAATATTGGAAAAAGACGTAAATATAAAGCTGCCTCTTATTAATCCCATGTACAATTATGCCACACTGTAGTTGTTTGCACATACTATTCTATGTTCTGTGGGATTTCAATGACTTATCTCAGTTCAAAAAGGCCCAGATTGAATTGACATTTGAACTTAAGTGTCCACTACATTGAATGTGTTCTTGTTGAAACCTTGAAGATTAAAAATCAGTTACCGGTAAATACTAACCGCCCAGCATACGACAAATAATTGATTCTGGCTAGGTTTTGAAAAAAGTTTTTTTTTCTTTTAGCTGATCCTACTTTAGATCATATCAGCTCAAATATGGGGTGTCTAAAACACAGTCAGTCACATATGCTTTTGCTGTGCTTGCTTGGAAGTCCATATACAATATTATATTGCAATAAAACTGTTCCATAGTTGAAGCACGGTGTTCTATATTTAAACTGCTTGTAGTCTGTATGTGTAATGGATTGCCTTCACCACTGGCTCCCCCTTGTGTGTATCAGTGCCTGCATGAAGGTGGGGTTAGTATCCCAATTCTATGTCACTTTAAAGCAAAGTCCATGGAAAAAGCATTGAAGTGTAAGTGTAACTTAATATTAGCAGTTCAAAAGAAATGTGTTAGTTCATAAGCATTGTGGCCTGTCTTGTAATCACTGTTACCTGCTACTGTAAGAAAACTTTTAGAAGGCTACGAAGCACTAAAAACAGATCAAACATGCAGTCTATTGAAAAAGGATTTCCAAAAATAGCCAGCTTCATTGCTCAGCTACTTGTAGATATTATTATTTCTTTCTTAGCAGACAACCTTATCCAGGGCAACTTACAATTGTTACAAGATATCCCATTATTTATTTATTTTTACATACAATTACCCATTTATACAGTTGGGTTTTTTACTGGAGCAATCTAGGTAAAGTACCTTGCTCAAGGGTACAGCAGCAGTGTCCCCAACCAGGGATTGAACCCACAACCTTCCGGTCAAGAGTCCAGAGCCCTAACCACTGCTCCACACTGCTGCTACTCATGGTATTTCCTAATTAGGTTGTGATTTGTATGTTATCTGTTGTATCCTGTTATGATATACTGAGGTCCCTTATAAATAAAGCATCCTTTTAATACTGCGGTCAAATCATGTCCTGGTGGGTGGCTAATCTTATAAACTATGAAGACAGTAACTGGAGGGCAGGGGTTGGGCTACTTCTGGCTCACCTGATCGTGTCACCATGGAAACCCCTTTGGTAAAACCTGTTATCAAAATAAGTTGAGATTTTCTGACAGCTAATGGTTGGTGAAGCTTGCACAGATGTTAGTTTATGCTGTCTGGAGCAGTACTGAAGCCAATTAGCATGTTTTGAAGATAAATCAATCTTAAAATGTAGCAACTGCAAGTCACAATTCTAAATAGAAATGATTTAGTTTGACAGATTAAAGATTAATGCTCATTAACTGTCTGAACTAAGACAGCACAGGTGGTGATTTGAAATTCTGATTTTGTAAATACAGAATATGTTACATAAAATGTTCTCTGCTTAAATGTGTTTAATTTATGGTATTGAGCATGTTATAGCCTACAGTGGTCAGATTACCTCTGACCTGGATACAACTTCTAAATTCAATCATGCAGTATAACAGGCTTCCTGCTGTTGGGTAAAAACAAGCAAGCCCTACTCCAGCACAGAATCCCTAGGAAATAAAGGTTACGGGCTGCAAATATACAGTAATCTTTATTTTATCTGAAAATATTCTGGTATCTTAATAAGGATGCAATTCCCTCCTTGTGTTTTCTATGCAAACTAACACTTTGTCCAGTCAAGGCTATCTTAAAATAACAACAACAACAACAACAACAACAACAACAACAACAACAACAACAACAACAACAACAACAACAACAAGAACCACCACCTCTGTGAACACGGAACAAGTATATTGAAGACCAGCAAGAAAGTAAATCAGCCAACCATCTAGGTCCGAAGGCAGTTGTAAATAGAACATATAGATGGCACAAAAACAAAGGTTGCATGGCAACTCATGTTTTTTTAAAATTTTATTTACTATAAGTCTGCTTTTATTTGTATACATATTCACTTATTATTTTGACAACTGTAGTTCTGATTTTATCCTTTCTGTCCGTGTTGTTATTTAACCCGTTCGGTCCTGAATTATATTTACCAAGCTGAAGAATGTGAAATTAAGTTATATAATTAACTCATTTATTGAGTGTACATAAAATATTTTTTTTTACATATATTTATAAACTGCCTCAGACTGGGACCTAGGAATTCCGCGAGGTGCCAACGTGATTTCCGATGGCATGTGTTTACATACAGGGCTAAGATAAGGACTGAAAGGGTTAATGAGAAAGCCATAGGCAATTCTGTGGTGTGTATATGACCATGTACTGTAAAACTGTTCTCAGGAAGAAAACTCATGGGTTCAGAAGTAGAAACAATTCACTCTTTTCATAATTAGGACTTATAGTAAACTCAACTTGTTCCTCTTAATCTTTTTAGGGAATATAGAGAATAAAGCATATAATTGAGATGCCGAGGGTCTTTTGAAGGAGAGTTCTGTTTAATGATCTTGCTATTGAAGAGTAGCAACATTACAGTGTGTTACATAATTAAAAAGTAGCTTGGCAAGTGTCTCCAGTGGCTTATCTAGTTAAAGCACTGCAGCAGGAGTGTGGGATCAGGAACATGGTGTTTGAGATCTCAGTGTGATCTCATTGCTGAGCCCACAGGGAGATCTGTATTGGCCTTTGGTCAGGCTGAAATCGATCCTACAGAGTAGCTCGTCAGGACCTACATTCATAATGTGATCGGTATTTAAAATATTTATTAAAACCTAAAAAACAATTGCTTCATGCTTAACAAATTAAGCTTGTTTTATGTATAGCGGATATATACTTTAGTTAGTGGTCTCTGATGTACAGCATGTGTTGAACTATGACAAATTTGCATTACATTCTGAAATTTAAACGAGCAATTAATGCATTTAGAACAACCCAAAATACAGATAACCAACCATACAATACGCTTATCATAAAACATGACTTTCCACCTGGAGAAGAAGTCATGTGTGATATCTTGACTGTGTACATTATCAAGAACACTGCTCTGTCCCTGTGCAAACAGCAAAGTTATCGCAGATGGAGTGTTTTTGAAGTGTTGTGATTGTCGTTTGGCATGGTAAGATAGTATAGAAGCAGGACATCAGAATGAAGTGGTGAACACAGAACTGAGTCTCATTACGTGCAATTCTTGCCTTGGGATCTACAGTCCATCACAGGTATGGCATGCTATTTGACACAATTGGCAGCCTCTTGCCCTTAAGCCAACAGTCCTTTTGGTTTAGGGTTGAGGCTCATGTATTCATGCAGTATTGAGCACTGGCAATACACAACTACTGGATTTTTAAGTAGATTTAAGTCCCTTCCCTATAAAAAAGAAAATTAGAGACTTAAAATGATGTCTCATTTCTATGCTTTTTTTCTATTGGATGGGTTCTTCTTTTTTATTTCTTGTTCAATTTTAACAGTGCATTCTGCAGACAAGGCTTTATGCTGGAGAATTAATTTATCAAGTGTCAGTTTCTGGAAAGGAAGCATTTATCTTTTTGTATTTTACAGGGTTGCTGTGAAGAAATTCAGAGATAGAATTATGTTTTATGTTATGTTATGTTATGTTACAATACAATACCATTTTTTTAAATAGCACCCTCCATGCCATAGCATCCCAGAGCACTGTACAAAAAAAGAGAACAAGAGAGCTCATATGTACAATAAACTTCTCAGGTTGTTTAAATCCATCAATTTCCAATCACCTATAAACTAAAGGTTAAACAGTGTCAGCAAGGCAATGAATGTGAACATGTATGAACATATTTTCATCACAGAAAAAATGAACATATATTCATCACACATTCCACATGTAAACTCTTAAAAGCATTGATCATGAACAGGAACTTTTAAATGATGTGAAATTTGTAATATTTGTGTCCCCCGATGCATAGTATATGACACAAGTAATGTTTCCTCTTGCTAAAATGGAGCCTGCTAATCCCGTGTGTTGAAATGATGCCCTGTAGCTGTGATATTGTGTAACCCATGCTTTACAGCGCCTTTCATGCAGGCAGCGAAAGCTTTCATCTGAGCACAGCTTCCCACATCTGGAAGTGGAGATAAACAAGCACAAGAGAATTCTCTTTATATACATCCAGAGGAATTCAACACAAAACAATACTGCAGGAATAAGCAAGGACTAGGGACACAGTTTTTCCTGTGAAGGCTATTTGATAATGGGTGGAACATAATGTACAAAAGCTATGATGTTGTTCAGTGATCATTAGTCTTTTTACCTGTGTAACTTCTAAATGTTCTGATTTTTTTTTTCTCTTCCATTTATGAGTATTTTATGTGTGCTCCTTTAGTAAGGAAAAAAAGACCAGTATCTTCTGCAGACATATTGTAAACTACCAAAACTTATGAAATAGGCTTGAGGCATGACAGGCCAGCTTAGAAAGAAATTGCTGAGGTGTGCTCCTATGCTCACTACGAATAAAGTGATAATAAAACACTTCACATCAAGTTTTAGAGTCATAATTATTGTAAGTTTTCTATATGAAGGTACTACATTCTACTGTGGTTCTGTGGATAGATATTTAAACTAAATTGATATTTTTTTCCTATGTTAGTTGCTTAATGAATGTACACAACAGAGATAATAAACACAGTGGTTTGTACATTTTGGCATCTTGACCTGGTCTGACACCATCATAACTCTGTTCCATAAACACTTTGTTGTCTTGTGTACAGAGATTGTTTATATAGCACAAGGATTGTTTATAGCTCTGATAACGGAAGCCTTGTAAACTGATTCATTAACTTAATTACAGAGTTCAGCATGGCACCTGTTAGTGAATGCTATGGTTCCTGTTTATTTCCTGTTACAGAGGAATCCATTACGCCGTGCACAGTTAAGTTGTGTTCTGCAAATCATCGTAATTCACCCTTTTTATTGTACCCATGAATCAGTGTTGGTATCTCTGCCTGTCACAGCCGTTTTCATTGTGTTTTGAATAATGAGGTCTCTGTGAAATGGCTGGCAGCATGCTGGCAGAAATATTAACTGTTTGCACACACTGTGGATGCTGCTTGTAAAATAATATGTGCAATCATGAACACAGAAGGAGTGGCTAACTGAAAACCTCCGGTTAGCCCACCCAAATGACTTGGTGGTTGAGGGACAGACTGTTTTTACAAAAGAGTCTGCTGCATTAAGTGTTTCCATTACTCTTATTTATTGACAGACATTAGAATTATGCACATAATTAACTGGTTTTCACACTTTCTTGATGTTTTGAAAATGTGCCTTCTTTTGAAACACATATAATTACATGAATTAATGAGATATACTTATTTATTTGTTCTTACTAAATGTAATAAAAGATAGCTTAGCACAGTGGAAAATAAGGCCTCACTTTACAGCATGAAGTTTTGAAACTTAACCGATTACCTGGCGTAACTTACTTGTGAAACTGTGATAGGTTAGAATAGGGTGGGATATAATGAAAATGAGAGCTCAAAGTAACCATCCTGAGCAGATAGACAGCACACACAGTAAAGGAGTATTGAGTCTGTTTCAAATGTGATGAATTGTGTGCAATTTTGTGAGTACAAGTCCCTCTGACAAGTTATTCTTTCACAGAAGTCTTTTCAATGTATTTGTATTGGCATTTTTATCTGCAGGGCTTAATCATCATAAACTACTGCTACACAAAGACAAACATTTCTTAAAATGGAACAGCAACAAACAAAAGGCAACTGTGCGGTCATTTGTTTTTCATTTTACTTCTGATTTACAGTCCTCCACAATATTGTAACTTTTAAACAATTTTACAGATTCGGGGATGTGGACCATAATCACATATTTTATTTGTTCAGTGTAGTGGTTTTAAACACAGGTCATTACAGTTTTGAGTTAACTATGGAGTGAAATACAGTAACTGTCAAAAATACTTATGTGCGTAAAAAAAAGAGAACCTGTAAAATACATTTGTACACTTGTAAAAAAAGATGTGTACCTGTAAAACACATTTGTACACTCATAAAAAAAGATGTGTTCCTGTAAAATACGTTTGTACACTTGTAGAAAAGATATGTACCTGTAAAATACATTTGTACACTCATAAAGATATATGTACCTGTAAAATATATTTGTACACACGTAAAAAAGATGTGTACCTGTAAAAAGCATTCTGTGTAGTTGTAAAAAAAGAATGTGTATCCAAATGTATGAGTGCAACTCATTTTACGAGTACAACTCATTTTTGCCAGTTATTTCACATTCACAAAAAAAACAAAGCTCAGGCAGCCACAGTCGAATGCCAATGCAATCGATGAGTATTTAAACTCATGCACAGGTTTCCGCTTGCAGACTAGTGCAAGTGTAGGGAGAGCTGCATTTCAGTTGCACTGCGCACGTTCTCAGATGGCCATGTACTGTTCCACTGTTTTATTATTATAATGTACATATAATATTTTTAATTGCCTCTGTGCAACACGTTTTACTCGAATATGTGTTACGGAGGAAAACAAACAAGTAAAATAACACCAGCTAAACAAACATCACTATCGTGAAGATTGCATTTGAATTGGTGCATTGAGCAGGCTGACATGTTTCTTGTAAAACACTAATTGTTATTATTTGCCGTGAGACGTCCAACAAACAGGAACAACGCTAATTTGACAGGTTATTCTATCTGCATCTTTCAACTGTTTGCCAGTATGAGGATGAAATCGATTGTGAATTCTTACTGGCACATTTTGTTCAGCGATTTAAGATTGGGCAATGTCTTTCAAACTTCTGTGTAGTCGTAAAATAAATGGTCTGTTAAGATTGCAGGCATAAAACCACGAGAAGGCCTTAGACTGACTACAACTGAATACAATGCACATTGAACAATTTCTGCAGTCTACTCTTTTTTTCTTCAAGAAAATATTTAATTGTACTATTGTAAAAGCAGTTTAGGTTGATTCATCAGCAAAGTTGAATTCAAAGGAGAAAGCTCATATCTTCTATACATTATAGTCTGTAACTGGAAATTAGCTGCAGGCTTAATTATATGCTGTGGTGAGATAAGCATGTTTGAATCGCATTTGAGAAATAAATGAATTGAAATAGTTTTATCAGCCAGTAAACCATTTTTCTATCCATCGCTGTCTTGCCCTCAGTCATTCCATTTAGAGATAACTAAAAGTGAGCGATTGTTATTTGAAGGGTCTACTAAGACGCTGAGACTGAGTTATAGGGCGAGTGGAATTGATGATTTGCTTGAGATTAACAGGGCAGCAAGAATTTTAAACAGTAAAGACATTTGTTCAGGATAGGAAATAAGACAGTATGTACATGTTGACTCTTATTTTGTACTCTCCGTGCTGTTTCACAGCTCGATCAGCTTGCAAACAGAAGCACACAGCGGCTGTTTTACTCCTTGTAATGCCACTGGGGTCTGGTTATACTAACAAGATCAAAAAACTGGATCCAGGATCAGATCCCTTTACAACCGGCCCCAAGTGCCTGAAAGCATCATTCTGCCATTTTATTGTTATAAAAACACACAATTCATGTATTTATTTGCTGCATCCTTTCACTGTTTAGCTTTATGTGCAAGTTTTTCATGTTGAGTATTCCTTATGGATCGTGAATAAACTTGCTGGGACATATTTCTACAGTACGCTGAGCCTAACAGAGGTTTTGCATACGATTATATTATTTATTTATATATTTTTTTTGTGTATAGGACATGGTTTCAAATGTTAATGAAAGTGTTGTCATATCTTTGGTACCACAAAGAACATTTTTCATGCAAGCCCCTCTCATAGGTACACAGAGAAAACGTACCAGAATGCATTGCGAAGTGAGTTGTAAAGCCTGAACTGTCCCAAACTGTCCAAACCTACCCTCTTGTCCAATCAAATCATCTGATTCCAGAACATTAAAGTCTGTTTCTTGCAGTAACAGTTATGTCATGCGCTGAGAGTAATCAACAAACAACTGTTCTAACCATTTAGAGTAATGGTATATATATGAAATAAACTTCCATTTGCTAACAAAGTGTATATTCCTGCTCTTCTGTTACATAAAGGTAATTTGTACAGTTCACCCTGTTTCATACGATGGTATATGACCACTCTAAAGCCAATGTATTGTTCTGTACATATTTTTTCCATTATAAAAAAATATTAAGTAGGCCAGCTGTTCTGTTTATTTTTCTTGAAGGACAGTTTTGTTCAGTGCAGAATTTGAATGTGGCAATAGTAATTTCTGTTTCGCACAGCAGAGGGCACCTATGTTGTTCAGCTGAAACATGCATTTTAATACAGCTTCACACTGTAGACTGTTAATGTATTCACAAGAGCCTCTTTTAAAGGTTGTCATGGTAACGATGTTTTTATTGTTGCCAATATTTTTATGTATTAAAAGATATGTTTCGCTATGGTTTCAGTAAGTAATCTAAGTATAATGAACTATTGCTTTTGTTAAAGGTATAGCATAGCAATTGTTCTACCTAAAAACCACATGCGAAATGATATCTGTTAAACATTTTTTATTTTTTTATTCCTGCACTACAGACAACAGTATAAACAACAGCATCTTTAAAATGTAATTTACAAAAATGATCCATGTTTGGGTAATGTATAAATACCTATTTGTTAACCAGGTTTGACTGAACTAATTGAAGCATAGTATACAGACATTATCATTTCATGTACAGCTTTGAATTGGGTTGGAGCAGTAAGTGGCAGCTCTAAATGTTCGCTTCTAGAACTGTAATTAGCAGAGCTAATTGTTCCCCTGTTAATCTGGCTGCTCTTGCATTACATTTTCATAGCAATACTTTACAACTCAGAATTAAGAAACATAACAGGAAAAGCTGTCAAGATGATTTAGGAATACAGTTAATATGTTACAGCAGTTCTTAATGGGGTGCATTAATAATTGGTGACAGTTCGATGTCCTGAGCCAAAGATTATTAGGGGAAATATGTTGCTGTTTAAAAACAATTTTCATGATTATATAGTTAGCTTTAGAGTGCATCCACATGTGGGATAATGACTCTGACTGGGTGAGACAGTCCATGAGGTTTATAATGAGGTGTACCCGCTAACCTTTTCTTACCCCTTGTTAGTGCAGTAACTTCCTAACAAGCCCTGTAAAAGCCTTTGTTTGTACTGCTTTGTTCACCACTTCACACTCTTAGACTCTTCACCAGTCTTTTCACCACACCTTCATACAAGGAGTAAACACGGCATAATAAAGCTTTAAGGCTGGCTTTTATGTCAAAATGTGTTCTGCTTCATCTTTTTTGGAGAATTGTTAATAAACGAAGGTGTTGATTTGATCAACCTATACTGTACATCACACGATAATCGCCCTGGACTGTCTCTGGAGATTACATCTAAAAAGGTGGTTACTGCAATCCAGGTGGATTCTCTGCTACTGTGTATGTCAGCTGTGTCTTATCCTGGCAGCTTGTTGACTTTTTTTTCAGTTTGTCGAATTTCTTTCTGTGTACCTTCTTAATCCTCACCCATTTCAGACATGTGTTGTCTGTCTAGAGCCAGATTACTAACAGTATCTGTTTGTTACAATGGGAGCCGTATTGGACACAAATGCCGGTGCCATTGTTGAGCAAGTTATGACACTGAATATTCATTACATTTTATTTACTGTTATTAACAGCCAACCACAGGGTGTCAATGCTTTCCATGACAGATATTCAATATCAACATTGCTTAGTAATAAGGAAAAATAAATATTGCTCCAAAAACTTATTGTCTAATTATTTGATATTGATTTGTTTGATTTTATCCTTAGTGTGTGGGTATTCCTGAAACCAATTTCTTTTCTATGGAAAATGGCAACCATAGCAAGAAACAGCTTGGACACAAGTTCTGGAAAAGGGAATGCGTGTGTTGACTCTGTCACCACAGTGTCATGTCACTAAAGATTAACAATCCTTGCTGGTCACATGTTTTTAATGAGCAACCCCTGTGTGCGTTCTCTGTACTCTGGATTATTGACCAGAAGGTTTTAGATAGGTCAATCTTAGTGTCTGTAATATATCACTTTATGTAACCCAGGTTATCAAAGTCTTCAGTGCAGATACGTCATTGGAATCTAACAGCCTTTCTAAGGCAGGCACCCTTTAGTTGAAGATTAAAATGTCTGTTTTTTAAGTGAATGTAACAGGCAGTGTTGTGCGATACACTGACGTTACAGGTAGTGTCCTGTCATTGAGATGAGATGAGGTTAAAAGCTCTAAAACCAAGAATGCATTGTAGTTAAGATGCTCGCTTGCGGTGCGCAAGGTCATTGGTTTGCGCCCAGCCTCCACTCTGTTACATGAGCATCCTTTTTTTTTTTAAAAAAAATGGAAGGTTTCCATCATTAGAATAAAACTAAAGGTAGCATTACAATATTTGGCCAACAGGTATCGCCAAGCTTTTAGTAAAAACTATTCCACTGGTGTTAATTTGCATTTTTTTAAAATGTTTTTCCCTGGAAATTTACTATGAGCTATTTCAAAAAGCACTTTAGAAGTCATAAACAAAGGACATGAACCTGCTATTAATTCCAGTTTATTTTTATATCGACTGAAGGATTCCATATTGCCTTTTCTAAAGTTCTCATTAGAGATCCACAGTAATGTTATGCTAAAATCTATTAAAGGGTAATTAAGCACATTGTTGCTCAGTGTGACAGTAAATAGCATGCCACTTGTTTCCTGACAGGATAGCATGCTGATAAATGGGGGGTGTCACCATCTGATTTTTCTCTTTTTCTATAACCTTCCAAATCACATCCACAGCTTCACTTGGAAAGGGTTCCCTGTAATTATCCTGCCAGGTGGTTCTAAATCCGACAGGATTTGTTCGCCTGCTAAATAACTATCTAAAAGTTTTAAACTGACAATTTAAAAGGTTACCACTCCGACACGCTATAATTTAATGAGTGAGTCGAGCCTAAGTCTCTGCACGGTCCATTTATTTCCGAAATGCAGCATCTCTTTAGGAAAGGAATTATGTTGGAATACATTTTGCCCTTATAGTTTTAGTACATCACCCCCCACTCATATGCAATATATATATATATATATATATATATATATATATATATATATATATATATATATATATATATATATGTTTTTTTTACCCTTAAGAAACTGGCAAATGTGTTTATATTAATGTGGATTTAAATTTTTTAACCTGTACATTTATTGAGAAAACATATGTTTGCAAATAGAACTTGTACTTTACCTTTAAACAATAAATGTGTATTTGTGATTGAAACTAACTGTGCAAGAAAGCATAAATGACACTATTAAAAACAAATGACTGTTGCTAATAGGCTTGTAGATTAACCAATTAATACCTTGCAAGCTTTCTATTAAAATGACAAAGATACATGGTTTTCCAGTTCATGGCTGGGAAAAGTTAAATATATTTTGATAAATGTCTTTTTAAATATAAACTTAACATTAGGGTCACTTTAGGTTATACAAGTACAGATGGCTAACAGGAAATGCCATTGCCTCTTGTAAAATATCTCCCAGCATTAGATTCCAGAATATTAGAGTTTTAGTATTGTAAATATTTTTTATTTAATTTGATGATTGCACCTTAAATACATCAACAGATACGGTAAGGTTCAAAACTGCTTTTTTATTTCATTTTAGAAAATGAATCAATACATTTAGAAAGAAACCTATTCTATTTTTGAAGCCAAAATGTTTTGAAAGCAAGGCTATTGAGTTTCTTTATTGGAAAATGGAGTGCAACATGAGAGGCTCTGTATAAAGCTATCGAGAACATGGCTATGTAATATCAAAAGCCTTTTAAAAAAGTGCTGTTTATTTTTTTTCAAACAGACACATCAATGTCTTTACTAATGAATCTTGTTTTATCAAACACCTGTTATTCAATGTTCACATGACCATTTTAGTACTATGACTATTTGTTTATATCCGAGTTAAACATGTAAATAAGTTTCACTCGAGACACGCATATGCAATTGACTGTTTTTTATAAACTGGGGCTTGCAAAGTTGAAAGGTCATTTTGTCACCTGATTTGAATGGAATGAGGAAGGCTGTTCAGTCCCAGTACTAACAAAGCAACTCAGCTTACCCTGTTCTTGAAGTATTTTTAAAGTGCTTTTTTTGTGCTGTTCTCCATTCCACTGCATTACAGGTGGTCAGCCAGAAACACACTCTCAGCCCTTCCTTATAATTGGTACATCTTTTGGTAACAGACCTATGTGGAGAATAGCAGTTCCATTTTCAGTTAGTTTCCATTTTCTTCTGAAAAAAGACAACTCAGCTATTTATTCAAGGGCTGTTAGGGCAGACTTTAGTTTGTGTGACATTAGCTGGTTTTAAGAACAAATCGTGCTTCAAAAGGTTTTGTGAATTACACCCCCACCCCTTGACTAAAACCCAATTAAATTAGCTTTTGACAACATTCATTTTGCACAGTTAGTTCACATCACAAAGAAATGCACTGTGTATTACAATGTAATTATACACTATTGACAATTAATGCATTTTCCAGTTCATGTTTTGGTTTGGGAAATTACCCCTGAGAGATTCAGAATTTACTGAATGATTCATAGAGAAGCCTTGATGGTCATAATCCCTGGGCTGAATATATATCATCAGATACTATATGCTGTACAGCTTTTAATATATGGAGATTTTTTTTCTGTCAATCATTATACTGCATAATTCCATTCTCATTATTCTCCCATGATCAAGCTTGACAGTGATAAACAAGCTCACTGTGATTACATTTGACTCTGTGCTAGATTTCATGGTTTTAAATGCGAGTTTAATAAAAATACCAATTTATATATTTTAAAAATGACAGCAATTATCATTAGCAGATACGAATGTGCTGCAGACATTGAAGTGAACGTTCACTGTCACAGCTGAAGTGGTTAACTGCTTCACAGCACTGACGTTGCCCATTGAAGTGAACGTTACTCCAACTAGCATCCATTCCTGTAACTGTTGCTGTGAGTTTTTAGCGAGTTTTTTTTAACTTTGCAAGTTGAGTTCGATTTACCAAAAAAAAAACAACAACTTGATAATGGAAATAAACTCTGCAGTAGCCACAATAATATTGAAGTTGCTTTCATATAAAGAAGATCAATGAATTAAGAGGGTCTGGAGCTCATATCACAGACCAGCCATTTTTATGAGTACTATAGTTATATAAAGTATACAATACAATACAGAGTCAGACTTGATATATTTTAAACCGATTAGCAGTATGTATTTCGTGACCACATACATAGCTTTACGTTTTTGTTTGTATGTACCGGTAGTGTGTTTTGCCTCCTGTTGTTTTACACCTGAAAACAAAAATAAAAAGAACATCAATTGTGCATGTTTATGTAACAAATTGTAACCAATCCTTTTCTCCCTCGGATTCAGAAAAAATTCTATCACCATAGCCACCTCTTCCAGGCTAGTGATTCAATGAATTGTTGTCTCTCTCACCTGCAGCAACAAGCAGGTGTGTAGTCATGGAAACCCCTTAAATGTTGTCTAATTAATTTGAAGAAACTGATATACAAAAAAAAAAAAAATTGCTTTTTGGCACAAACTTTAAAAAGACAAATAGACACTACCATTGCCCCTTCCTTGAAGGTGCTATTTTTTATATTGGTTCCAGTTCAGTTTTCAGAATTAATTTTAAATTTGTTCCTTGGCTAGATGAAGGAGATTTTAAGTCCTGAAATTAAACAAGGGGTAATTAATCAACTCAATTCCCAATGCTCACCGGTGACACTAGTCTGATGCTGTTCAGCCAATATGCACATCTTCTAGCTTTCCCTGCAATTATTCCTCTTACAGCAGTCTGGGAGGTTAAGTAGTTTGTTGTGACTGCATAATGGGGCTTATTCCTTAGTTTACACCTGTGATACATGGGTTACTGTAATTTTTGTAGTATGCATCATTTTACACTTTAAGTCTATACATGCACTCATCGACACACACATATTTCCTGTATGCATATTCAATACCAAGCAAGGTAGGTATAGACTATAATGACATGATCTTAAAACAGGATTTGAGAACTTTAACAGCTAATATACACATCTCTGATTTGTTTGGCACAGTGTGTTATTTTATGGTTTTTTTATTTTTATAGGGTTGGTACACATGGTAAGCCAAAGCCACTGTGTAATACACAGTGTCATATTACACAGTGTGAGTTATATTCTGAGAATTACAGCAGTAGCACAGGTTTTTGTCTAAAAACAGTCTGTACACTTTCCAACTGATGTGTTGCTAACCTGTCACGGTGGTCCTGCCCTATCTGTTTTTTTATGGTATTTGTGTTTTAAAAGTTTGTGTCTGTGTTGACCCAGTTGTGTCCATTCTGTTGTTTGCCGGCTCCTTTGAAGGTGTCTAACAGGTCCAGCTGTGATTCATATCAGCGGCTTGTGTGCTAAAACAGAATACAGTGGTGGGTCTATGTTAACAGAGTGTGGAAATCAAAAACTATCTGGAAACCTAGACAGTGTCACAGTGTAATAGTGCTATTTGCAGTTAAATCACAGGCAACAAATTGAGCTACAACTCATATTGTCTCGCTGCAGGAATTCATCATTAAAAAACTGCTAAAGTGTAAGGAATTCATCAAAATGGTATTATAATAACAAGGAATTAATTGAGCTGCAAAATCTTTGAATGACTAAATAAACAATCACTCAAGGGAATAGCATTCCCAAGAGAAGTAAAGAAAGAGTAAGAGTAAAACTTTGCAGTTAAAAATGTAGAATAATGTACTTGATTATTTATGATCAGTTCTGCATCTGCCAAGATTTTGTGGTAAATAAGATATTTCCTGAAAGTTTTAAGTCTCTTAGACATGTATATTTATACCTATAAAATGTCTGCTTAAGCGTGTAATTGATGTAATTTTCATTTTAATGGACATGATCATATGGAAAGGCTAAACGATAGCATTTGTATTTTGAGTAAACCAAGATTGGCAATACTAGAAAACTTCCTGCAAACAAATTAAGCAGTGGTTTCAGGCTCAGAATCACATCAACATAAGCAACTGTCAGTTTTATGTGTGGGCCCTCGGGTTGTCTGTGACAATGCGTTGACATATTTCTGTACTTTGTACCAATGTCAGCATCGATGGTATAAACACCTCATTCCTCATTCTCTAGCATTGTCATAACAATTGTGAAAGAACATGTTAAAGAGTGACTTGGTAATGGTAATTTTGAGGGTGAGAGTTTACCAAAGTTGCATGGAGACACATAAATGTGAAGTAAATATGTCCAAGAAAGCATACCAACTGTATAATTCTATAACCACCAGAGAAACCCATTTATTCATCTCCTTACAATGCCACACAATTCAACTATCTTAATTTAGGATGATGAAAATAAGTGAGTATAATTATAAAAACTAGCACACTTGTGTCTGGAGGAGACAGTATTATAGCTACTGACAGTTGACATACACATTGCTTTTATCAGCAGTTTCTAGGTTACCATAGACAACTTGGCATCAGGCCATGTTTTAGACTATATTTAATAATTTACAAGAATAGGGAATCTAACATACAATGCACAACAACACCACTGGCTTCATTTGGAGAGAATATTTTCCATTTAAACAAAGCGTTGAACACTTTAGTTTAAGATTCCTAAACCCTCAATAATGCAACTATAAGTACATGAATGTTTTCAACAATATTAACACTCATAATAATAACACACTAACCTCAATTTTTAAAAACAAACTCTACCACCAGTACATGAACACATCAAAACACGGACAATACAAAAAAAAACAACAGATTGAAGTTTTATCCGTAGAAGACAGGTAGAACTGTGTGGAAGAGCAGAATGACGCAAGCAATCTTAGCGCTTTTAGCTAGTGCTCTCGTGGTTTATATATCACCAGAAACCCTCGATAGAATTACATCCTTATTATGCACAGCTGGGTGTACATTACTCATTATATAACATGACACAAATCTTTGCTTAAGTAATATTACTCCTTGAAAACCCTGGTAGACAAAGGACGCTATTTTAATGAATGTACACCATTGCTACATTCATGACAAAATGAAAACCAGAATTACTTGGGTGCCATTTTATTAGTCTATTGTTATATATCTGTCAACATGTATTGTGTAAAAGTCATTTGATATGTACCTGAATAAAATGGTTCTATGCTGTTCTGTTTGAGAAGTTGGACTGACAAAAGAAAGCCTGGAGTTCATTTTTTTCACACTTTCACATCATGTATTTGATACATGCTCCAGTTTTTTGTGTCCTGTGGAGAAATTTAGCTTGGACACTTTAGGCTTAATCCAAGACAAACAATCAGATTTTCACTTACTAGAAGCTGACAATGATATTTTAATTTGATTGTGTCAGTGCAGTTCAGTTATTAATACGCAGTCAATGGATGTGCAGTTTAGTGTTTGTTTATATCTATTACTGTATTAGACTGCTATTGCTTATATTTCTCATTAAGACTTATATTGGTAGATCCAACAAATTATTAAATCCATAAAACAGCTTTGCAAAACATTGATTATCAAGTCTTGAAATTACACTGATATCTTGTGGTTGCATATCTGTTGAATGTTTATTAAAAATATAACTCAACTTAAATATGTGCGTACTTGCTCAAAATACAGCCAAAAAAGAACTAAAGAGTTACCAATATTTGAATTCATGCTGTTTCTTTTTTGTGTTGGTTTTTGTTCTTTATCAAACCACCCACACAAGGTTACTGCTTTTTCTTCTTGTTCTATTACTCAGTACTTCAGTATTTCTTCTCAATACCCTTGGTTCTGGTTTACACACTTGTTTCCAAGGCTATCAACATGAATATTTATGTCAGCCTGTCTCTCACGGTTTTGAAAATAAAACCTTCAGGTTTATGCAGCTATATAACATTCTGTTTGGCAGATGTTCTATTTCTACAGATTCCATTTACAAAGGTATCGAGTTGAAACAGCGTGTATACCAGAATAGTACTTAAAGGGGAAGTGATTTCATCCACAATGTTTGTTTATCTTTAGTTGTCTGGATCACTTTTGACCTAAGCGCTGCATTTTGAGGCTCACATTAGGCAAGCCTGTAAGACATGCTTCTCTCACTTTTGACAAATTGCTAGCATCAAACCCTTCCTCTCCCAGAAGGCTTTTAGCTTCTGTGCACCAAGTCTCTGAGATTCCCTGTGCTGCCTTTAGGAGTCCATGACTGTGACAAAACTGAAAACTTATTTTTTTTTTTTTGGTCTAGCCTTTTCCTTAAAGTGCACTGAGATGGCACAGCTGTAACAGGTGCTATATTAACTGAAGGTGATTGTTGTTGTTGTTGTTACTTCCCTATAGATCTACAAATCTCTGTTTATTGGAAGTTCAGCTTTGGGTGCTTCTCATCCCAATACAAAGTGCCGAAAAATGTATCTGTTAGGCAGCATTCATCACATGCACCCACCTGCAGAGAACGATATAAGTGCTTAATTCATGTAGTGAAAAGTATGTTTCATTCAACAGGTTTAGTATACTAATTATATAAGGAATTACATTTTTTTCAAGTTTCTCTCACTCCCTAAAATGGGACAAATGATAGTATTGTAGTATATGGGCAGACACTTAAGAAATATCAAGCTATGGGATAAGCATGATCTTTTCTACAGGTAACTGCTTTAGAAATGTGTGATAAACCAAACTACACTGCAGTCTTTACAATAATCCTTGATGGAACTTCCCTTGTCAACATGAACTTGGTTGTTGTCAACCTTTTTTTTATTATTCTTTTTACTTAATTCCTGTCACATTATAGATTAGCCATCACCATGCTCCCAATGTGTATTAAAAAGACATAATCACTATAATTAGTGCTCACATCTAATTAACATTCCACTTGCTTCCTGTATTAACAACAGCTGGACAGCCAGTTTGTTGACTAGGAAATGGTAGTTTTGTTTTCAGTAGCATTTGACACTGCAAACCTGCGTCCCTCATATACATCTATACTACTAGAGAACTATTAGCATGAGCAGCCACTGGTCTTTATTTATATCTACGTGATATGTTTTATTGAACCTGGAGAGCAACAATTAAAGGGAATGCTGGTACATGTTTTGATGCATTTCTGTATATTTCGTTGAATAGTATGTGGTCTATTTTTGTTCGGTTAACTGTTGTTCTTTGAAAAATCTTTCAAAGAAATGTTTCCTTTGTAATTGACAGCTTTCTGTAAATAACATCAAGGCTGCCAACGATGCATTATTATTATTATATATCTCTGAACACAAATTCATATATACAGAGAAAGATCAAGTACTCTTCAACCAACACTGTATCTGGTCTTGCATGATCATAAAAGCAATTGGCTTGTGGCTTGCTTGGGTGTCCACACTTCAAGATCATGACTGCACCTCAGGAAATGTCAGCCTTAAAGGTGAGCATGCATATCCCCAAACCACATCAAATGCAGCTCACCCACATCATAACAGATGGCTATATTTAGAACATGGTTATACCATATATACGTTATATACTTGACCATATAGTCAACTAGAACATTGTTAACCCACTAACAGATTGCAGCACCAGAAACCAGCTTTTCTAACTTATGGAAAGTTCTTTGCCATTTTGCCACATACAAATTCCAGTAGCCAACTGTTCTTGACAGCCTATAGTAAAAAAAAAATCACACATAGTGCTGCAAGTGTGATATTTTCTTTACTGTCAACTGCCATTGCATACTGACTGTGAGTAACTTTAAGTGCAATGTGAATGTTTTTATTCTTTTAGAACACAAATTTGTTTATAGTAAAAAAAACTGAACTACACAAATGTTTCCCAGTCCAGCAAAGCCATTCCTTTTCCATGGAATAATCTGTAAATGAAGTCGGTTTTACCAGTCTTCAGTTCCAGTTCCTATTGGACAAGATTTCAAATGACAAATTCATTCCCACGCATATTACAGCTTTGGCAACTTACAGAACTGTAGACTTAGGAAAGGTCAAATACCCAGAAGCTACAGAGATGTTAACAGTTCATTAAGTGGAGGTCATACTTCGTTTAGGGTTGCAAAGCATTTTGTACCATGGCGAATGATAATACCAGTGTTGTATCTCAACTTGAGAATATACAGTTCTTTTGAAGACGGTTTTAATACAATGATGACTATTGAAACGTGTGTTGCCCCCTCAGATGTGCTGTGTTCCTGAGGCTCGCTATCCATGTGAGTCATAATCCTTTGTAGCTTTCAGTATTTTATCTGTCAAGGCTGACTGAAATGTTCAGGAAAATGTAGAACAGCAGCCCTGTTATCCTGTAGTTCTGTAGTTATGTATTAATATTCCATGAAAATCAAAGTTGTGACGAGAAACGTTGTGTGCACTGCACCACTGAAACGTTTATGTTTGTTAAGGTAATATCACTAAAGATACAGGTATACTTTTACAGTAATATTCCAGTAAGCAGCTCTCGCAAGAAGATAATATCTTTTGCAGTTAGCAATGAATGCATAAACCTGGTAGATTTAGGGGGTTGTGGGAAAATGGGGGTCACAACAGAATATTCATGACATCATGTTGAATACAAACTAAAAGCAAATGGAAGTAGACCCTCGCAATCAAATACTTGTGTATGAAGTGCATGCAATAGATATTAACTTACCCGTGTATTGAAGTATATCCAATTTTCAGTGATAAACTGTCTTAAATGTAAAAATACAGTAATATATAGTAGAATTGGAGTGCTTCTTCTTTGCCTTGTTACTGTGGTGAAGTGACATTAACTGTTTTCAAGGGATCCATATGAACAAATAAGTTTCACGCATGATTGTGCTGCAGGGGATAATTAGCATTACCTGAAATCTTTTCATCTGTGCTGCAAGCTGTTAGTGGGTTGAGGTTTCCAAAAGTACGATAGAGAATACTGTAGGCCTTCCCACTGTGGGAAGAGTCTATGGTTCTCCCGTTGAAATTGCTTGTAGTCAGTGTGCTCTAATATGACTGCTTTGCCGTCCCTCAGCAAATAAGGCTAAGGCTGCTGCCTGATAGGTGTATCATCTCACTTTGTCTCAGCATTGATTTTTTGCTTCTTTATTTACTTCATAAAAAGAGTGGGGGGGGGGGAGGACCTGAAGCACACAATCCTGCGCTGTCTGGGCATTTTTTGGACATCTTTTTTTATTAGTATGAGCAAGCTGTTGCTGTTCTTCTGTGGAGTGAAGTTGGATTATACATTCTTTTTTAAATGTGTATGGTGATATTTGCTCCGGTAAGGTTTTTTTTTTAAATGTATTTTTATTCTTAAGTAGCTCTGTCTACACTATATATACTGACTGTAATCTGACTATTGGTAGATTTCTTTTCTCAGTTGTGAGCTATTGGTCATTATGTCTCGGATACACTTCTGTAGTTACCGTATTCTGGTGTGTAGTTTATAAATGCAGTATTTTTATTCTGAAAAGGTCCTACGGTAAATATGGTATTAATTGATGTGTTTGCAAAAAGCTTTTAAAGCATTAGTTGCTCACCAGAATGTATCACCATTCTACTTGTGCTGCATTCACTGGAAATGAAATATTTAAAGGCAGCATTGAAGTACTGGAAGCTTAAAGCCATTCTAGTCCCTGCAGTGCTCACTATGACATATTATTAGAGTAGTTATGTTAAGTTTTCTCCGTTTTGCAGAGCTGTTTTTTTCCCCTAGAGTGTCTATTTCCATTAACTGGCTAGTGTTAACACCTGTTAAGCTATATTGTAAATACATTTATCATGTTCAGTGTTGTGGTCATTACCTTGGTTTAAATATGTTTTGACTTCCTCATTCCTTTTACATGTTGCAGCAATAAAAACCAAATATTCGAATTTAAACAAGTTGCTATAGTTTGAGACTCTGTTATTAAAAAGGCAATATCCCTAGCTACACCCACCACCCTTCCATTGCTTTCGTACCACAGTCTTTCTAAAGATGCATTTCTTTTATGACATGTCTTTTTGTTTTACATGTGGACTTCATAATGTTCATCTTCTGTTGCCAGTTTAAATAATCAAAGTGTCTTTTAATTAGTGCATTGACAATAGAAGCTTTGTTTTTCATGCTTATTCATAATGAATGCATCTGAGAACATCAATATAAGTGTACCCATTGTGCTTCTCTGCTGGCAGTGCTGAAGGCATTGCAATTCACTGTTGCACACTCCACATTCATTTTGTCATAGCAGGGTTAAACAATCAACATTTTTACAGCACCTTATTCTCTTCTATCACTTTCCACAGAATGTTTCGTCTTTCAGAACAGTATGATTAGATGACACTGATCTCAAATTAATTGGCTAATATTGCTGCCCTTCTGTATGACAATTCATGTTCCATCCCATCCACAATAGGTGCTAAATGATCCATTGCATCTGTCCATAACCATAATAAGAAAAAAAGTCTTAATTAATCTAGAGACTGAGCTAGAATAATGTAATATTTTTCTATATAAAATCACTTTTTTTAATACTATTGCTTTTCTTTGAATCCCTGTATGTAATAAGAAAACCACTTCTTGGTTGGTAATTGTTGATATATTTTTTAAAAGACAGTAATGTGGTTTATTGTTGTGCTTTAATGCCATTGTAAGTTTGATGGGGGAAAAAAATCTTGTTAAAATGTTATTAGTTTTCAAGTTATGTCTTGCCAGCATGTTTAAAATCGTAAATATGTAATTATCCAAAGGCTGTTTAAATAATGGCTTTAGCTACTCTGCCATAAATGCGAGTTTAAATACTGCTTTGCATTAGTGGCACTTTTTTGATTTGACTGCAAGTTTTTAAACATTACATTCCCTTCTTCCTATTAACTGATTTCTTCATATATTGGTTTATGATGGCTGAGTTACCATTGAAGACTCCAGGCTGATATTTTGTTCAAGTTATTTATTCATAAGAAATCTATTAGTGTGTACGATTAACTAAAAATTAAGCAGCGATGGGTATTAAGCTCTGTCCTGAATTCTACAAATTGCTGTAGCAGCAGAGAGTAATAGAAAGATCAGGGGATTGTGTATAACATGGATGAGGAAAAACTGTTAATACTTTACCACCATTTCCATATTTTTTGCAAAAATGGTATAGAGATAATGATTTTGTTGTCCTTATGCGTCAAAACGACTGTTCAGCTTTTGGTACATTAGTAGGCTACCGCTTTGTAATTGAACATAAAGGTCTTTGGATTTTATTTTGCAGAGCAGTGTTCCCTTTGATCATTTCAGTACTGATATAGAAATGGTAACAGAATTGGGGTCGTTTTTCACTAACTTTTATGAGGTGCTGGGGGGCGGGGGAATAGTATTTTTAATTGGAATTCTTTGTTTTTTGGATGATTCGGGGGGGTAAGCCATCTGTGGCTTGGTTGGAATTTATTTATTTATCTTGACATCTACTTTTGTATGTATTTTAGTATGTACAATTATAGACGATAAATAAATAAGCTTCAAGTGTCATTTGTGTTTGTAGTTATATCAGTTATTATACATGTATACCAATTATGTAACACTTCAGTGTGGAGTAGTGGTTAGGGCTCTGGACTCTTGACCAGAGGGTTCAGTCCCAGGTGGGTGACACTGCTGTTGTACACTTGAGCAAGGTACTTAGATTTCTTCAGTAAAAACCCAACTGTATAAATGGGTAATTGTATGTAAAAAATGTGATATCTTGTAACAATTGTAAGTCGCTCTGGATAAGGGCGTTGGCTAAGAAATAAATAATAATAATTTACTAAGCTTTTAAAATTTCGATAGAACTCAATAACCCAATACACAATTTCTTTATAATTGTTCGATGAATTCCTCTAATCATTTTGAATGCATTATCTCTGGCTCTCTTTGTTCGCCTCCACGATAAATGAACTCAACATGATTAGATGTAGCCACTGAATATTTTCAATATTATGAGAACATTTTATATGCATACAAACGTGTGACGATGGAAGTGTATGTACATACAGTAAGTGTGGTGGGGCGGGGGATGGGGTTGAGGAGTCTGTCCAACATGTATACAATCCTGGTCCTGCAAGCTTCTCCGATAGAAATATTCTGAGGAAGCTCCAGTGGTTCAAGATGAGGCGCTTCTTCCTCCTCACCTTCCTCAAGTGCATCAAGCATTTCTTGGTCGCCCAGCAGTCTTCGACGTGTAGCTATGTTGTGCAGGATACAACATGCTACGAAGAGCCTTGCCACAGTTTGGGGGTTGTATTGAAGCACACCCCCTGATTTTTCGAGGCACCGAAACCTCATTTATAGAAAACCAAAGGTCCGCTCGATTACATTCCTAGTGGACCTGTGTACCCTATTGTACGCCTGTTCTTCATTCATGTGCGGATTAGATACAGGTTTTAAAAGCCAATGACGCATTGCAAATCCACAGTCATCTTAAAACAAAACAAACAAAACAAAACACTGGCTATTATTCAGTCGTGTTCTATTCAGCAGAGTCAATTCAATTATATTGTCATGAAAATGTTAAGGAAACATTACTGTAATATCTAGTATGCCGTTTTCCGTACCAAGATTTATTTATTTACTCTTAGGTTTTTATTTGTATAATTCAAATACAGTCTACAATAGAGGTCAGTTGTCATATAATGTACGTATCCAGAGTTCAGATAGGCTACAGTTGCATTGATAATTTGTTGGTACAGTGCTACCCTGTTATAATGCGGTTGTTGGGGTCCATAATTAGGAGACAGCGTTATTGGTGTTTCGCCTTATAACGAATATTGGCATTTTTGTTCCCAAAATGGTTTACAATGTCCACAATCCAAATTAATATTGTAGCGTACGGTGGAAAATTAAGGTCCTCAAATCCACGGTTTATAGGGACGAGTATTCACTGAGCCACAAAAACAACAGTCTTGCACTCTCACAGCAGCACATTCACACAGCACATCCTCTATATGCTTTCATGTCCCCGCCTCCCCGGACATCACCCACCAATCCCGGCTGAGGCAAGCTTACCGCTTCCCTGCTAACAAACACACACACACACAAGCAAACAACAGGGTCCGTAGACCAGTCCTGCAACAGTATAAATCCCGGGTCGTTGTTACACTATATACAGTATATTCGAAACTGCAGTTTAAAGCTTACACCACTCTTATTTAAATTGTATAGTTTCTATAATAAATGTTAATGTTAAACTGTAAATAAATAACACAGAATCCAAGGACATTTATACACACTTGCATTGTAACATTAACGGACAGTTTGTTTTCACTTTTAGAAAAAAAATACAGTGCAAGTGTAAAACAAGTGAATAAATCTCATTCAAAACCACAAGTATAAAAAAGGCTAAAATATTTTCATAACTACAAATATTGAAATATCTAGGTAGTCTTATAATACTGACCTACTAATATGCCATCTGGTGTATTGGGTTTCTGAAATGATTAAACACAGCGGATTGTGTCAAAATGTAAGTCATGACAGGAGCCAGGGAAATCTGCTCATACGTTCCAGATGTTATAGGATGCATCACAAATCACCTGCAGGTTTAGTGAATGGAACCCCTTCCTGTTCACATGTGTATATGCATGGTGCTGCAGGGATTTGAGTGCAATGTGTGTGCAATCGATGAATCCCATTACTCTGGGAAATCCAGCAAGTCATTAAACTCCCTTTTAAAATGTTGTAGCTGCTCCTGATTAAGTGGGATACTGATATAATCATTAACCCTCTTTATCAAGTCACCCGTGACCCTTTGAAATGACCCAGAGACATAGAAGCACAATGCTACCAACACCTTCATATGCAGACCTTTTTTATAGGCAATTCAAGGCGCTTCTGCAGAGTCTGACAGAGGTCGACAATAGCTGCCCTCTCCAGATGCAATCGAGATTTTAGATCGTGATTTGTTAAATCTAAGAAATGAATCCTGGTCCTGTACACCCTCTCTGTGTATTGTCGGCGTCTCAGCTGGGGTCTGTCTGTTTCAGGCTTGCGTTCGAGCTCTAAAATTACATTTTCTGCTTCTGCTGCTGCAACTGCTGCCTCTCCCAGCAAAGCCAGACTGTAGTTTGCTTATTCTATTTTTCTAACACCAAAGAACTTAAATACTGTTTCAGTGGGTTATATACTTTTTCGTTAATTAAAACCCTCCTTTTCCAAGTGCAAATTAACTCCTGATAAATCATGACAATTAACACTGATTTCTTTTTGAATTCCCACGCAAACAAAAGAAATAGTCAGAAGAAGCACTGCTCGTTAAGATATTAAAATGTAAACTATATTGGAATACTATGGCGTGTTTTAAAATAAGATCTCAGCTGAAGTGAGGCTTACATTCCATTTTTCTGTAGCAATACCCAGCACATATATTTAGATGCCCAGTGACTGCAGTATAAGCATCCCTGAATACAATTTTCCCACACATAACATACGTCAAGAATGCTTGCTCATGTCTGTCCAGATCTCTAGAAACCCCTACAAGGATCAATCATCCCTGCCGTTCATGCTTAGCAGAGTCACCCAATTCTGATAAATCATATGAGATGGTTATCTGAAATTGGAATTATCAAACCCATTTCTCTGGCTCCCAAATCCAGAATCAAACCCTTGCCACCAAATGTATAAGGCTAGTACTGCATAAACCCACTGAGCAACCTTGATAGTTATTTCTTTTCGAATTGTAAGTGTTTGAATCAATGTCAAGTCCATTATATGAATCACATTTACCCCTCTGCAGGATTTTGTAGCAGCAGGTGATGTATAGACAAAAAGGAGCTCACTTCGAACCAGATTCACGACTGAACAAGATCTCTGCTAAAATTGCACATATTTGATTTTCTTCTTTTAAACAGAAAATTGCGTGCAAGTTTTGGCACTAGGACAGCTATAATATATAATCTCACTCCTGTGTGCTCTGCTCTCAGAGATAAGTACCCCCAAGGTTCCCCTGGTTAGCTCTTCCCCAAAGATGGTTCCTGACACCTCCTAACTATGGCCCTGGATAGAGCAGCCTGCAGTCAAGTTCAGAGTTTTGATGGATTCTTGATTCCTTGCCATTGCATAGTGCATGTACAGGTGCAATAATGGTGGCGAGTCTCAATATTAAAAAGCTGCCAAACAAAGATGTGCAAGACTGTGAACCCTGGAAACAAGGGGGCCAGATCAGCCAATTTAAAACATGTCTCCACAAGCCAATTTATGTCAATTAAACACGCTATACTGACAAGCGGAATCGTGTGTTAGAAATTGCTTTCTTTTATACAGCTGGGTGTGAATTGTGAGTGGGCAGTATCAGAAGCACTTGAAATGTATCCTTGCAGCAGGTATGTTGGGTGATGTGAAAGAAAACCTGTTTTTTTAGTTAAAGATTGTACATTATTATTACGGTATCCTTTTAGTAAAAGCTGGGAGGAAGCTTGTTACCAGGATGCTGTTTGTTTTGTTTGGCACTGCTCATCTGATGCACCCTGTATGACCACTTATGAGAAATCATGGCTTTCATGCTTTAGTCTGGTTTTCCTGTTTTTGTTGGGCTATTTATACATTTATTCAATTTATATTGTAGCAGTTCATGACTAAATGGTCTTGACCCTTTCAGATCAGAAAGGAGCATCGCAGTATTTAATGTATCTCTTTTGTTGTTGTTTTTTTTACACCAAAATTGACCCAATATGACGAAAAAATGCATTATGCAACTGAAGTGCAATATACAATTAAACAATTATTCTAACAGAATACATGTTGTTTAAAATTAAACTGATTGGCACCTGTTAGAATGTACCTTCAGGTCATATTCAGTGAATAACAAAGTTGATATGGTAACCATACCTCTTACTGTGGTATCAGTAATAATCCTGTCAAAATAGGTAGAGGATGAGAGTTTATGCATTAGGTGAGATAACAGGTTGAGATGAAAAGGTAAGGGAGGAGGTGGCTGTAGTAAGTATTACAAGATCATGGTTTTTCAGTCTGGAGATACAAAAATGTATATTTAATAATATAGTACTGTAGAGTCCCTGATTTACTGAGCAGGGTGAGTCATGCAGTCAGGGGAGATCTGATTTGTGACCTGGCTCCCCAGATCTTTGCTGGGGATTCCTGTCATTTTGGGAGGCAAAACAGTCAGTGAGTGTTTCTCCTCAATGCACTACAGCGGACTCTACTGGCCAGACACACAGTGAACTAAAAACAGGGACCTGACGGCCGTGTCCTCCAGGAGGCGGTAGCTCGCTGACATCCGCTGTAAAGCTCCTGAGTGAAAAGAGGCAATTGGCTTGGTTGGGGGATCATGGGATTAGTTCCTTCGAGCTGCTGAATGGAATTTGCAAATTGGAACCATTTCATCAAGTAAAGGCATGTCCGTGACATGGCAATCCGAACTGTAACCTTTATCACATCAATCAAATTACAGCCTCAAGTCCGTCACAAATATTTAATAAACAATCCCACAGCAACAACATTTCAGTAACCTATATTAGAAAAAAAAAACAATATTCAGAGCCTGCTTTGTGTGTTTTGTTTTTTAATGTTATCTGTCATAGCAAGAAAAAACATTGGAGTTTGTGAAGGATGTGCTGAAAAAATGCAGGATATCTGCAGATAATAAAATGACAAATCTCTAAATGTTATGTGAATTGGATTTTCATAGCTGGATATGTTTTCCAGTTATTTTATTGGACGAAACATATATAAACACGGGGCAGATTTGAATGTTTTTCAGATAATCTGAAAAAAGGTGAATTATTTTTCCCCTGTTACTGTGTTTTGGGTACACTGAACTATATGGAGAGTAGGAGGAGTTAATAATTCTGTGACGTCTTTACCCTTTTCTCAGTGGCATTTGGGGGTATAAGGGAATTGATCCATTATTGGATATTTTCTATGTAAGTGCAAATTAGCTAAAGCATTTTTAAATTGGAGATATATTATAGAGAACAATCAATAGTAAATAACTGTTTAATGTTTTATTTTTAATGTCATGATTTAAACTGACCATACAACTGTGCAAATCTATGGACTAACACATATTACCTATATTGCAATATGGATTCCAAAATGGTATGCTGACTGCCTTTATTAATGTGGCAAATCACAGATTTTAGTAGCACTTTGAAACTTTGACACAGTCATTTGTTCGATACATTATACTTTTGTACTATTGAGATTACTACAGTTAGCATGCACAATATCAATTTTTTGAATATCCATTAACAAAAACACAAGACAAAAAAAAAACACACCATGTGTGAAAGGGCCCTTGGATATTGCCATCTGTTACATTTTCATTTTGAGTAATGTACAAGTTTTAATTTTGGTTTGTTTGATAAAAATGATTCATATTCTGGTCTCCACAGTTTCAGTAGCTCCTTCAACATCCCTATCTATTAAATGTAGTAACCTGGTAATCTCTTACTGCATTGCATTTAATTTGAGAGAAGGTGGAAACAAAACAGTGTTTTTCATTTTGCAGGGATTATTCAGCACCATTGGAATGACACAGTCAGCACCTAGCTTCCATTCCATGGAAGTTGAACACATGGTGAAAATACAGCATGTTTCTAAGCCTGTTAGAGAACCATATTTAGATAAATATAAATATAATGGGCATTAATGTAGTACATTTTAGTCCAACTTTGTTAATATAATTGCATGTACTGCAAATATCCATGTAGTTAATTTTAAGGGTTACATAAAAAAAAGGAAACAGAAGAAAACTGTTTATGTATATATAAGCTTTAATTTCTAAAAAGCAGTTTGAATCATATATATATAAAAAAAATTTTTTAAAAACTTGAATGTACATCTACGGGAATAAGCTCAGTTGTAGGCCTCAGGTAAGTACAGTTTACAGAATGCTGCCCCTAAGGGACTTGGTAAGAGTAAATGTATTTAAAAAGAAACCATGCATACTCCTTAAGTCCCATTCGACTGAGGTAAAATAGTTATTATTTAAGTCAGGCTAGCATTTTAGTAATTCCTGTTTGTTATGTGCAATAAGATGCTGTAGTGTTATTATACTCCATGAAATCAATGTGCTTGCTTGAAACACAGTATTGAAACACAGTATAATCAATATTTTATGTGAATTAAGTGTTCAGTTTTTTGTTATCCTGCAGTTCAAGTTGGTTGCAGTATCTTCAAGAATGTCAGGGGTACACAATAAAAAAAACGATAATAAAAACTCCTGGTTATTATTTCAAACCCTCATCCTCTCTGTGTCTTTATCTCACTCTAGCCAACACCACAAGAAATCAAGTAGGCTTTAACTTTAATACCAGTAATACAGTAGCTTTAAGAGGAATGCCTTGTCTTCAGTTAAACCCGGTACATTTTATTTGTTGCTTGAACCATTTTAATTGAGCTGCATATCTTGTGAAAAAAAAGACAATGCCGACACTCAAAGATTCATTACTATTCAGTAAGAGCAGCCTGCTACATGTATAGTTGAACAATTAAAAACAGTTGCTTTAATGGAATTTCTATAACACATGATCACAGCAGAATGGATCACCTGTCTTATGTGATGTAGAACAAAACCGTATCACATTGTTAAAATCTTCTGAAACAGAAAATGGATGAGAGAGAAGGTGCTTGGGAAGAATCATCCTCTTAAGGAATTCTTATTTCTGCAGTGCAATAATTTCATGCTGTCTATTTTGATCTGTTACAGACTTGGATTTTAACAGAGTGAGGTTTATTGGTATAGATATTGGTTCTGGTGTGCTCGCCTGATGTTAAGGTGTCAAGCTCAATTGACCAAATCAGCTGTAAGAAGATTAATAATGTCCATTTGCAGGTTTTGTCTCTTGTGACCAAGAGCTGCTGTGAAAATGTCCAGCGTGCATTACATTTTTGTTGGCAGTATTTTGGTTTATATTGCAGTATATAAATCATTCACTTTTTTTAATGACCTGTATTGTAGGTGGGGGAAAAGCACACATTGACTACCGAATGGTCTACAGGTAAATGAAAGAAGCTGAAGGCCAACAGAAAGGCCGGGGTGCTGTACTCCTCATCTCCTGCAATAAATGAACGACTGAGATTTGTCAGAAAAAGCCTTATTTAACAATGCCCCAAGCTGTGAAGAGGTTTGACATTATACATTTAATATGTGCATAACACATATAGCTTAAAATAGTAACAACAATTATAGTGTTGGGAGATTAGTTATCCTAGTTCTCTATGTGTTAATTAAGGTCACTTATCTCTTTAATAGCATACCATACGGTATGATCAAATATCTGTCACATTAATTTTGGTTCCGAGTCACACATGGAGATGCTTTTCCGAGAAAGGTTGCAATAAGTTTAGAATAAACGTCTGAACAGCCTTTCCATAAATCATGGATATTGCACACATGAATCTCATTGGTACGTATTGTGTTGTAATTACATTCAGCAAATCACTTTATTATAATTAATTTGGGCTTTATAATACATACAGCTAAATGTCAGGATTTTATTACCAATCTTGATTGACTGTCTGCGGGCCGGTTCTGCCTTCTCATTCCATATGTATTGCAGCAAATGTTCATAATGTGAACCCTAGGGTGTCTGGCCTCTTACATTAATCAATGACAGTTTGCCCAGTCATTCTTCCAAAGATGATTACAGTGTGGTTGTGCGACCACTGTTCTTCCAATTGAGCTGTGACTGCTGTCTTAATGACTCGCAATTAATTTGCACTGGTGTCTATTTCTGTTTCTCACCTGGAAAAATCTGAAAAGCAATTTTTATCTGAAGCTTGATAACATTTCCTGAAGGAGATGCATTGATTACAAAGAACATCTCAGGCCTTTAATTGACGTGTCTCTTTGAGTAGAGCTCACGTTATCTGGTTTCCAGTTACAAAAAACCTCAGAGCAGCCTCCTCAGGCTAAAGATTTCCTGTGAATCACTTGCATGCATCAGTTTGTAAGAAAAGCTACTCTTCAGGTTTCCAGAAAGATTTAGGGATGGCAAGTAGAAAGTTGTGTGGTCCAGTGGTTAAAGAAAAGGGCTTGTAACCAGGAGGTCAACGGTTCAAACCCCACCTCAGCCACTGACTCATTGTGTGACCCTGAGCAAGTCACTTAACCTCCTTGTGCTCCGTCTTTCGGGTGAGACGTAATTGTAAGTGACTCTGCAGCTGATGCATAGTTCACACACCCTAGTCTCTGTAAGTCGCCTTGGATAAACATTGTGTGCCACAGCAGGAATGTTTATTATTAAATTGGATTGTCATAAACGTGATGGATTGTTTCTTGAGCAATTTATAATTTTGAGACACTTTTGAGACTATACTGGGAGTTGAAATATACATGTGAATATCCTCCAACTACCCCATATTAGTATTGATAGATAAAGCAGGTGCTCCCTGATAAAGTAGACCGATTAATGGAATCACTTGTTTGACCCCCAACTCGAACTTTGGTTTTGCTGCAGTTTTTATACCCTTGATATGCTGTGTTTCTGTAAAATGATCTGATGCTGCACATACCCACTCTGAGATGTCTTCAGTTTCACAGTCATTGATCAGCAATACAAGGGAGTCTCACTCAGTTCTGTCTGGAAGATGCCCTTAGGAGCTTTAGAAGCTTGAAAGTTTTACTGTTACAGCCACCCACCCAGTAAGACCCGGTACCCAAATATCCATGACAAAACATTTAAAGAATGTCCTATTTCACAAAGCCTATTTTTCAGTCCATGGCATTAATATATCTGCAGATGTGAAATAGCTACCTCAGTAAAATGGCAACAGACTTATTTTGCCGTTCACATTAGAATAAATTGTATATATTTTGTGTGTGATCTATATTGTGGTGATCATTTGGTGACACTGTTATTTTTCCAATGTAATGCAAAAAAAAAAAAAAAAAAATAATAAAAAAAAAAAAAAATAAATAAAAAAAATATATATCTTACATTAAATCCCCCACAATGTGTTGGTTTTTCAGACACTTGGAAGAAAATACTGCTGTAATCAATTTGGCCTTGTAAAAATGCAAATTGTATGGTTCCACAGAAAAAGAGAGAAAAATGACAAAGCAAAGCGCCTTTAGACCTGGATGCATAGTTGTGGGGGTGTGATCAAAGCATGCTGTCTCTGAGACTGTCATTCAGTATCAAGACAGTTGAAAGTTAGCACTACTGACTGCTAGATTCTGGAGGTGTTGATGTAGGGACCACAACTCTTCAGCTGAAATCTCGTGCTGTATAAAGGATGCAGCAGTTCAGTCTGTCAGCTACTTTTGCTGTGTTATGTGTTTGATTTTTAACAATGGAACAAAAAACATGTTCTTCAGCTTCATGAGAACACATATAACTTCAGACTCAATCGTAAATTCAGTCTGACAAACATTTTGCCTCATACCTACATCAGTGTTGTGAATTGCACAGAACATTGCCCACAAGATTAATTTACTGGATGAGCCTACGTTATGCTTGTTATGAGCAGAACATATTGTATAAATATTTATAAAACTTTATCGTGGTAATATTGTACAGTTCTGGGAAAAAAACCCTGAAGATTATGTATAACTAGTAACAAATTATTAGTTATAACTAGTCACTAATTTTGTTTCTGTTTTATTACAGCTTTTTGCAATTTTTGCATTTGCAACATGTGGTGGTTATTCCGGACAACTGAAAGTCAGTGTAGACTGTCAGAACAAGACAGACAGCGACCTAAGTGTTGGGATAGAGTTTGCTTACCCTTTCAGGTAAGACAGTGCGCCTTCATGTTTTTACACCATCTTGTATCATGCAAATGTATGCAGTCAATTAAATGCTGAAGTCGATCTCAGCCTTGCCTGTTTTCTTGCTTTTAGAAACAGGTAATACATTGACAGTGTATATATTTACCCTTTTTTAATGTCAAATACATACAGTAGTATTTCCCTCAAACAGTCGAGGCTTCCATTTTGTATAATTTTACAGCAGAAGTAATGTTAGTGCTCCAAATAATCCCTTTAAAGCTCAGTGCCCGATGATGAGCTAACCAGACACCCTGCTGTAATACATATGCACATATATTATTATTATTATTATTATTAGTAGTAGTAGTAGTAGTAGTAGTAGTAGTAGTAGTAGTATTTATTTCTTAGCTGACATCACTTAACTCTGCACTTGTTACATTTATAATAGCTAACAACTCAATACAAGAGATGGCAATTTCAATTTAAAAAATTTAAAAAACACTGCTTCGTGCTTTGAAAAGGAGATTCTTAGAACATTTTTTCCAACTTGACACACCTAGATCTGTTGCCAAGGAGATACCAATTCAGCAAGTTAAGAGCTAAACAAAGCAATTTAAATGCAATACATAGAACAGTGGAAATTCGATTCTGAATCAGCAGGGTGTGGTTCAACAGTTTCCGATGGTCTTAATTCCTTGAAGGAGAGCTGTCATGCTTTTCTGGTTCTTGAGAGGACTGCATAAATACTGTATAAATACTGACCTAACGTTTATAGTGCATTCTTCATCGTTCTATTGATACACACCAGTAACGCCTGTCCATGTATGTGGTATTAGTGCTGTGTTTTAAAGACAAACTATTATAACCCTATGAGGGTAAGAGTTGCATTAAGATATTCTTGGAGCTACTTATAGTGGCCAATGTAAATGTCGCTAACAGACATGTGACAATTGGAACTTTACCATAATTGTGCAATTAATGAGCATTGTGGGATTTAAATCTAAATTCAGAGCTTAATTGACTTTTTTCTCTATGGAATATAATTTAAATGAGAAAGGGTAAGGTAATTGGGAATTTCTATGATTGGCATTCTGTATCCAGAGGACAGATCACTTTAACAGTTTACACATGCTGTATGTGCAATGCACCTTTTAATACTTCAAAGAGACTTATTTCTGTAATTGTTAATTCTGACATTTCCAGTTTTAAAAGCAGTATTTATTGAGTAAATCTCACCTAATAATGCTCTGAAACTGAAAAAAACAAACAAATGACATATTTACATATTTACTCCAACAACATAATTTCATTGATTAAAACAGAACTACATTAAAGTGTGGAAATTGATAAAAGTGAACACAGCGGTAAATTAGCAGAAATAGCTAGTGGTGGAGTTAACATTCAATTAGCCCTTACATAGGGAAAGTAAAACACCATGAACAACATTAATGTTATAAGACCAGCAGGACAGGGGCACAAATGTGGCTTTTTTTCTTCTTCTTCTTAATATCTAGATCTAGTTGCAGGGTGAGCTGCAAACAGGTTTATGAGAGCAGTAATCACACACTGTTCAGTATGTGTGTTCTTCAGGAGAACATTTCTATTTTAACCACATAAACAACAAAATTCTATTGCAAGAAATTTGAGATGGGGCAGAAATGTGAAAAATGGAATTGAATGTCAACAAATGTAAAGTGGCACTTTAATCCATACCAATGCTTTAAGCAGCACAGAGGACACAGTTAGAAATTGAAGATCTTCGGACCGAGGGAAGGAGACACTTCTTCACACAGAGTGGTGAGGGTATGGAATGGGTTACCTAGGCATGTTGTTCAATGTGAATCACTTGGATCCTTTAAAACCCAACACAACAGCGACTGTACAAGGAACCAGACAAGCATATATTCTCTTATATATTCTTCTATATAAATATATAAATACAGTAAATAAACAAATACAAATAATATTGTTTTTTGCAGTGGAGAGCAATATGAATTTTTGCCTTAAGTTCTATTATGGAAAATACTTTTGAATAATGGGAAATAGTTTTGAAATAATGTTTTTTTGTATTCCAAGAGATAGGGTTGAACAGATGATTATTATGCAGAAAGGAGGTTTGCATGGGTGGTTAGTTTTGTCAGACTTGCAAAACTGCTTAACATGCAGGTGGAGCTTTGGTCAGTGGCACTGCCTTATAAACACCGGCAGCATTGTGTACAGCACGATTTAAAACCGAGAGGGATACAATACTGCAGTAAACCTGTCTAACATGATGCATAAGTTACAGTTCAAACAGATATAAATTAAAGAACAAATCACACCCATATACCCATACAATGAAGAACATGTGGTCTATATGACACTTATTTAAATTATCCTTATCCTTATATTATATATTTACTGTATAAGGGCATTCATTTATATTGTGGTTTCTAGATGGAACTGGTAATATATTATATACTGCAACTTGGAACTTTACCATTTCCGAAATCAGAAAAGGCATCTGCTCGCTTGCAGTCTGATGGACTAATGCTGCCAAGTATTCTGTTAACCACCTGGCCATTCTCAGAATGGCAGCCAGAAAAAGGGAACTGGCCAGGGTCATATTGCAAGTGGCTCAGAACAGACTGTGAGTGTCTTGTACTAGTTCAGCAAATCAATTGGCTGACTACTTCAGCTGTTCATTGAAATCTATTTGCAGCATACTTAATCATTTCACAGAAAAGCCTGCAGTAAGGGGTCACAGATATCGGACTGGGGAGTCTTTAGACCTTTTTTTATGAACAAAACTATTCTAGCCTGAGGTGATTTGAGTTATTTGTTTAATGCAGGGGTGTCTGGCCACAGTTGGTCCTCCCACTCCTGGTCTTTGTTCTAATCTTTTTCTAAATCGTTTAATTGAACCAATTAAACCGCTATCAAGACCTTGAAGTAGTATTTACATGCTTAATTCTAACAGGCCACCACAGGAACAATCCATTCTGTTAAGATTCCAACACTTAATAAAGTCTATTTGGTTTTGGTTCCTACTAGCAGATTAGCATTAATGGCAGAGAGGATACTGACACAAGCTTAAGTGAACTTCCTAGAACTGCCTTTGTTCTACTTTGTATCCTCACAAACCTGACTTTTTGTCAGCTAAGCTATTCTTGAGCACCTGGTTTCCCTTCCCAGTTGTTAAAGGGGAAAACTATATCCCTTTTATATTCCTTTTCTGTATTGAACAGGAACAATAATAGTTTTGGGGATTTATTTTAGTTTAAAAAAGGAAAAATTACTTCAACTGAATTTCCCTTCTGTTACGGGAGTCGTGTAGGAGTGTGGGACCATTTTCACAATGTGGTTTCCCAGCATCATTTTAATGTGAAATATTGCATTTCAGGTAAGAGGTACATTTTTTCATAAATTTAGACCAAAAAAAAAATCACTCCATAAGGGACGTGTAGCTGCAAGGGCTACATCTACTACTTGATTTGTGCAGCGTATTCTCTTTGAAGTTCGCCTCTGCATTAAAAGTGATCTGTAGAGCTTGTCTGCTCAGCATGATGCTTTTATGCCATTCATCATTGATCAGAAAGAACAGAACTCACTGTACCATTAGTACAGCCTGTAATGGGCACAAAGGTGTTTTATAGAGCAGGGTGAAAAGCCTATTGCTCATGACTGCTTTTTTTTCAAAGGATTTCACATCAAGTTCTCAGCAAACTGTATTTTTTTTGGTGCTCCGGTTTGTAAGTCTAACAGATCAACAATACTGCCTTGACAATAACTATAATACAAGCTTAGTACCTTGACTCCTTTACAGTACCTAACTTGTATTCTCCAACCACGAATTAGCTGTCGTATAACATTATTTGACATTTATCATTTTCTTCATCTTTAATTATACCCCATCGAGCAGCCCCCTCATGTTGGTCTGAAAGCACAGCAGCCCCCCTGATACCTTTTAATGTGCCTTCCCTATAAAGTACTGCTAGCACTTCCAGATTACAGGGTAATAACTGGGTAAGTATGAATGAGTCCTGCTCTTACTTGGCAAATCAAGTGCAATTACATTGAAATGGCCTTAGAACCAATAATTTGTTTCCTGATGTAATCACACTGTAATGTCATGACACTTGCCATGAAAATTGCTAGAAATGCTGAATAAAAAAAAGTATATTATAACAGATTTTGATTTTCATTTTCGTTTTCAGGTTGCACCAGGTGTATTTTGATGCCCCCACTTGCGATGGTAAAAGACGAGAGAGACTGTTCCTGATAGGAGACTATTCTTCTTCGGCCGAGTTCTTCGTTACTATTGCAGTCTTTGCTTTCTTGTACTCATTGGGAGCCACTGTTGTGTACATTTTTTACCAGAACAAGTACAGAGAGAACAACAGGGGGCCACTTATTGTAAGCAATGTTCATTTCTAATAATTAGTATAATAACAATTATACACATATTCTGATTTGCATTCCTCTGCCTTTATAAGTGCATATGAGTTCACCCAATGCTCACGGATATTAGGAATTCTGACAGCAGTCCCATAGCAGTGATGCAGAACAACTGGCTGATGTTGGTATCAGTAACAGGCACAGTCTCTTCCTGCAGCACACCATGATCACAGTGCAGGTGTAAACATGTTTGATGTTCTAGATTGAACACTGGTTCAGAAAAGCATAACTGGCCTACTTCACAGTACATGATTCTGTAATAGAATGTCTCAGCTGTTCTTTAATACATTGAAACATTTCTGATTTATGAATTAGTATTGGTGGATCTTAACTGTGTTCTTGTTAGGAAACGGTGATTGTATCAATTCAGTACACATATGTTATCAGTGTACTCGATAGTGCCCTCATTGTTTTATTGCGACACATCTGTTTGCAGAGAATTCATGGTCAGCGTAGCAATGAATTGCAGGTATTTTCTGGGGGGTTTTGCACACAAGTAGTTCAGTTGCCTTTCCCTTTAACAATCTACCAGAATGAAGATGATGAGTGGGTGAGAGTTGCTTTGTGAGAAGAAATTAGTTGTTTCTAGTCGGTGATTGTGGCTCATTTTAATGGTAGACATCCTGCTGGCAGACTGACAAGTGATGCAGACTCACACTATGACGCCTTCCTGAGGCTACTCTCTGTTGTTTATGATAAAATGCCTCCTTTTATGAGTGAAAAAGTCATAGAACATGTAATGTTAATGAAATTAATATCACTTCTCATTAGAACAATATGATGACATGTCGCAGAATGAGAATCCATTGCCCTACTGTGGCAGGTCTTTGTTATATGGTATGCCATGCTATATTAAACCAGGCTTATTAAACTTACTCAAGGATTAGGTGAGCTTGGAAAATTAAGTATTTTGCGTATTTGTATTTATACTTACATAGCATCTCATTACTTTACAAAAGTAAGATCAAGACAATGTGTTCTCAGTGAATCAGCTGTGTTTTCTTACACCTCAACAGGATTTTATTGTGACAGTGGTGTTCTCGTTCATGTGGCTGGTGAGCTCGTCTGCCTGGGCGAAGGGTCTGTCGGATGTGAAGACCGCCACAGACCCCAATGAAGTGCTTTTGTTAATGTCTGCATGTAAGGTGCAGTCCAACAAATGCCTTCCTCTCCATAAACCTGTATGGGCAAGTTTAAATACTTCTGTTGTAAGTATGACTTAAAATCACTGAAATGTTCTCAGTTACTTTGGTTTTCCAGATAATTCCTTTTCCTGTTTGAAGCCAGAAGGTCTTAATTAACAACACACAACAAAGCCTTTTGCTTCATTTGCAATGTACACATTATTGAGCACCAATGACAGTGAGACCGCATTTTCTGACAGTGTGATTAAATATTACATTCTAGTAGTCTATAACGACCTAGAAATTGTGCTACTCATTTTGCTTTGCTTTGTTGTGTTTTATCTTCTAAGGTGGTGAATGTACATCACCATAGGGGTTGATAGAGGGGAAGAGAGGTTTCTTCCACCTTTTGGAATTATTAAATGATTTCATTTGATTTATAGTTGTAGTACAATTTTTTTTCCATTACATGTGAGATTACAGCACAGCAGCAGTGGCTCTGGATTTTAAGAAGATTGCTTCTTGTCGATGTTCCTGCCACTTTCTCAGATTTTAAGCAGTTTTCAATTATTACACACCTCTACCCAACATAGCTGTTTTAGCTGCTTATGCTTAAGGCTCTGTTGGGTACCTGTTTTTTGCAGACCTTAGCTAATTGAAGTAGAGCGTAATTTAATACGATAGTCATAAAGACTGCTTGAGACACGAAAACTCAATACAGTAACTTGACCATGATGTTGACCTGACCTCCTGCCAGAGTTTAGATTCGTGTCAATTTGAGTATTTATTTCTAATATACTGCTAAAATGTACAATAAGTGGGTATAGGAATAGTATACTGTATGTTGTAATCTATTTATGTATTTATTTATTACATTTATATTGCGCTTTTCATACCGAAGTATCACAAAGCACTGTACGCAACAAAAAACACAATACATTAAAATAAAAGTTCCCAGACATTTTATCTGCCACAAATAAAAACATATTCAAATAACATGATAAAGAAATGATTAACTATCTTTATTAAGGTACAGTAACAATGGCATTTCTAAGGTATTAGTGCTTTGCCTATGTTTTTCCAGGTCTTTGGATTCTTAAACTTTGTTCTATGGGCTGGAAATATTTGGTTTGTGTTCAAGGAGACTGGATGGCATTCTTCCACCCAGAGGTATCCTTCAAGCACCACAGAAAAGCAACCGAGTGGCTATAACCAGCAATCCTACAACCAAGGCAGATATGAGCAAGAAAACATTGGCCAGTCTGGTGGTACCAATCCACCAGGAGACTTCGGTCAGCAGTCAAACTACGGCCAAGTGGGTGGCTATGGCCAGGTAGGGTATGCCCCACGCGAGCCTACCTCCTTTGCTAATTAGCTGTAACATCTACATTGAATTTTAAGATACAAAGTTTAAGAGGGCACACGATAATCAGTTGATGTCTAAATTAGACTACAATATGAGGAGTGTTTTCCTCTGTTCTTAGTAGTCTAGTGTCAGAAAGGCAGTGGTTCTTGTTTCCAAACTACAGCATATCTTGTTTGTAGGTAGTGAGAGGTACAATGATATTATCTGGGGAGTGAAACCTAAAGTTAAAAAGTTAACATTGTAGGTGTTGTAAAAATAATGTTATTGTAGTTTTCTCTCTCTCTTTCTCCCTCTCTTTCTTTCTCTCTCCTCTTTTTTTTGGTATGTTGTATTACAGTGGTTATAGCTGTTTGTAGCTATTTGTTTCTGTGATATGCTATGCTACAGTTCTTGACGGAAAGTATTTTTGAACTCTGCTTTGCACTCTTGTGAAAGAAATCGTGGTCATTTGTAAAATTATTGAAGATGATGATTATTATTATTATTATTATATTGTGTTGAGAAAGTGCATGGTATTGTACATTGTAAGTTATAAATCTGCTGCGTGTGCACATTTTGAGTAATTTTATAGCAGCAGTGCAAGCAGGATTTAATTTTAATTTAATTTATTCAACGCATACCTAAGTTCCTGATGATATTACCCTATTAATATTGCACACTGATAACTGTCCATGAACAATAGTTCTTTATTGGTGGTGTTTTGTGACTACTTGGATGTTAGTGGCTATAGTACAAGGAGCATTCCCTTTGTTTTGTACTTTTAGGATTTTAGTAAGTACACATGTTTTAAAATATGCTGCTTAAACTGCCATAATTCAGAATTGAAAGCACAAATATGAAAAGGGATGAGTGGAACACTGAGTATGTGTTTGAAATATCTTATAAATACATGTATTTAAATAATAAACACCAAAACACCCCATAACACCTATAGATTTTAAATAACAGTAAGTTGAATCATATTATCAAAATTAAAAGATATGCAGAACTGTAAATTAGGTTGATATACATTCATTAATCACATATTTCTGTAACAAAAAATAAGTTTGAATAGAAGTGTAACTTGACATTCTCTTAATTGTGAACCTTATTTCTTGACTTCCAAAGCATGTGACTTAAATCATTGCAGTACATGCATTTGTTAAATGAGGTATATACCATTGTTGTATTTGCTCTAAACTCAGTGTTTCATTATAATGTGATCAGGTGTACCTGAATAAGATTGTATATCAGTATGCTTTTAAAATATGATTAATAAAGTTGTTGCACAAACCTTGCGTACTGTAATAATAATGCATTCCTCTTTAAAATCAACCAATATTAACAAGAAAAATAAAAATGTGTTCAATGTGTATTTCTTCTGTTTCTAATACAATGTATTATGATTACCGGTAGATTAACTGTAATTCCAAAAGGCTCCATAAAATTATCCTCAAACATTGAACATTTTATACATTTGATGAGCTCTCAGGAGTGGTCAATGGCCTTTCTCTGATCCCACTACCACACCAATTGCCTTTTTAGACCTTTACAGCAGATGTCGGCAAGCTGCTGTCCCTGGAAGACGCAGGCCAGCTCTGCAGGTGTTTGTAGCACAGTGAGGAGAAACAGCCCCAAACAATTCTGTCTCTCTAACACCCCATGGAATCCCTGTCCCTCATAAAAGGTCTCCTAATCAGTGACATTTGCTATAAAAGTTTAGTCTTTATATGTGACTGTATGGCTCTATTCAGGTATTGTGTCAGGTGCTGTGCATTAAGAACAAAGATCACATGCAGCGCAGTATTAAAACCTCTCTGCTGGAGTGCAGTCTTTTTGGTGTTCCTGGGTGTAAAAAAGGAAACTTGCTTGGTTGTGAGATCAAAGGATGCCCACTGAATCTCCAGTTCTCCTGAGCTGTGTGGTGAGGGGAAAAATAATTGGACATTCTAAAATAAATAAATAAATAATTGTGGTGTTGTTTTGTATTTTAAAGGTCACATTATGGCTGCCTTTCATTTTTTGAGGGATCACACATTTGGAACCAGTTTAACATAATGTATGCAGCACCTATTTTCTTCTTATAAAGATCAATATCTCAGACAGGTGTGACCATTGTCATCGTGGTTGACATTTACAGGAAGTAAACTCTGTCAATAATCTGCTGTTTAATAACATTTTTAAATATGACGAGCTGGACCAGAATTCTATGTGGTTGTAATATATCATGCACATTGGTAATTGCTTTGTGTCTGGCATTTTACAGCGTAATGTCAGTACATGCATTTGTGGCATACTTTATGAACGCAAGTAAAGTTGGTATTCAAAACGGATATGGTTTTATACTCTAGTCACATAATATATTTAAAAGGGGACACTGTATTTATCCTCTGCAATAATGCTAGAAGCTAATTTTCTATTGCCTTTTTAATACAAAAGAATTTTCCAAAAAAAGTGGACTAGTTCTACAAAATGTTTTGTGTAGCACAGCAGTAAACCTCTGCAGCAACAACGTAATGAGCCTAAGCCACCACACAATGAGCGCATAGTACATTTCATTTTCAGAATACGATTTTAAGTGAGCACACTAGGCAGATAACACATGAATCTCCCTTTCAACCCATGTGGCAGGAGCCTGATCAGGGAAAGGCAGCAGTAGATATTTTACAAAGGGTGTCATGCTCTGTCCCCAGCCCCCAATGCAATGATTATTCTGTTAAATGCACCACGCAGCCTGCAAATTATTTCTTGCTACTGTTTTTCCCTCTTAGCAGTACTTAACAGATCTTTTTTGACACACATGAAAACTGAGAGAAGGAATTGACATGACCCTTGTGAAGCCAATGAGAATATGTTGAAAGTAGCACATGGTCTTCCAATAATCTTTAACTTAGCCTTGAGTTATCTATAATTGGCATCAACTATCCAGTAAGACAATTCAACCAAAGCTTCTTTAAATTATTCTAAACTTGTGAACGTGCCAGAATGCTGTAATCTGCCCAGAGCTGCGTTGTTCTCCGGTGCTGTGGGACTGCAGTGTGAAAAGAAGCGGTCGGCTGACGGCACACGCTTCAGAGGACAGCGTGTGTTCGTCTTTGCCGTTCCTGAGTGCGGGGGTGGTAACGTTGAGCTGAGCATAAAAATAATTGGCTATTCTAAATTGGGAGAAAATGATAAAAAAAACAATTGGCGACTACTAAATTTTTAAAAAATGGTAAAAAAAAACAAAAAACGTTTTTTTTGTTGAGCTACTTTCATTTATATCTGTTGGATTACAGTTTTCATATAACAAAGCTCTCTGTCCTGTCCTACCATCAGGTCCTAGGCACTTTATCAGTCAAATACCACTGTGAGTAAATGATTTGCAATGGCATTGGAACCACAGTGGCAGCTATAATTTGTTGATTGGTACCATAATAGTAAATGTTCATATTGTGTCATAACAACAACTGTATGAAGAAATACACACTAGTTATACACTGTTATTTGATATAAGGGGTAATAAAGTCCTAGCTGAAAGGGTACATATTTTACCATCTATTCTAGGTAGTTATCTGTGCTGGCCTTTTCATCCGTATTACTGACATCTCTTATAGCAGTAACCATAGTGACGGGAGATCAAACGGGAAATGCTCTCTGGTGTTAAAGAAAGAGGCTATAAATTTTAGGTCCAATGACTGAGACATTTAGCTTTTTAGTTTCCAGCTCCTGTGTTACCACCTCAGGAAAACACAGTTTGAAATATTTATCCAGATTGCCTGAGGGTAAGGTTTTACAAATGAAAAGACCCTCAAATGAGTCTTTATTGTTTTGTATTAATTGAGATTCCAAATACTGTTATCCTGCAATTACACAACACAGAGCGGTTTCAATAAACTGCTTTTATTGGAGGATGCTTTGTGTGTACTTGAAAACAGCTGTCTGTGTCGCAAGCATAATGTCCTTCACTTTGTCTTATCTCCATGTACAGTCAATGCATCCTGTAGTTATTGTAGAAGTATAACAGTACATATGCCATGTTCATATGCACTGTATATCTCTTTGTGTAGAGCAGCCTGACTGGGGGTGTGATCGGAAGTTGGCTCATTCTTACCAGTATTTTGCAAATGTGTACCAATCGCACCTTGTTACAGAATAACATTAACATAATGAATGTGGTACTGTCCAATACCTCACATTGGCATATCAGCTTCAATAACAGGACAAGACCGTAACACAGTTTTTATACATATATTCGCTGCTCTGTAAAAGCTGGTGGTTAGTTTATTGGCTTTAATGGATACATAATTGAAGCTGAACTGAATTCCCCTGTGTTTGTCTAAGTGCTTTCTTCAGTGCTTGTGTGCCCTTCTTTAACAAACAATAAGCAAAATTGGCCCTGAGAGAAATACTACAATCAGTAAATCCATGAAAGTGCCGAAACGCAAAACAAGCTCCAGGAACTACAGCATAAATTGAGCTCCCAATGGATAAGATGAACTTTAAAAATTATACCACCATATGCCTTATAAAGAAAAATGATAACCAGCAGCCTTTCCTGATGGATATTCTTGTACTAGTTAATTTCTAACGATATATTCTACCACAATTCGTTGAATTATAACAAAATTCACAATATACAATACACATCCAAAAAACAAAGTTACATTTTCAGATGATACAGGTTTCTCATGGAAATATGGGAAAGAGAGGTAAGGTGTGATTGTAATCTAAGAGTTTCACAGCTTTAAATCTGAATATATAGATAGATAGATAGATTTATAATGTGGAGATGTTAAACCTCTGGAGGTGGCCAGCTTTGAGGGGGAATGATTACTGGAATTTTAGATTTTGGTGCTCTTTTGTGTTAAATTATTGTGAGGTAATTTACATTAAATTGTGGGGTGACATTAATATTCATAGCATGCGGTCTGCAAGTAGCAATTTTTCAAACAGGACTGTGAAGCGCAGAGTAAACCTTTCAAGAGGGAAGTCCATTCTGCTCAAAACTGGAAATGGCTTCTTTTAATTACATCTTAAAGCACAGCTATGATCACAGGCTAGAGTAATGCCTGGGGAAAGCAGCACAAGGTGAAACTTCAGCAAAGTCAATTAAAACCTATTTTACCATTTCATTTTTTGTAAATGTTTTTATATTACTTGACTGGGCTTAATATTGTCAATGCTGCGGTGCACATACTTTTATTTTTTCAGAATATTTAAATACAAATGAAAATTGATGTTACTGATTAGCATGCTAATTAGCTTTTGTCTGCCCAAGTGAACTGGTGTAAATAATTACTGTAGAAATGATGGTCCAGAATCATGAGCACTATTTTTGCTGATAGTAATTTCTAAAACAAATTATAGTAAATAAACCAGATCATTTGCATATTTTAACCTGTTGCAAGCTGCTGCTCTCAGTTCTTCCACAAGCAGACACCAGGAGCCAGGATTGCCAAGAAGCCATGAATAGGAGGCCTGTACCAATCTGTCAGAAGCTTTTATTGCAGTGCAAATCAATACACTGTAAAAGTGTTCATTGTGGGAATGCTTCCCTTTGTGTCAAAGCAGTGTTAAGGTTGTTAATATGGATAACATTTATATCTGTTGAAAATATTTCAAACACAAAGCAAAACAAAAGTAGAAACATTAAGGACGCTCGTATGTAGTGCCAGTATAAACAGTGATTACAGTATATATATATATATATATATATATATATATATATATATATATATATATATATATATATATATATATATATATATATATAATTTTATTAGTGTCTGATCAATAAAGCAGAGACCATCAGTGACTGGGTGCAGCAGTCAAAACAGTCTTTCGTTTCCTATTTGTATTCTCAATTCAACTTCCTCATGCAAGAGGTTGAAAATGAAAGGAAGGGAGCCTTTTGAATTGGGCACCACCACACTGGTCAGCTCTTATGTATACTGTGGAATCAGTTGCGTTATTGATCAATCACTAATTAGATGAAAATAACTGTTGAAAAAAAACAAAACATTTGTAGGATACAAAGAGACTGGACTTCATGCAGGGCTTATCCATTTGAAGCTTGGTAACTGCCTGAATAAATTAAAATGTATACAGTATCCACAGCAGTCAGCTTCGCCTAATGTGTCTGTCAGCCAAAAACTCAGTGGACACACTAAATAAACAGTCGTTAGGTATTTAGATAACCTGATTGGCGTGTACTGCATAACATATTCATTTGAACCATTTTTAAAACCCAGATGTTTTTAAAGGTATTCCCATATGGTGAACTACATTGCAGGCCTGACTCCCTAACACAGATGTGAAGGTGGCATTTATATTTCTTAAGTACTTTTCCCTCAGAGATACGCTTGTTGAATATTTTATATTATTGTAATGTTGTGTCAATTCATTGTTTATGTTAATTGTCTTTTTAAAGAGCATTATTAATGTCTTTTTTATGTTGACGGCATCTGTTTTTCAGGTATTACATGTTTATTATTCATCATCCATAACGAATACTGAAAGGTCAAGCAGGTCTCCAAAGAACACATTAGCAGTATAGAATTCAAATATCATAAGGTTACAAATTCAGACGCAAATGGAATTAAGAATTAAGAAACAAGAACTAGGCAACCCAAGCTCTTACTATCAAAGTCTGGCAGGCCTGTTATTTTGCCCATTGACGGCTATGCTACCCACTCTTTGATTTGGAACATAATATTACACAGCTAAGCGAATTGATGAGATGGAAATAGAAGTTGCTCAATTAAAAGTGAAGGACAGAACCAATATTCAAAACTTGTTGAATCAGCCAACCCAGTAGGCATGCATGCTTGCTCAATCGTAGAACATTTGTGTAGATTATCATTACTTGTCTTTCCTTATCATGTTCATTTTGATGACGGAAAGTCAATAAAATAAACATTTTGTCAGGGTTTTCATGATTTCTGATGGCACTTTGACACCCAATTTGTTGCAGACTATTACATCTATTACACCAAATTAGTTTTATTAATCAGTACTTAGTCACAAATGTGTGAGCCAGGAAAGGGCTCTTTATACCTAATGATCCCTTATTACATATCCTTGCTGCGGCACACTTCATTAACTTGTAGTTCAATGTTTGCATGACTGTTGTATAGTTAGTTCAGTGCATTGTGGCATGTGACAAGGGTTCATGTACAGTATTTTAAACATTCCATTATGTTTAAGTTATTAAGTTTATTTTAACATGTATAAGGTTTGCACTATTGCTTGTCCAATAGTTATGGCTAATGGTAATACAATAAATAGTTTATAAACATATCTGTATTTATGTTTAAGAGATAATGTAACAGAAATGCAGCCGTGTTTCTGCTTGAAAAGAATACAGTTGGTTTGTTGCCTAGGGATAATCAAGTCTTTCTCTGTTTAAGATTGATTGTTGTGTGCAGTGCAAACACAGCTCTGTTTGAATGTTAACAGCAGCCTCTCTGAAAAGCATCTCTGCTATATTAAAGCATGTTGCTAAGTGATTTGGGGTAACTAAATGGCAGGTTAATGATTTGTGGGGCTGCTTCAAGCTCTGAGAGAGAAATAAAATCCACAAATAAACAGGTCCTAACTTCCTATTAACAGGACGCTCGATCGTCTTCACTGAAAATGCCTAAGACGTGAGTTTTTCTAAGAGTAGGTGACTGGTCTGTTTTGTCCAAGTTAGTATTCTGCTGTTATCACGAAACATTTAAATATTGCCATTCTTTTTGGTAAAAAAATAGTATACAGATTACAAAGTTGATTGCTTTTTTGCAAGTGCACATACTGTAAATGATTTAAATTTGATTCTGTAAAGTTGATTTGCATATATAAATGAATTATTGCATACAACAATACAACAATATATTTTCACTGCGGTACTGTGGCCAGTTTACCAGAGTGGTTATTTCACAGCACATCGTGGTGTGGTTTTTGCAAGTTATTATGTTTGCTGGGTGAAGGAGAACATTTTCAGACAAGTACAACGTGTAAATATAATAATTTTAAGAAGTTATATGCAGTGCATAATTGTATGTTTCAGGACAGGAGGTGTAACATCTTCTAGACGAAAGATTTCACACAGTTGTGAAAATAAAGTCCCTTCAGTGTCTATGTGCAGCAGTAAATACTGGATAGTTTCTGTCATATTAATTATATATCCCTAGTAAACTATATTGTTTATTACAGACAATATATATTAATTATATGTCCATAGTAAACTATGTTGTTGATTACAGACAATATTTTATATACAAATATTTTTTCATACTGGGCACTGGGAAAATAGCTGTATATGAAAATACAAGTCAAAATTCAAGTGGATTCCTTGTGCTTCTCTTACAATAAAATAATGTTGTTCATATCATCTATACAGCTTACCAATTTCCAAGCAGCTTGCTTCTGTCAAAGGTAAAGCATGTCTCTATTTCCAATATCAATAAACCTATATTTATAATCACCTGAACTAAGCTGTCAGCTACCAGCTAACAGACTGAGCAGATTTGTTTTTAGTTATTTTTTCCAATGACAGAGGCCTTGAATAAACATCTACCTGTTTTAAAGTTATTGTTGCTAACAAATACATCTCAATAGGAGACATGGGTCTCAAATGTGCAGTTTTGAAAGAAACACATGTTATGGCAAACGTGATTTTCATTTTAAAACATGATATCTGGTTGAAGAACGTTCTCAGTTTTCATGCCGCCTCTCAGGAAATCTGTTACACTTGTACTTCCTAGGTCATTTAATGTTAGCAGTGTTTTAAGGGTTGAAGGATGTTACTGGTTTAAAGTTGGATAATGACAGGAAAGAAGCTGTTGAAGGTGTGGGAATGTCTCCCTGTAGGTAAAATGACTAAGGAAGTGCAACACTATCTGAAAGCCTGACAAACAGATTTATTAAACTTACTGTAGTACCAGATACGTTTTAAAAATACATGTTTAATATAAATTGGGCTTCTGGAATTATTTTGTTAGATGTAATCCTGTAGCACAGCTAATATGGTTTGGATTATATCATTTTCATGTTTGTTTCGCTGTTTTTCTTTCAGTTTTTGGAAAAGCCTCAGATCTAGAAATGGCAACTGCAACTGCAGCACTGGTATTTTATAACTCTGCTGGACCAGATGGCAAACTCAGCAAAGCAGCAGCTAAAGATTTATTATTGACACAATTTCAGATTTTCACAAGGGTAAGACCTGTATCACTTAACATAAATGATCATTATGGCTATTCACAAAAGATTATGGTATTTAAAAATGATTGTATAACCTTTAAGTAAATGTAGTGTACTGGAATAACACCTAACATAAAAGGATTTCAATGTATTTATTATTTATACACCAGGAGTGTTGATGTTTTATAACCTTTAAAGGAATTCTATGAATAGCAAATACAGAGCAGCTCTCACTTTCTGACATAATAAAAGGAAACGAGCAAACAGATTAAAGGCAGTGCCTATGGAAATCAAATGACACCAGGAAAAAAAACCCATAGAAAATGCAAAACATTGAAAAAATGATGTAATCATTCATATCATGTATCATATTTGTCTCCTGTTTTTATAATACACCTATATTTTAATGTCCTTCCTTTAATGATTTGTATATCGCACATTAACCTATAAGACGAAACAGAAAAAGCACTTAAGAATTGATATAGCTAGGGTAGGGTTTGGAGTGATTCAGGGGATTTCTGAACTAAAATGCAATATGAAGAATCGCTTGGAGTGCACTGGGGTCTATAATACTGAGGATTAATATCTTCCTCTCAAGACAGTACCTCCTTCAGCACCCTAACACTAGGCGATGGTATGATTGGACCATTCTCTGTTTAGAACAGTTCCAGCATCTCCCTCTATACTCGTCTCTGTGTTGTGCTCATTTAGAAGCTGTGCCAATGTCACAGAATATATTCAAAAGAATAACAAATGAACAAGGGGTCTTTTCAAATCATTCTGAACACGAGTGTGTTTGACAGGGACAAGAGACGAAACCAAAATACAAAGAAATCTTCGCTGACCTTGAAGTAGAGAAAGAGAATAAAATGGATCTTGAAGACTTCATGGTCTTGGTAATAAGCCTGACAGTCATGTCTGATGTTATACAAGATATTCGAAATACACAAACCTCCAAGTAAATACGTTGCAGTTAGTGTTCAGAGGAAGCTGTTGCCTTGTTTCGGCTTTGTAACTTTATAACTTGTTTTTCTTTTTTTTTTTTTTTTTTTTGGGGGGGGCGGGGGTTAAAGGATTTGTTGAAAAAAAATCAAATACTGTGTAATGATAACATACAATTTAAATCATTTATTTGGCCATGACTTTGCATGGCTTGAACAGTAAACTGACCTGATAGGATTTGTTGTAAATGATGCTATATAAATGTAAATTGTAAAATTGTAAGAGCATCTAGATACAGTGAGTGCACACACTTTCTCCAAAGGCAACTAATATATATATATATATATATATATATATATATATATATATATATATATATATATATATATACACATAACTTGTGGTGCATAATTCTATGTGTAGTTTATTGCAATGAATAAAGCAAATGGTTATCCATTTTCTCTTGGGAGATTATCATACAGCACATTGAAAATAAGCAGATGGTTATGTATCCCACTGATGTAACAGAATAAGAAATCGATTGAAAAAGATGATCTGCATACAATAAAGTATTTCCTTGCCCTTGCAGTCTGCGCTCCTTTTTCTTTCTATTGCTATTTTCCTAACTCACATGTCACCAGCATGTTGGTATGCAAAAACCCCACAGTCAGTACACTTTGTGTAAGATTAATAACACATATATCAGAATAATTCAGGCACGTAAATAACATTAAATTCAAAAAATGCATTTTAAATTGTATCCAATTAAAATACCACTGAAGTTTCTAAAGAGACGTGCCCTGCTGTCTGATTCTAGAGTCTCTGGAAGGATTTAAAAGACCAAAGAATAAAAGGAGTCAGTTTCTGTTATTTAATTCTCATAATCAAACTTTGCCCACTTGCTATTTCATGGACTGCAGACTCGGGAGTGAAAAGGCAAGCCGTTGCTATTCTTACAAACAAGGTTTTCAAAGGTGTTAACCACATCAAACACTTTACTCTTAAAATCTCATTAAATTCTCAAGGGTCTCTATTCTGTAACAAACCCATTTTCACCTGGCAAGACTTCAAGTTATTTAAATATTGATTAGTATGCATTATTTAGAAGTTTCAGGGTCAGCACTACAATGCTATTATTATTATTATTATTATTATTATTATTATTATTATTATTATTATTATTATTATTATTATTATTATTATTTATTTATTTGGCAGACCTTTATTATACAAATAAATAAAAAAATAAAATCTATCAACTGATATTTATTGACTGCAATTGATTTAGCCCAAAAGAAGAATCTCTTGTTTCAAGCATGAGCTAAAGAGGTCAAGGGAACTTAAATAACCTCGCTAAAAAATTTTAAAAAAAATCAGTTTATATTATTCAATATTTCAATTGGTATTGTATTACCTAAACGTCCAGTGACTGGTTATTTATATACAGACAATATCAAAATCCTAGGTGGAAAATCTATTAATCGCTAGATTAATATGTACAAATATAAGAAGATACATTTGATAATACAGTAGCCCCCATGCAGAAAGTCAGTGTTGTGCAATATTTGGCTTTATACAGTCTATGTGGTTAACATGGCAACAGAGAATTATAATGTTCTTCCTTATTACTCTACAGCAGCCAAGTAAAGAAACACGGCTCTATGTATCAAATAAATCTTACAATTGAAAGGTAGTAATTTGAAGCATACTAGATCATGGCTAACATTGAGCTGGCTGTCTACAACCTTCTTGAAACATTTTACAAGTATTCTGGCAAAGAGGGGGACGCCCTTAAACTGAGCCAGAAGGAGCTCACAGCCTTAATTCAACAGGAGCTGCCTTCCATTGTACAGGTAAGAAATGCATTGGAGACAAGTGCCTTTAAATGCAACATAGCCTTTAGAGAAAATGTTTCAATTCAGCCAAATGGTCACAGATACACGTTTCTGGGGTTTCATCTTAAGGATTAAAGGTGAGGATTTTCAAAACAGTTCAATCACCAGTTATTGCAGTATTGAATGTGAAAAAGGCACAATAAGACAGCAGGTTACCACATGTATAAACATACATAAGTGGTGCTCTGCAGTGATCATGTATTAAGTAGTCACTTGACTTCAAATGTAATTATTTCTGTGTTGTTCCAGTGAGTCACTATTTAAACATGTTAACCATTTCATTGTTATTTTGTAAAATCAGTATTCCAACTGTGTAAACTGCACATTGGATAGAAGGTTGTGTGCTTTTGCAATATCATTATTCTGAATAAGATATGTGGGATATTCCCCCAGTCAGTTGTTCGTTTATAAAGCTCAAATCAATGTATTTCAAACGGAGTGAGTCACTGTTTGTGATCTAACAAGGGGCTTTCATAGTGACAATTATTTTGTTTTGCATTCTCCTTACCAGAGTGGTGTCATGCAGTAAAGGAAATTAAGGAATATGTGACACACTTCAAAATAGAGGTTCATTGAGTATGTTTTACCTTTTACTTTTGTATCATTTTATAAGCTTAAAAAATGAAAGTTTTGAAACATTTGAAAAACTCGGACATTTTCTAAAATCACGTTTTAAATAGGCAATAAATAATTTTGCCAGAAACATTTAGCAATGAGTGGTTTCTAAAATCAATCTATTGCAATGTGGGTTAGGAGCAGCCAGGCAACACTCAGAGATCTTTTTTTTTATTGATCTAAACAGAGGCAGATCTTAATACCGCAACTCATTTGTAATGATACTAAACATGATGACAGACAATACACAATGAGACGAATGTAAACAATGGAATGATGTTGTAAACAAAAATGCCAATAGAGCTCATCCTCTATTAAAAGCTAAGCAAAGCTAGACCTGGGGATTTAAAGTGTACCGGTAATGAGATATATAACAAAAATGTTTTCCACTGACTCTCATACATTAAACACAGGGTTTCTTCAGTAAAATTGAACTTTGACAAGGTATATGTTCAAGCCAGTTGAGTCCCTAACAAGCAATGCTCAATCACTTCTGGGGCATGAGTAAGAGTCTGCCTGGGCTAGACTGACTGAAAATCAATGGGTAATGAAACCATTTGAAGGTCCCACATATGTGATAAATTCAAGTGATATTAGTCTACCAGCAGGCTCTTGCTGCAGTAAAGGAAATGATCAATTACTCAATTATTGTATGGGCTCTGCTTCCAAACATCTGACAGACAGTTCATAGATAAGACAAGTCAATACGAATTGCATCAGGCTTAGACTTTTTATTCATTTTTTTACAATGTAAAATCCTCCATACTTTATTTCTTTCTAGACTTTGTTGTCTCTTCAGTCATTTCCCACGAACAAAATTCCAAAATTCCCCTGAAGGAAATTCCAATGTTGGCCAGATTGGTGCTGGTTGTACTGGCTCAGAAGACTTGGCACTGGTTAAGCTTGTCCATAAGCATAGCTTGATTTAAAGCCACTTTACTTTAAAGTGCTAAAGTCAACTGTTTATTGTCTCTTAAATTATTATTATTATTATTATTATTATTATTATTATTATTATTATTATTATTATTATTATTATTATTATTATTATTATGCTACAACCATTGCCTGGGATCATACATGCCAAGTAGGAGGCCAATAATTATTTGTTACAATTCCCAACCCTTAGCTTAGCAACACTTTTTGCTGTATATGCTTGTCATGAGTCTGTGAATCTATTGGGATTTCATCAGTCCAAATAAGCTCTTGTCATACTAAATTAGGCAATAAAATATTCAAGCTTGAAATTCATTTGTTGACAAAGAAGAAAATGTATCAAATGAATGGTATCCATAAAGTGGTTGTCAAAGAGTAGACAAATGTAAAGCTCAAAAACATGATGACTACAAATCATACAACAAAAAACAATTATGGTTCTGTCAATATCTGACATATGCACCATGTATCGTTAAGAATGGGTAAGCTTGGAAAATAGAACAAATACTGGATTACGAATAAAATATTACTGCATTTTTTTTTCTAGATCTTTGTAACAAATCTGTACCAGAGTCACCATTATTCACTGCTTCATTATTACAAGCCGTAGGGCACTAATTTGAAGCCCTTTACTGCAATGATGTTTCTTGCAAGATTTATAATATTATTGAAATATATTTTGTTATTCTTTTGGTTAATGAAAAATATGCTGGAAACAGTGGTCTCAAATTAGGATTTATAAAGATATGCTGTATCTGTCTGTCTTTCGCTGTCTCAAATGTCATTTGTTTTTATGGTACAGGATGCTGTTCTGCCCTCCATAGACACAAACGGGGATGGAGAAGTTGATTTTGAAGAGTTTATAAGCTTCATAAATGAAAATACTACCACCAAGTGGGACAGATACGTCCGAGCTTTGTTAACAGGAAAAAGGTAATTCACTCTAAAAAAAGACAAGTATACACACAGGTTTGTTGGAATATACACATGCTGACATTTCCTATGTTGCAGAAATACTAAACTGGAAGTGAAGACTGCAACAGAAAAAGCCATGGCTGTACTAATAAAGACTTTTCAAAAGTATGCTGGCAGAGAAGGAAACCCACTGTGTCTTGAGAACAGAGAGCTAAGGGATCTAGTCAGGGTAGAAATGCCCACAATATACAAGGTATTACTTAACATTTCATATAGTAAGAACTGAGACATTTTAATATCTAAATACAGTTACTAAAGTTAAGAGAACTATCTATCTATTGTGTTGTTTTGTTTTTTTTGCAGTGCTTTCAAAGTAACAGAAAGGGTTCAGCAGACATCCTGAGGATGCTGGACACAGATGGAAATGGGAAAGTGGACTTCAAAGAATTTATGTCGTTTCTTGCCAAATTCGCTGTTGCAGTAGATATGTCAGTTGTGCACTCAGTTGAGACCAAAAACAGCTGAATGCACTTTAAAAAAAAAAAAACTAAACACAAAAGTTTTGATCATGTCTAGAAACATTCGATATGAATTTAAATATATACAGCAGACATAATATTTAAAACCACTGATAATTACTTTTCACACTAGTTGTTAACTATGTCAATGTGACATAACCACATTAGGTACAATTAAGTATTCTAGTTTGGTCCTCCATTGTATCTTGGAGGTCAGGACTTTTGCTGTTTCTGCTTTGGTTAGAACTCAACTATTGGTACCCTCAGTGGTTTTATTTCCAGTATATTCCTTGGCCTTCACATATTGAGTTCTATTGTATTCCTTTGGCGATTACCTATTCCTTTTGAATTGTCTTTGTCCTTCTTCAGAAGTTTTGGTGTTCAATGTTGTACTGTGTAATTATATATTCTTAAAAAAAAAGTCACAACTTGAGTCACAACTTTAGCATCTGATTATAAAAGATCAAAGTTGTTTTTTTTTTTACCAGCAAATATATCCACTCACACAGTATTCACAGAGTATTCACCTCACGTTCTCGAAGCAATCTTAAGAATGTGAAGAAAATAATGGTATGGGTGTGTGTGGCACTCTTCCCAGAAAGCACCAGAAGTAACATATTAATTTCATTGTAACATTTGTAAATAAAGATAACAACAAATGTTCAATGCACTTGAGGAAATGACATAAAAATAACATATATTTTATTTAGAATATATCCATTAAAAAACATAACGTGCATAATATATATTTAAATTATTTATTATCAATTCCATTTGCAGACAATGAGGAGCCTATTAGTCAATTTGCAGCTTAATAAAGGATGTCACAAAATGAACTGCTCGTGGGTTTTTTTTTGTGCAATTACTGTTTCAATATTTAAATGACTCTGCCTTAATTGATCTGTTGCTGCCATTAGCGATTTGGTTCAAAGGTAATTACAAAATTGTTCTATTAACATGTAAATGCAGTACTAATTTTAATTTTAATTTGAAAATTAACAGCAAAATACATTAAACAGGAGATGAGATTTAAATATTTAACAAAATATATATTTTTTTGCTTGTTTTTTCTTTAAAACGAGAAGACAAAAGGGGACTAGTACACTGAAGAAAGCACTAGCCGAAACGTTTGTCTACTTGAAGGATGGGGTTATCGTGAGGTGTTTAACTTGGCTCTTTTTGTCAATAACAAATCTTTGAGATTGCTGTGAAAGTAACCCTTGGGTGATTAGGCCTGTAATTTGGACCTAAGAAACATATCATGCAAACACAAAGGCCTGCATTGAATTTAAATCTGAGCATATTCTACAAGCTGGTATATTTACCCATTTGTTACACTCATCCTCTGAAATTCTTTGAAAAGCAGCCAATATAGTTGAACTAGTCAACAGTTTTGGTTGCTGTAGCTACAAGTGTAAACGCAGTAAGCCTGTCTCTACATGCCTGATTGCTTGAATTCTTCAAGATGGATGATAATGGGGAAGGTTTTTCAGCCGCAGGTTTCTTTGTTAGGGGATCGATATCCTTGTGCTTTTGACACCTTCTTTGGCACCTGCTCTATCTTTTCACCATCTTGCTCTTGATTTCGAATTAAATGTCACCTCTTTCCTGTACCTAAATAAAACAAATCAAAGGTTAATGACTGAAATGTCAATAATACACACTGCCTTCTTTTCATTGTGAACCCTTAATCCCTAAATCATTATCTTCACTATAAAAAAAAGACTACAGGTAGAACAGGGGCAGTGACTTTTTATTTTGCTGATTAACAATTGACATCACGAAGATGCTGCAAAATAAGCTGTCTGTCCAGCCTCCAACATGCCAATTGCACAAAGGCGCTGCTCTCTTGACAGACGTGGCATATTGTTTTTTTTTCTGTGATTTTCGTTATTGCTTTTATTCAAGCTTGCAATTCAACAGCTGAAATCAATCCATATCCAGTGTCAAATCAACTGTCTCACTAATTAGTGCATATGCTTCAGTCATAGTCACTCAAGCGTGTCATGGTCAAGGATGAATGATCTAGTGATTAAAAAGAAACCAAAAACATTTTGTCAATGTCCATCAATGTCCATATATATATATATATATATATATATATATATATATATATATATATATATATATATATATATATATATATATATATATATATATATATATATATATATATCTATATATATATATATATATATATATATATATATATATATATATATATATATATATATATATATATATATATATATTGCATTGGATGATATAATAAAAATATAAATTTATATAAAGTAATGTTAATTAGAATTAATACAGATTCAAAGATAGAAGTAAAAATGATGTCACAATATACAGAACAGCATTACATCATGTAAGAACAAATCATGGATTTGAATGTAAACAATAACAAGTAGTTGTCATGCCGTCAAAAACCTATAAATACCTCCAATGTTTTGATTCAAACACAGGCTCCCTTGAGAAAGATATGTACAACATATCGAAACGTTGGGCAGCTGGCTATATATATAATAGATACATCTCTATTCATTCTGGTGAACAAGTGATTTTTAGAGCATTCTGATTTATAACGAGTCTATGGAGAGCAGTGTAGAGAATGCAATGAGCTTCTGCTATCTTTATTTGCAAGTATAAATGGTCTTGTTATACCAGTCAGAATGAATTTAGTCCTTCGACACACAGATAATGTGTACTGTAGATGCATAGGCACATATTGGATCCAAGAACATAATCTTATGCTATCTTTTTCTAGGACTCTGGAACAGTGTAGCAATATCTATTAATGAGCTTCTCGTACAGGAAATTAAAAACAAACATATGGTATTTAAAAAAAAATCTTATTCTTTAAAAACATATTTTAACAGCTGGTTTTATACTGCTGAATACCTTATAACTAGTATTTAATACATAGTACAAATGTTTACATTCAAATGTCACTGTCACCAACTTCACTTTCTCTTTCTTTGTATTTAAAATAAGAAATATATTAATTATGAAATGTGGCTTGGGAATAAAGGGGCCATGACTTACTCAGTCAGTAACACACCTAATTACTGATTGCAATCAAGTTTAACCAGGATAATTGTGCACTGAAACTGTAGTTTTCAGCGAGTTCCAGTGGTAAGGTCTATTATTTTAATTCCTTAACCATTCGCCCATGCGGGTTCAATTTTAGGGTGAACAAATTACTTTAAACTTGCTGTACACTACAAGTGGGCAGGCAGGATAATCACTCAATTCCTCACTGAGGACAAGATGACAATGTGCAATAATTAAAAAGTGAGATCGCTATCTGATCATCAAAAAACGTGTTTATGTAAAGTCAAGAAGTAATCATTTTTGGCAATTAAAACAACAGCATTTCAATATCATGTAAATTAGCACTACTAGGGAAGGGGTGCAGGATAAATAACCCATTTTGGCACATTATTGATAGTTGTTTTAGGGAGACGTCATTGGTTTTATGAAGACCCTTTTAATGGATTTTGATTGTTGAACATGATTTCCAATCAGAATATTTTATGTTGGAGACTCATGATCAAAGTAGCATGTGGTTGTTGGTATTAGGGCAATTTACTGTGCAAAATGTATATTTATTATTACTTTGAGGTCCTGAATGTGTTTATTATCAAAAAATATACTCCATGATATGAAAAGGGGCTATTCTTTTGTAAAGCATTTGCATATAAATGCCTCAAGGGGTACAACATTATATTGCTACTGCTATATAAAAAAAAGATATTATAAAAAGCAAATAATTACGGTAGCTTCTATGTTTGGTTTACTGTAGATAAGAGAGAAAGAAAACAAGGAGCATGACAAGCAAATAATTTACTAATGACGTAAAGTAACACGACTTTAATTTTGCGACTTAATAAATTGTCTGTCTACATTTTTTAAAAGTCTATCACAGGCTGCACACCTCCATTTTGCATGCCAAAATTGATGTTTCATTCTGATAAACCAGAAGTTTTCAAAACAACACAAATACGCTGGATGGAAGCAAACTATCTGGTCCTCTTGTCGACTCCCAAAGTACCTTAAATTTAACAAAGTTTAACATTATTTAATGTGATTTTACAGATGTCCTGCTCCAGTTTACAGTGGTTGAGGACTTTCAAATTTGCCAGTCACGATTTGCCTGTGTTAGAGTATTTAATGTTTTACTAGATGTATTGAAATAAAGTCAAATTAAATCCATACCAGTACATTATAAAACTTACTTTTTTGGTACTCTCTGGCAAGCCCTGTGACAGCTCTCTTTTAGATTGGTGCATTTCCAAATCAGGTGGCAGGTGAGAGCAACCAAGAAAGCTAAGAACACAGACATGAGAGTGAAGAGGAGGGGCATGTACCAAACCTTGGAATTATAGCTATGAACTGCAGGAGTCAGACTGGTCTGACACACTCCCTTTTTGAACAAAAAACAAACAGCCTTATTGATGGGACTTTACCAAACTGACCACTTCAAATCAGATGTCTCACAAAAAGACAATCAGACTGAGGCTAACATCTGTTTCTTTTCAAAGTGTTATTGTGGCACAGCACCACCCGATGGGCAAACATTGCTACACCATTTGTACTCAGATATGATGACATATGATAACATATGATGTTGCAGGGGCAGGTGTGGGAGTTTTCCTCACTCTAATGTCTATCAGAATCCAGCCTGTCCTCGGTTTATCCATTTTTCAAGTGACAGAGATTTTAAACCTCTTGCCAAAGTGATTGTTCCCATTCCCTAAATGGAAAAGAAATATCATTATATATGAAAGACAGGATAATTACATGCTAATATAAGGTTGATTAAAAGGTTATAAGAATAACTGTACATGCATGTATTTAAATGTTGTTAAGCTCTCAATAAAGTGTCAGGACTGGAACAAAAGCGTTTGTAAATGAACCAGTTACTACTGTATACTGGAATCTCGCTGCTTGATTCACTATAGCGTCATGCCAACGTGTCTCAGTTCTTCCTTCACTAGACTAACAGTGAAGATGAGAGTCTGTAGGTCAACCTATATGGTCAACAAATGGGCATATTAATGCCATACATGGTTTGTTATTAAGTGTGGCAGCACGGACGATCTGCCAGTGTAAATAATGGGTAGTATGGTTTCTGTTTTAATAAAGATTTACTATTTGGAATTTAAGTTTGGCAGGGATAGGGTTAATTCCATCCCTGCCAAATACACATGTGGAATGTGGCTGGGTCTTGATTACATAACTGATCATTAATCAAGTCCAGGCCACATGGTATAAAAGGGAGGCCAAATGCTTTGTTTGCTGGAGTAGTTTGGAGAACCTATGGAAACTTTTAGGGAAGGCCAGGATTAATTTGTGTAGAGCTGTTTGTTTTGGCCACTGTGCCTTGTTTACTTTGTAAATAAATAAATGTGTGCTTTGGCTTTAACAGCAGCTTCCTGACTCTGAATCTACATCCTGGTGATAAACAGCCTTGCTGCGATGCTACCCTTTCACAGTAAGAATAAGAGGAAAGAATCCTTTTGCATGGGTACCATTCAAACAGTAGAAGAAAATCAATTACTAGTAGGAGCTCTATTAGAAATAACCCCTTGTTCAAAATGCCTGAGCAGCTAAACACCTACCTGATCTAATTTCAAAGCTAAATGCATTATCTGCAGTCTAGGTCCTTATAGTTTAGTCTAAATGCATTGGTGTTTGTGCCAACTGTGATTGTCGAAAATAGAGGATTTGTATGTGTTTGGAATGCATACAGGTTTTTCATCATGTTCGAGGTGTTGTTTCAATAATGCTTAGGGATAAATGCACAGAACAAGATATTATTAGGGGTTTTATTTGATTTTATCATTAAACAGTGAAAATAAAATTATATGAATTTGAAGGTTTGTTTAAAATGCATGGCAGGTATTCAGTGACTGCTTAGGAAACAGTTCTGTTACACCTTTTTTATATTTAAAGGTATGTCTAATTAGGGATGTCTCTGAGAGGCTCTTTACTGAAATTTTACTTTTAGCAACATTACACAGCATTTCTGCAGTATGTACTTGATGCCTGAAAAAGTGGACTCTTAAAAAGATTGCTTGATGCAGAGAGGGATTGAATGTTTGACAACCTTATAACCCTATGATCCGCTCATGGTCCTAAAAGCACTTTCCATTAAACTTGGGAAAAAAGCCAACAAATTGTGGAAGTAACTGGCAAGGATTGTTTGATTAAATGTGTATTCTTGTCTCGCAACAGCTCGGTTTTTGGAAGTAGCATTGCACTGGTAAATTCCTGGTACGGTAAATAAACAATGCCAATGTTTTACAGTCTGGGTGTATTCAAAATGCATTAGCCTGTTATGTGCTGAGGACTGCTGCAGAAATTGTTTTGTTTAGTTATTCTGTAAGTCACACAGCCTGTTACTTTCCCAATCTTGTAATGTGCTGTAAGACAACACATATCAACCAACTACAGCATGTTATTTATTTGAAATATACAACACATATATTGCGTCTCTTTATTCATTGGTGTGTGTGTGTGTATATATATATATATATATATATATATATATATATATATATATATATATATATATATATATATATATATAAAAACAACAAAAAAAAAACATATGATGGCGTATTGTCTGCCAAAGTAATTATTCCCCGATCTACCCACACTTTATTGAATTTGTCTAAACTAAGTAAGCTACTTTTGATTTAACTCAAGGGTATTGTTGACAAGTTTCAAACTGTGATAAGCTTTAGTGAGTCAGGTTCATTTTTGATTTCATCAAGTAAAGCAATATATTTTTCTCAACATCATGCAGCTTTCAGTTTTCTATTTACCAAGTACCCACTGCCATGCTTAATTAGCTACACAGTGTTTTTTTTTTTCTGTAAGTGTTTTTATTACAGTGAAACTTTAAAATGCCTGTTTGTTTTTTTTAACATTAAGGATGTAACAATATATGACATATACTTCTGGGTTTTTTTGTGTCAAGTTGTAATTTATTTTCTAGTTCTCCCAGGTCTGCTTGCAATATCCCTACATGCATTACACTGTACTGTATTTCAGGAGAAAAAAAAACGGGTGTTGCTTTTCCATTCCTGTTAGGACACAGGCTTCCATGTCTGAGTAAGGTATTGCTATCGTTAAGCTAACCTGCAACTTTTACATTAGATAGAAAAGTTTCCCTTTACCTGTTGCAATGCTATTATGCAAGTGAAGGAGGTGTTATTTCAGGTGTATAGCAAAATATACAAAAAGACTTAAATCAGTGTTTAATGACTTAATCTACAGTATTACGCCATTACCATTTGACATAAAATTGTTTATTATACTGGGATTATGAAAACTAATGCTAAAATGATTCACAGAAGTGTAACCCTATTTGACTAAGTTTGCATGAATGCCTCTCTATTGTTAGGCCCCCCTGCTACTAGTTCAAATAGCTGTCCAGGGCCTGCAGGTCCACTGTTTGTTATGCAACAATTGTCTGCTGGCATGGTCTCTGCACTGATATAACTAAGGAAAATACTTTGGCATTAAACTTTAGTTGCTTTAAAAAGCATGCAGTACCTTTTAAAAACAAGCATCAGGTAATAAAAATCCAAATCATTAGATTAATTATTCTCCAGTCATATAACCACACTAAGGACTCTTTTTTAATGCATTACAAATGGATAATTATCACTGTACATTAGCTAGAGGACCACATTAGTACAGCACTTGTTTAAAAATTCAAATACTGATGCTTTTTGTGATCTGATGTTGCTTGATAAAACTGATTAAAACGTATTTCTAGGTTTTTTTACACAATGACCTACATATTTTGTTATCTGCACTGCTTTACAAAAGTGGACTTCAGTCTCTAATGACACCATTCATTAGTGCCAGAATGTGTAATAATAGTAATACAATGATTTATTCTTTTTTGTGCACTTCCAATCAGATGCTATCCAAGAAGCCAAAGAAAGCAGATTTCATGTTCCACAGCACCACCTGGTGTACAATGTCAATTCTCCTTGAAATATGAGTTGCCTCATACCTGTACAGTTTATTCTAGACTGTTTACAATCTTTAGAAGATAAATACATGAGTAGTTTTGATTTCTCTGTAGACGTAAATGCGGGTTAAGATGGGGCTGTGATTTATTGTTTGTAACGTACACCTTCATAATCTCACTGTTAGAAAAAGAGATACATTTGCACACGATTCTCAGATGCAATCCAAAGGTTTTATAAGAGGCTAGGGGTGGTAGGAGAAGAGTTTTGAGAAGAGTCCTGAAAATGTAAGGCAGTCAATGTTGTTTCTTGTTCTTCTAAAGCCGTGTCATGTGTAAACCTAGCTGGAAATGAGTGACAAGAATTGCTTTACTATTTCATGGAGTGCATTCAGGAATAGTGAGTTTCTGCTGAACTCGTGGGTTCTTTAATCCATTTTGTGATTCAAAGTTATAGTTATTAAAATGCTTTGTTTGTGTAAGGTAAGATGCTTAATAGTTGTAAGAAGAAGCAACAGTAATTGGTTGAGGTACTTCAGTCATCTAGTTCTGGTAACTCCTAATGTTATGATGCATCTCAGAATATTATAATGAAAATAAAGGGAGACAAAGATACATCCCACTGATTTGGAACTCCTGTGAATATGATGAAGCGATGGCAAGCTGGATTTGCATTGATGAGAATTGGACCTCCGATTAGAGTTGCACCAGCAGGGGCATTGACAGTTACGGAAGCCACCACTGTACCCTCAAGGGAATCCCCATTGATTTGTTTTTGATGAGCGGGTTCGCATTCATGGTCAGTGCACCTTGAACATCTAGATTTCCCAGAACAAACACAATACTAGTATTTAGTAGTGTAGTTTTTGGGTTGCTGTACATACATTATGTAAATCTGCCTGTAATCCATTTTGATATGCAAAACTTTCCAGTAGACTTTCCATCTTTTAATAAGACAGTGAATGGCACAGCAGTCTTATTTACCTGAAGGTACATTCTCTGTGCTAAACTGTTTATTTAAAATAAATGATTTAAACTGGCATGGGGAATGGGAAATGTATAATATAAGAAAGAACAAAACAAATATGTCCTGTGCTTTATTTGCTTTCTGCGTTTCTTGGTTTGATGTGATACGTTTTGAACATCTCTGTATTTGGTGAGAAAATCTGAATTATTGTATTTTTTAGTTATACTGTGGTCATGGCCACCACATGCCTTTGTGTTTGTTATGCTGACTGGTTAAAAGTTAGCCGACATACAGATAAAATAAAAACACTGTCATAATTCAATACAGATTAACCTGAAGGTGGCAGCAGAAACAGGAAAATGAATGTGCACTTGCACATACGCCAGTGAATAATTTAGTTATCTGGCTGTTCTTGGCAGTTGTTTTTCTGATTTCGATCTACCCACGGTAGCACGGTTTTGCAGAGCTGTTGGTGTGTTATGTGGTTCCTAGGTATCAAGTGTAAACATGCCAATGGCCTTATTTGCAAATACAAAGTGATGCTTGGGTGTAACATGACACCCCCATTACTAAAATGGATAAATGCACTGTGTTGACTTTTATTTAGTTATTTAAATTGTGTGTCCTGGTTGTATTACATCTTGGCATCCTTGCATATATAACTTCTAAAGTAAGCAATGTTATGAACATTTACAAGACACATACTTAAGTTTCTGAACACTTCTTGAGCCATGTAGTGTTAAGAAACTGAACATTAGTGGGGTTTTTTAAATGTATTTTAGATGCCATTGTTGACGTTCTGTTTGGAGATTAGGTTTATAACATATAAAAGTTGAACAATAATGATGCATCTTAATTAGTTAATACATTGTACCAATGATAAAAACTTTGCACTAGAGCAAAACATTTTTTTCAAAAAACTGTAGAATTAACCCATACAATTTTAAAGGAAAGCCTGACACCTTCAGGCAAACTAAGATACTTGAAAAATGTAAAATGAAGTCTGTACTGCCATCTGCAGGGAAACACACACACATTAAATGTGAAATCAACCAAATCCAAAAATGAGTCAAAATTAGATATTTTCATATACAAATAAATACTTGTATATGCTAAATATATTTCATCTGATGTACAATAGTCAGATATATTTTAGATATAGAAATTTCATATGCAGACAGCATTGTCCGGAGGCTGAAACCCATTTAACAGTCAGAATGGTACTCAAGTGAAAACTCCCAAAATGAAGCAACGCCATCTGTCCACTGCATATTAAGTATGTAGCAGTCTACAAATGGCCAACTGTCCAGTTTGGTTTAATGGCTTGTACCATCTTGGGGGTGTTCTAATACATAGCTGTGACGTTTGGTATTTCTCACAGCTTTGGTAGAATTCTCATCTTCAGCCAAGTCATTTCTAACAGCACAAGGCTTTCAATGATGCAGTTAACAAGTGCAAGCAAATGAATATGGAATTGTGTTAAATACTATCAACTACATGTTAAGCAATCGGAAGAGAATATATTTCAGTAAATAAGTTTCCTTGTCCTTAAAACATATTGAATGTGCCGTTGATGGATCTTTGCAGTCCTGGTTAGTTAAACATGCAGCAGAATAAAGCACGGCTTGCTTCTTAGTACTGTGCTTGCAGAGACCCCAAGTCTACAAATATGAAAGGGAAAAAGAATAAAATATTGGAGCCCAAAGGAAAAGGAATTGCAAGGTATGCAGCAGCTATTGACTTTCAAACTTTTTGAGGTTAAGGAATATTCAGCAATTTCATTTCTTGACTCAAAATGGCACAACAACATTCACTTCAAAAATAATGTTACAGGATATAAGTATTGGTAATTACTGTACAATAGTATACATATTTTAGATCTGTTTTCCAAAATAATTACCAATGGAATTCTAACCTGTTTTTTTTATATAGATGGCATGGAGCTGTATCAACTGATCTAATGAAGCCAAATGTTCTCCAACCTAAGAATGAACTGTACAATGAAAGCGACTCTGAATGCAGTTCAATCCCGGAGGGCAAGCAAGATGGACTTGGGAGGAAAGTGAAGAAAACTTTAGGAAAGCTACTGTCTCTCAGTCACCGCCATCAATCCCATGAAAAAATGAAGAAATGTCAAGATAATACATTCAACAGGCCAACTACAACAAAACACGCTGGCTTTATTGGAAAAAAGAGTTTCCTTCCAAAGTGCTTTAAGGAGCTGCCATCTCCAAAACTCTTCCCAAAAATGAAGCCGATGGTGGATGAGAACGATTATTTGAATAAATATAACACTGTTAAAAAGGATACCAGAGGGACAAAGACAAAGGATCCCAGGCAGTTTTACAAGATAGACGAGAATAAAATATGCACGTCATTTAAAGCCCATCCACATCCAACTGGTTTGATTTTACACAAATATATTGCTTATTTTGAATTGTCATAATAATTCCCAATTTTATGTGAATTATGATCAAAAATCATAACAATTGGGCTACATTTTAGAGTACCTTTTTAAATTTTCATATGTGACATTATCTATCAATAACTAGTTTTGTTTTCCATTTTAAAATGGTCACATTAGTTACCCTGTGGTTCAAATAAACGTCATATATATTATCTGTATTAAACATTATGATCAATTATCTATGCAATTCATATATTTTATATCAATTGTTTAACCTTTTTGAAAATGCTAAAAATCTAAGTCTATAACACCATTAGTTGCTTCTAATGGTTTTATGGGTGGTTTTAAAGGAGGGTGTCAGCATTTCATAAATATGCTTCAGGATTTTTTAATTTACTGGGCCAAATAAATTTCACTTTTTACAGCAACTATCCAAGTTGACTATGATGTGGTGGAGGCAGAAACAGAGAAGTTGATAGGAAACAAATTGGTTTTGAGATCAAGACGGACGTCAAGAAGAGTCTCTGTAACCAGCTTGCCCATTGGACTACAAAAGGTAGAAAATACATATCACAAAAATGAACAGAAAATAGCAAGCACAATAGGAGTCAGATCTTGTTGTCAGTAATAAATCTTGTTATTTTCAAATTAATTGTGGATGCAGAATTCTTACCTTTAGCTAATAAATATTGCATTGTTAAAGGGAAACACTATGGGCCTTTTCCAGCTACACCAATTCATTTCTGATGTGCTAAGTTCTATTGCCATGCTACAGTAGCACGCTTCCTCAAGCCATGTAGTGTCTCAAAAAGCCTGCGACTATAATTGGCAGAGGAGTCAAACATATAAAAGCAGAAGCTGTTGTTTTTAAATGCTTTAATTACTATTTTTTTCTTTTTAAAATGTTTCTTCCAATTTTGTAGGCACAGTATTTAAAGAAAAGGCAACATTTTGGAATATTTAAAAGAAAGAAAAGGAAGCCAGTTGATAAAAGCAGAAAGCAATCTGTTTTAACATTAGGAAAGCTCCAGACTAATTTTGTATTAAATCATTATGCAGTGAAATTAACCTTTTTGATTTTTTTTTTTAATCAAACAGAATATAAGAATGCAGTAGAGAAGGCTAAAGAAGAAGGGCACTGGTCATTGAATTGATTATGCTTGGTTTAGATCTTTGTTGCAATAAATATTGATACTTTTAGCGTTTAGGTAAATTATTCATTGCTTCTGGTTGCAACTGAAGAACAGTTTGCTTAAATTACCTTGCATGTACATTTGTTAGAAATGGTTAATATGAATCTACAGCATATGTTCATCCAACTTGCTCAACTGTTTAAAAAAACAAAACAACTTGTAAATCTCCAAGTTTTTTTTTTTTTCAAGTTTTTTCAAATGTATTCATATATGTATATTTATAGTTGCTATATTTGTTTTTCAGGTGGACGATCTCATAGAAACTGTGGCTGATAGATCAGTGAAGCTCCTGGCACAGAGACATGCAGAGCTGGAACAGTGTGAGTTTCTCAGGGATGAGATCCTTCAATCCTCCAAACAGTTTCACAGGATTTCTAAGAAGCGTGCTCAGAAATACAAATAGAAGAACTTGTGTTTTCCTTGTGTGTGGTGCTGTTAAGGAACTGCCCTCAAAAACAAGAAAAAAAGAAACACACAACCAACTAAAGTTAAACATAATGACCTGATTTCCATGTTTAAACATAATTTACTTTATTTAAAAAAAAAAAAAAAAAGTTTTACTAGGTGGCACTGTTATGCAATGGGAATTTCTACCATTTATGATAAACGTTTGGAATAAGATCTCTGAAGGAATAGTTTGTAAATTCAAACTATAATGGACATGTGAAAAAATATCTATCATAGCAACGGGCAATTGTTTAAACAATGTGATTCCATAGCACTTAAAATATGAAATTGGTTTCTTATTATTTATTTATTTGGCAGACACCTTTATCCAAGGCAACTTAGAGGTGTTACAGGGCAGTACACTTTATGGGGCTATAAGTAGTTGAGAGAGTGGTGGGGCCAGAGGATTGACACAGTCTGCCATAACTGTACAACCTACTGTTAATTCAGTGTTGGAAAATTATGACTTTCTGTTCTGTATGTTATCTGTGCTTTTGAAGCCTTGGTCAGAGCAACTAAAACACCTTCAATCAGGGCAGGAAATTAATTGAAGAGAAATGATATTCATGGAATGCACTTTTGTATATTAAATGTCATCTTTTTCACATCAAGAAAAAGAAAGTAATAATGTAACTGTGCAACTCAACATTTCATTCAGTTTAACAGAATACATAATAATCAGCAAAAACATACACTTCCAGGAAATTATACTGTACTATTTCTTTTCATAACTGAATCTAGTGACAACTAACTAGTTTCAAAGTATTTGTATTAACACCATAAGCATTTGCCAATTATTATATTTTTTTTTTTAAAAAAGGACAAGAGAGCTATTCTTAACACACTAAAGATTGAGGGCCGAAACACGTGTAAACAGACTCCTTGGTCTCTTCAGTGTCCATTTTCTGTTTCCATTTGGTTTTCTTGATGTTCATCAGCTTCTGAGAACTTTTCATCATCTAAACCAGAAGCAAATACCAGTACAAAGATTAAAACCATGAACAAATAGCAACTTCAATAAAATAATATTTCAAGAGTGGATAGTTTAATATCTAAAGGACAGTAACAAAAGGGCAAAAAAACAAACCACACACACAAAACCCAACACTTACTTTCTAATGTTTGTTGAAGTTCCTGGATGGTGCTAAGCAAAACATGAAATTGTTTCTTCCTCAGCTCAAGCTAAAAAAAAATAACACAGATTTTTTTTATTTTTTATATATAACATCTCTACTTAAATTAAAACTTAGAAAAATGGTCTGAAGAGTTGCATTACCTTGTCTTCAACATTTTCTTTTATCTGGGACAGATGCTGCAGTTCTTTGTCAAGCGATTCAAGCTGCCTGCAAGTTATACAGATATTTACAAATAACAAACAGGGTACTTTCTGAGATAAGATGACAATCGATGATAAACATGATGGACAACATGAAAAACATAAAATTACAATCTTACGAGCAAAGAAAAAAAAGCAGATAAATAGCTGATAAATGTGGTGTGCCATTTATTAAATGATGACTTGCAACAGACAGTAAAACTTAATAAAAAATAAAAAAAACACCACACAACTTTAGTAGAATTCTGCAGAACTGAAAATGTAAAACCTTGGTCATAACTCAAGAACTATGTATCTTGCTGAAAATCAGGTAATACAAATGTTGATGTGTGATTGTTTCAGGAGGTAACACAAAGAAATCTAAAAGTACAGATTACAGCATGTAATGGGAAAACATGTCTGATGCAATGTACTTACTTCAATGTGTCGTGCCTGTCAGGGTGCTGCTGAATGACCTTTGCTAACGCATCATATTCTAAAAAGAACACAAAAGTACACATCTATTTTGAAATCCTTATGCTTTGCAAATGTTCTCATGAGAATCATTCAGATTCAACATAAGGATCTCATTTGGACTTTTATGTTTAAAAAATATGAGCTGAGCAGTTTATTTGATCTACATTTTGTTTGAACACACACAAAAAGTCTGCCTTCTGATTTATAATAATAATTATTGCACCTATGTGAAGATCACGACCAGTTTACAACAATGACAAAACAACTGCATGCATTTCCTCTGTGACTCTAAAGCACAATAATGCTAAACAAAAGAAAGACAATGTAAACAAACGTTTCTACAAAACTTTTTTTTCAGTACAGAACATCGAAGGATAAAACTCTTTACCTTGCCGGTTCTTTCGTATTCTCTTTGCTTGTAAAATTTCTTTTTTGCATTCAGCAATTTTTTCGTGTGCAGCTGTTAAGTTCTGCCCTGTAATAGCAATTCATATTTAATATTCATTTTCCAGTATAAAAAGAAAATATGGTAAAACTAAAACATACACTCATATTAACCCTTATACAGTACATGCATGTCTCATGCCGTGTGGTAAAACAATCTAATTGGGACTGCAAAAACATTTCACTGGGCAAGACCATATTCATAAACAGCATGTCTTACCTATTTCTGTGTAGATTTCTTCATAGTTCTCCATTTCCTTTAGGTTCATGTCATAGACCAGCAACGTTTTCCCCATTGAGAATTCACATTGTCCCAGAGTACCCAACATACGCTGGTACTGTGTGTACCTACAATGACAAAAAAGCTAATGTAGATTACTTGGATGATAATAATAATAATAATAATAATAATAATAATAATAATAATAATAATAGATTAAAAGAGACACAGGAAAATTGAATGATATATTTAAGACATACATGAAAAAGACACTGATAAGGACTTGATTGTCAACAGTATTACATATATATATATATATATATATATATATATATATATATATATATATATATATATATATATAGGTTTAAATAAAACTCCCATTGCATCATGGTCTGGGTTTTTAATACGAGTTTAGTAAGACACACCTGAAATTGTTACCTATACACTGTGGATAATCACATTTCTAGTAAAACCTGGGATGGGTGAAACTGCTATGCAATAGGAGTCTTATTGCCATCCCTGTATATATCTTAGTTTTGTTTAAAACTGACTAGTATGACCATTTTCTTCAATCGATTTGAATTAAGTTTGTGGTGGTCCAATAAAATAGCTCACTGTATTTACACTGAGCAGAATATGTGCAGAGTATCAAGCACTTCATTATTCAAGGGATAACAGTGTGTGTTAACACCATTGGTTTTGGTTACTTACAATGTAACTACATGTTTGTTAAATGTATTGTGCAGGCAGATTTGACTGTAACTGCGGCAGTTAAGGCGTGAGAGATAGCGATAGCGTTACCAGGACGTACCCGTCTTCCTGGGATCCAGAATTACACCACTTGATGAAGCTCTTCAACAGGACATTAATGCGCCGATCGTCACCAGCCCCATCGCCGTCAATCAGAAGTCGCTTCCGGATGACCTCATCTAACAATGTGTATGGGGAAAAAAAACAACAACAACAAAAAAACAAAAAACTCAAGTGTTAAGGCTTGTGCTTGACTCATATCTTGCGATGCTACTGTAATAAAACTACGCTGCCCCTTACACGGTAACATATTCACAATTTACTTCCCCACTTGCAGTTGCACACACACGCAGCCTAATTATTTATCTAAAGCTGGAACACATTAACTGTTTGAATGCAATATTGTTAGATGTAGTATTCGTCGTGTACATGATAATAATATACATCAACACTCGTGCTAAGCTTTCCCACACATGATGTATATTTAATTTCTACTGTACAGGCAACCCAGTCGTTCCATCTACACCAGTGGGTCACGCAGCAATTACCGTAAATCAAATGGGTTAAACAAATCAATGTAACGAATCTACACTAAAACTCCATATCCTAAACAATGCTTTACAAAACTCAACTGTATCAGCCGGAAAGGCCTGGCTAGTTTTTCAGTGTCGTGCAAACGAAACTCAACAGAATCGTTAAACTTTCACAAACGAATGAAAAAAAATAAATAAAACATCACTGTGCTTACTCTTACCATTTTAATTCAAACTTACCATCGGTCACAGACCCCATTGCTGAACACACCGCTCGAGTACAGTACTCCCAACACAGACAATGTTTCTTCAAACAAACTTTATTAGCAGTTCAAAAAAAAAAAATAACAAGGGTTTCCTCGGCAATATTATGGTAATGTTATCTGCCCCGCCTCTGAAACCAGTTCTATTGATTGGCTAGACGAGAATGGTGTTTTCTGTAACATAAAGGAGGTTAAGAAACTATCTCGCTGATTTGCCATGTTGGCTCCAGCGTTTCCGTACATTAGCATACCATGCTGTCTCTTAGACGGATCCAAAATGGCGACAATCTCTTCACCGCCTCTGTTCCATAAACTTTGCTTTGTGATAGGCTCGCTAGAACAACTTGTATATGGACGTGCAATGCGTGCGGGAAAAGTGACGTTTCTCCTCCCAGAATGCAGCCTGGTAAACAGACATGGAAGCTGCTGGTGAAGACCTCCACAGTCAGTGAATACTGCATTCGTTCTTTATTCACAAATCCCGCATAAACTATCAAGTCGTTAAACTATACAAACGCCTTTAAAAGCTGTTTTTTGAATTTGAAACATCTGGATTCAGGTAAGCAGGGGATAAAATGGTTGTTTACGTTTTTGATGTTTCTCAAAAGGCAATGATAGAAACATGTCATTTAAAAAAAATACGTTTGCACTAAAAAAACAAATACAATACAGTAATCTGCAACTTGATAATATATAGTAAAAACATATTGTAGCTTTTCAAAATGTATTTATCGAATAGTAAAGGGAAAAATACCAACAGTTTACTTGTCATTCTGTGCATAGTCTTGAAAGACCACACCAATGAATTAAGCAACATTGATGGATAGTGGCAACTTAGTTGAACAGTAAGTATTTACTACAGTCGCAGTGGCACCCTACACTAATGTAACATAATTCAAGAAAACATGTCAAATAAAAGCATTTAGTGAACATTAGTCACCAATTAATATGATAGACCAAACTACACATTTTCTGGTAGTTTTAACAAACAATCGTTATCAAAATAAAAATAAATCACGAAAGCAATTTCAAACATTTGTTTATGGTAAAAAGTATTAACAACTTTTTTTTAAAAGTTTGTAAAAATGTAATAGAACTAGTTAAAAAATATATATTCATTGATGAAAACCATTACATGGTAATTAAACGACATTATAAAGTCAATAGTCACAAAAATAGGTAATTATTTCCAGCATCTGTTGAAGAAGAACGTTTTGGCAACGCAACAGATGATGGTCATGACAAAGGAGATGGAGTCACAATTTAGAAAAAAACACTTGTAGCAAACTACAGCAAAGGAAATGGCTACAGAACAGTTTCAAACAAATCTGGAATACCACAATCCACAATCAGAGCAATAATCAAGAAGTACCACAGAACAAATTCAACTGAAACTCTTGAAAGAAGTGGACGTCCAAAGAAAATTACTGGTACACCAGGTAGGAGAATCTGAGCAGCTAAAAAAACAAATCCAAGATTAACAGTCAAGGATGTAAAGAAAGATTTAGAAGCTGTGAGGCATATTTATTTATTATGTTTTGTGTCTAGGGTTAATTGGTCCACCAAAGACAAAGAAAAGATTGCTTGAAAATTAAAAAAAATGTTTATACAGAAGTTACAAAAACTACTGCATAAGATAAGAGCAAATCTGAACCTGTACTAAGTATCACACACATGATTAGATATCAAATATCATCAAAAGCATAAAGCAGTGGTTATAGGGGGGGCAGCCCACCGCATCCTCAGATAAGAAAACTGCTAAGGAGAGCCCCACTGGAACAAGTGGCCAAGGGGAGCTGAAACAATATTACAGAATAATTGAAAGTTTGTGGAGGAACTACAATGAGAAGCATACGATTATACGTAAACACTGTACAGTTAATTGTCATTGTGTGGGATAATCTTAACAAATGTTTAAATAAAGCAGCACAATTAACAGACCACCACCAGATCTTCCCAAACAATTTCCTTCTCCCTGCCTTATATAAAAAATATAAAAGCATGGATTCCTAGATAACGCTACAAATATAAAAAACGTTCAGAAAGACTACAGAAATTCCTGTTTATCCCAGGTGAAGAACTTAGGACTGTCTAAGTACTAAATAATATATTAGCAAGAGCAACACTTCCACAAGATTCTCCTAACATATTACAATATGAAATAGAATAACATATAGTCTCTTAGGTTATAATAAAATATAGGCTCTTGGGCTACATATTGATTTAAAGCTGTTGTTACAAAAACAATAATTTTTAACCGGTTGTTAAGGAGATCCAAGAGAGAACTTCACGTCACAGAGGGATCCTCTGTTTTTTATGAAAGAAACCTTCTCTGATCTGTATGCAAGTTTTCTAGAAATTTAAAATGAACTACAATCAGGGTTAGGATCAATTCCTTTTTTTCAACTCAATTTCCAATTCCTTTTTAAAATCAATTCTAATTCCCATTCCCTTTTAAAAATTAATTGGAATACAAAGAAAGGAATTGACCCCAACCCTGACTACAATTCCATGTGTCATATTAGAGGAGTTAAAATTGAATGACCAAAACAAATTACAGCAGGTAAATATATAGAGAAAAACAAAGACATGCGGTCATTTGAATATCTCTACCACTAGCCCATCGTATATGGTTAAAACATGAGCTCCCCTCTTGTTAAGTTTGATATTAATTATCTTCATGCAGTTTTAGAAAATGTAACGAAAGCAGGACTACGGAGAGCAGAGCACGCATAGTTTGCAATATTGAATAAGCAAGTTAGTTAGTTCGGGGAACTCAGTAAAAGAATATAGGCTTTAAGTGAGACCAAAAAATGTTAATTTTAAAATCTCATAGTGTCTGGAGCATTTGGTCTCCTTGAATGTTGGTTTAGTAGAATGTCCTTGGTCTTTATCCTGGAATTTAGGTTTTGTGGATTCTATTGCCTATGTTTTCTGCTTGTGGCTTTTAGTGTGTGTTTATTATTGTCAAAACTATTAGAAAAAAAGATTTGTGTACCATACCATTAAGACTTTGTACTTTATTAGACCCTCCATCAGTTTGTCTGGGACCTTCAGTTTTTTTTTAGTTGAGAGTCCTGGACACTCAATGGGAAAATGCTTTGGAGAGTCCTGTTTTATTACATTGTTGCTTGCTTTTTAGCAGTACTTTGCATTTTTTGCACAGTGGTACCCTGAAGCAACACACATGAAAACTGCTTTCTAAATCGTTTTTTTGTACTATTCAACTATTCTTGCTGCTTTGTCTTGTGTAAATTATTTCCTCTATTAAATCAAGCTCAGTAGTGCCCTTAATGTTTATTGTGACTCTCAGCTTGAGGTTCCTGAGGTCATTATTGCACCAGTCGATGTCCGTTAGTCTTACAATCTTGATTGCGCGTACGGTACGATAATTATGAAAGATGGCAACCCCCTCCACTGGTTAAAATCAACTCTGTTCTGATTATTTGCTAAATATCTGTTAGTTAGCTATTAAAAAAAAAAAAAAATCAATAAAAAAAAGATTCTTCATGCTATGCCTACAGTATTTGTGGCATGCACATCGTTTCAGTCTCAATATCAGCAGTTTACATTTTTTGTTCAAGATGTTGCATGTTTTATCAGTTTTTATCTACTGCTGACTCAAAACCTCTGATTCACCCTTCTCAATAATTAAGCATGTGAAGTAAAGAAATGAAAGATGTTTGTGTTTTCAGTAATTCATCAGGAAATAGGATTATCAAACTGCAAACTGAAATTCTCTAGGTGGTTAACCAGGGATAGTGCTTAGTAGCTTGGATTACTTGGCACTGACGACTTTTTTCCATAAGTAGCTCATGTACTAACATGAAAGCCCTTAGTGAGAGTGCTAGAATTGCTGCTGTCAGATCCAATCATCACAAATATTATGTCTTTCATATGGATAAATAGGACATTCCCTAAACAGTGATTATTTGGAGACTGTAATTTCTTGATTCTAAGTCCAAATTGCTGTCTTTCATTCTGATTTGTCTTAACTGAAGTGGAGAAGCCTGATCATCTATAAAACCAAACCGATAGGGCTAATGGGATTTCTTTATCACATTTGACAACGTAAGGTCCTAATGGCCCACAGGTCATAGCATTTTTAAGGCTACTGTTGTCATCCCAGGTTTAGACTTATCCACACTTCACAATGACCAGAATCAATAGACCAACACTTGTGTACAAGCAGTAGTGTTGGAACAATAACCAGTTATCATAAGATTAGCAATAATTTGTTGTCTCTTTTACTGAAATTATCAATAACGATATTATTGTCAATGATATTTTATTCCTCTGTCTTCCTATATATTATTTATTATTAATTTATTTAGCAGACGCCTTTATCCAAGACGACTTACAGAGACTAGGGTGTGTGAACTATGCATCAGCTGCAGAGTCACTTACAATTATGCCTCACCCGAAAGACGGAGCACAAGGAGGTTAAATGACTTGCTCAGGGTCACACAATGAGTCAGTGTCTGAGGTGGGATTTGAACCGGGGACCTCCTGGGTACAAGCCCTTTTCTTTAACCACTGGACCACTCAGCCTCCCATATATAACTTAGTACTTTTTTTCCATAAAGATGTCCAAGAGAAGATGACTTGAATTCTTGACCTATAGTGGTAGACAGCAGTGGTATGACAGAGAGAAAAAAAAGAAAGAAACTGTGAGAGAGTAAGAACTGTTGCACTAACTAAAACAAAATAAAACATGGTTTAAGATTTTCTTGATTAAAATGTCACTATCGACAGCACTACAGTACATGTAGCAGACAGATTTAACTGGGAATGGTGGGAGAATATATATTTTAAACATGTTTTTAGAGATGGTGCATTTGGGAATTCAGTTTCACTTATTACATGCTGTCACTTCATGTAACTGTCCAGTTTAACCATGTTAAGTAAAAGAAAGCAAGGGATTAATATAATTACTGTACCGTTAAAAGCTTTTTCACCGACCAAAGTGAGGTGCGCGCTTTCTTGTTGATGTGTCTGTCTTGGTTAACAAGCACGGTGGAAAAAAAAACCTGTCGGATTACTTTGGCATTGACCTGAGAAAGCACGGCAAGAACTGTTTTTGGAATGCTATTTTGTAAATTGCCAAATACTGTGTTGAAGTGCTTTGTTTTGCAATCGTTTTCACTAATCATCTTTCTGTAGTATATGTGTTTTCCAGTACTTTGGTGTTTTAGACACACTGATGTTCCTGGCATTGTTCATTTACGTTAATAAAACAGCTGCAAGTAATCCCCCGAGTGGCTCCCCTGGTAAAAGCACAGCCGTGTGGTGTGCAGGGTGAGTCACACAGTGCAGGTTTGTATCCTGGCTGTGCAGAGTCACCGGTCTTCGCTGGGGATTCCGAAGCAAGCGTTGTATTGACTCTGGCGCTCCCACGGGTTAGGGAGGCAAAACCGCCAGGGACTACTTCCCCTCATCGAGCTGAAACGAACCCTGCTGGCCAGGCGCCTAGTGAGCCCAGAGCAGACACCTGCGGGGGTGGCCTTTCCCCTCCAGGGGCTGGTTGCTCACTGACATCCGCTCTCGAGTGCCTGGGTGTAAAAGAGGAAGCTGGTTTGGATGTGGGATAGGAGGATGCCCACTGAACCTTCAGTTCTCCAGAGCTGTGTGGGGAATCACTGCGGAGAGGAGAAAAAATAATTGGACGTTCCAAATTGAAACAAAGTTTTAAAAAACTAAATAATAAATACACAATGCAGCTACAATGTAGTATCACTCCCTCTGAGATGCAGTATGTTTACATACAGTATCTGATGGACCCCTGGAACCAATTAAACCAGATATAACAAGTTCTGCTGTATTTAGTCTGGGTGCACCAGTCTTTAGAAGCTAACTAAACTGATGGAATATGAATATCTGTGGTGTATCTGTTACAGTAACTGAATCCAATTTGTATTTTAAAACTGCACATATACTGTACATGTGGAAAGAAAAAGAAATAATGTTTTACTCTTGTCGACAAATGCTGATTGTTGTCTCTACATCTAGGCTTTGTCTTTTATGAAATTGAGATAGTACTGTATACTTTAAACATCGGCACTGATGTTATGTTGTTAATTCAGTAGGCTGAAGTATTGTTGTCATTTGTCCATTAGGAAGTCTGTACTGACTAAATGTATGTAGAAGGATTTTAACTGACACCTACTGTAATGTATTCCAAGAATGTATCAACAAGACCTTAGACGAGTTTACACGAGTGACTTCTGACCACTTTTTTAAGGTCACAGTCAACATAAGGAAAAAATTGCAAAATAAATACTACTCATGATTTAAAGTAAAGGAATTTTGTGCAAAGCAAACTGCTATATGCTACTGTACAAATTCCGTTCAGATTGTTCCTGCCCAAACAAGAACCTTGTTTAGAAAATAGGTTTTCAGATGCTATACCTAGAATTTTTATGGAAAGGTCAGCTGTGTCTTAAAGTTGCTTGATCTTCAGTTTTAAAGTGTACATATTATTGTTAGAAGCCGAATATTGGATTTTACACTTGCGCTGTAAGGAGGGGTTTCACAGGCCCCGAATACTTCCAGTAACATTGGGCAGCCCAAGATTATTGCTCATCTGGGTCTTTGAAACCTTAAAATAAAGGAATCATTTGTTTTAACTTATAAAAGAATACTGTAAATGGTGTGAGCCCTATCGTGTGACCTAAATAATAAGGATGATTCAAATGCGCTGGGGCTGTGTGTATTTCCTGTGAAATCACACTGCTATACAGTGCACTACCACGCATATAATTATGTAAAGTACTACACCCCAAGTGTACTGGTTTTGATTTCACTGTATTGTCTGCTGAACTGCTTTAGAAAGTGCATTTTCAGTTGGTGGAATTGTTTTCAAGGTGTGCGTGTATACAGTAGGCTGTATTACACAAGGTGTTGTTTTAGTGGATAAAGCCGTCTGTTCGTGGTTTGATGAATGGAGACTGTCGTCTTGTGGAGGGTCCTTCATAACACACTGGCGATTCCATAATCTCTGTGCAGTACAACACGCTCTCCATTCTGCTCCCTGGGGGCTAATCTGAATGGAAACAGGGAAAGTGAAACTGCTTCACAAGGGCCTGTGGCATACTGCCAGCCTCTTCAGGGAAGTGTTTGATGTGAAACTTGGTGGAAGATCTTGGCTTTTTTAAAAAAATATAATTTCTTCAGTGACATTTCGAGTGCATGGTACAAAGAGGCCTTACAGCCAAACCATAACCATTTATTTTAGGTTACTGATCATCTCAATGAGGCAAAAAGCTCACTTGAGTTTTTGATGGGTCGTCTTTGCAGAATTATTATTATTATTTTATTATTATTATTATTATTATTATTATTATTATTATTATTATTATTATTATGTTGTAGTAGTAGTAGTCGTAGTAGGGTACCAGAAAAAGCACAAAGAGTTACTTTAAGTACATATAGGGGCGCCTCTAAGACCATGACATTTAAGACGCCATCCAAAAGGATCTGCCTATTACCACTTAATGTAACTAATTTCTCACAATCATGCTCAGATGCAGGACACCAAATATCCCCTCCCTGTCTTCAGTACTTGAGAATACAGCTTGGTTAACTACCCTACTTGTAGTACTTATTAGTCACCTTGTATATTTAGACAAGCTGGGCTATCCATGAAAGAAGTGTGCTTATGCATGAAAGAAGTGTGCTTATACAACCAATGCAGTCAAGTGCTTCCATCTAGTGACATGAAGTGAGCAATGCACTTTCTCATGTTAAACACTGTTTAAAGAGATGTTGGCAGGGCTCTATTTTTTTCACAGTAAAAAAGTGCTTATTTCACAGTCGAAAAATAGGTCTTTCACAATTTTAAACTTCATATTTATTGAAGCAGAAAACAATTGTGTTGTCACATTCAAAAGTGACCATTTTCTCTAGAGTTATTATGCAACAAATACTCATATTTAAATACTTGCCTGAAAAACAATAAATGCTAAATTGTAGAATATTTTATTTAAGTCCACCTTTTAAAGACATTATGTTTTCACCATCAGTGAATTATCAAACACAATAACATAAATATATATTTTTAAAAAAAACAGCAGATATGTAAAATGTCCCTATTTTGCACTTGACAAAGCCATGTTTAGCAGAAATATTTCCGATCTTTGACGCAGCTGGTGTCTTTTTTTGTTGAGACATTTTAAATAAACGGTGCCGCTCTATGCCGTGGCTTCAATCATTTACCAGTCCATGTAACCTCGAGAGTCATGTGTTAATCCAAAACTGTTTGATAAGATTGACAGTTTTACTTCCACAAACATTGGAGCACATGACACTTTGGTGTTAAGACTTTGATAGATATGGCCATGTGTTTTGTGTTTTCAATCATTTCTTTGGTCCCTGATATTTATTTGCTCTTTAATACAGATTTAGCACTGACCAACAGTTTCCTTGTTCTTCTTTTATTTAAAATTGGATCACCAGATTCAAAGGCAAATTGCCATTTCTTTACACGATGTACACTAATGTAATGTACAACTTTTTTAAATAACCTGAACATTTACGATTTTATTTTGATTTGAAGATGGATCGTTTAATCATTATTGGGGAAAATGTAGATATTGTTTTTAAGAGGGTTCCAAATGACAGGAAGCAAAGATGCTTGAAAGTAATGCAATGCATTGAAAAGATGAATGCAAATGAAAACAATTGAAATAATAGCAGGAATCTGGATATACAAAAACATACAAAGGTTAACAGGAAGTAATAGCCATAAAATATTGGAAGTTAGATTTTTTTTTTTTTTGTGCAAAGAATGCATTCATGAGTATACCAGTACAATAGTATCACTTAAAATAGAATACGGATTACGAACTGAAATGTACTAAGTCATGTTCACTGAAATACACTATGGGTCATGTTCAGAAAGCCTTCGTTCATGAGTTATACAATATTCCTGTGAGGGGAGCTTATTTGTTTTAGTAAGTCAGCCACCAATGGCACCATTTCATCTAGAGGTCATCGTAAGTCATGGATGGTGTCTTTATATTTTTAGTACCCTTCACTTTGATGTGTGCTGTAACGGTTTTTGGATGATCCAGGACGTAAGGCTTTGAGATATTGGCTTCATACGCGATCCACAGATTCCCTTAATTCAGATTTGGTGCAAGAAAAAACTTACCCTGACTCACTGTCAAAGCCATATATCTCAGAGACTGTCACAATTACTTCATATTTGTTGTGCTATACACTGCATGCTAAATGAGAGGTCATCTGGCGTTGACCTCTGACCTAATGTGGCTTACCTGCGCATATTGAGGTCATATCGCATATCCATTTTTATTCATGTCTTCATTTTATCTAAAGTGACCTTTACCTTCCCTTTTACCACAGAGCTTGCTTTGTTTTTGTTAAGAAAAAGTCAAATAATCTATTTTTAAAGAATGTTTTGATGGATTAAATAAAGTTTGAACTGATGTTGTGCATTACAGTATGTGCATCTTGAGACTCATTGTAGGAAGTATTCAAGAGCGTTTCCAATCGCAGAAAGAGACTACAGCAATTGCAGCACGTTCTTACCGTAGTTTGTTATCTGTGTAAGAATGTGCAGTTACACTTTCATCCCTGTACCACTGTACTGACGTAAACGCTGTAACTGATGGGAATCTGAACTGACGTACTGTAAATCAGCCGGGTTTAAGGAAGTAGGGCAATATACTATGATGACCAAAGCACCTCCCACACGATAGCAGAAAGCAACAACAACAAAGAAAAGTTGCTCTGTATTATTATTATTGTTATTGTTGTTATTGTTATTGTTATTGTTGTTATTATTATTATTATTATTATTATTATTATTATTATTGTTATTGTTGTTATTGTTATTGTTATTATTGTTATTATTATTATTGTTGGTAATATTAGTATTATTAGTATTATCAGTATTATTATTATTAATACTGTGTTTTATGTTCAGTCATGGTTTTACAACAATTGATAGTAAAGGAAAAAAAAAATAGCAAGGATTTCATTCAGGTCCAAGTTCTGGGTGAGCTCAAGCTAAATATAAAGTTAAATCTCGTAAATGACCCGGATTCCTGTAACTTGCCTCATACGCCATGAATACCGTACGTTGTAGTTTCGTTTCGCCTTAAAATTGTAACCTTAAATTTTATATTGACACAATAAAAATACACCGATCGGAGAATATTGAAGGGACAGTCTGAGGGTTATTTTTGATCGAGTGAATACACACGGTGTGCTACTACAGTAGCATGCGCTAAGAATGCTTTCATCCCACCTTAAACATTGACTACTGTCTTGTTACATTGTAGCGGAAAGAATGTCGGAAAGGGCCGATCATGACGTCAGGGCAGAGCAGCGTAAAGCGGCCAGGCAGCCCAAGCAGCAACAGCAGCTCCAGCAGGGAGAAGGCTCCACAGTAATGGCGACTGTAGGGGAGCGCAGATCACTGCCCAGTCCAGAAATCATGTTGGGACAGCCCTGGAGCAATTGGGTTGATATTGCCAAACTCCACGGGAATGACGGTGAGTGATCCTAGCGAAATCCTGCCTGATCGCTTCTCAGGAACGCAAGATCCCGAGGTTTGATTGCATTCAGTTGTGCGATACAAGAAACGTTACCAGTTGTATCAGCAGCAAGTGTAACTATTTATCTAACTGATGCATCTGATTGTTTCTTTAGGTGCAGAAACGGAAGAAAGTTTGAAAGAGTGCGGGAAAAATCGAGAAGCGATGAGGCTTTGTAGAGAAGGTGAGTACAGTTTATGTAACGAAAGGTGTGTGTTTGTTTTAGTGGTACGCACAGACTTAATGCACCGGCAGAAATCTGTTTTTTCATGTGTAAGCAAGTGTAGTTGGTGGACTTGTTAGTTGGGGCCCTTGAACAGTTCGACCGTCAGTGTTGGTGGGGAGTTTTAGGAACACGATTTAAAAAGTTTTTTTTTTTAAAACGGTAAGCGAACTTGACGAAAGTAAAGCGTTGGTGTAATATAGCTGCACAGGTATGGATTGTTTGCTGTTTACACGGAGGGAGTGGCAGTAACTTGTGTGACGGCAATTTAAAACGCAAAGAAGAGCCGAGTCTGTCATTAGCGACTGGTACTGTTGTGTCACCAAAACCTGATATTCAAAATTACGCTACAGTACCATTTGAAGAGAGTCGATAATACAACAGCTTTACACCTGATTTCAGTGAAATGCGTATTGGAATAAACTGATACAATACGTGCATTTCAATTTAAGTAATTCGGTTTCTGTCTTATAAAATACAGAACATAATAGCCAGGTTCCATGTTTAATCTCTCCTAGGTACCTAACAAGAAATAATGTTTAGTAGGTAGGTATGGAGTGGAGTGCAACTCTGCCTTTACTTGGTACAACAAATACATTGTAAGTGTTATTCATTATAATAGGGATTTTCAGATATGTTGTTGGGAAAAATGGGCTGCATATTTTATTAGTATTATATTATTCTGCGTTTTGCTTTTTTTTAAAAAAGTGTTGTTATATTTAAGAAAACTAAAACCTACGTGATCGTTATTATCTTGTTAAATTGTTACTAGCAGACCTGTGAATTGGTGCTACAAATAGAGTTTCTGATAGCTGTATTCAGTGTCAGTGATGTTACACATAACCTAAATCTCAACATTTAAACATTACATTCATTTGAGGTCTTTTCCTAACTGCCCACATGCGTTTGCAACACACCATGATTTTGGAAGGTGCATCTTGTGAATAACATTATTGGTTGGGCAGCACTAAACAAACAGTTGCAATATAAATACTGTAAACTGTTTATTTAGTTCTTGTTCCTAGTCAGTTCTGAGAAACCAGTGAAAACAGAATTCCAGGTTTTAAAAAAAGCTACATTTCCATATTTACACTAGGTTACAGATTAAAATATAATTTTGCAGGTTTATCACTCTAGACAGAGAATACTGTCCGCTTCGGTATTCATTTAGTTATCATTTATAAGTTAGTGCCACCCATCATTTATTGAGTAAAATCAGCTCAACATATTTACAGTACAGTTTTATAAATGTATGTTAACTTTCTGAAACTAGTAAGCATGTAAAAAGATTACATTTTGAGTACTGATTGCTTGTTAGGAGCTGGCATTGGTATAAGCCCTAGCAGTAGCTACTCTGGGCCAGCAAGGGTCAATTTGAAGTAAATTGGAAATCTAGAAGACCCTTTGGTGGAGTGAAAGTCATTGTTCTTGAGAACATTTTATATACTTGTGGGCTGCCATTGGTTTCACTCTAGTACAGCAGATGGTCACATAGCTGGAGATCACAGGCACAAACCTACGTTTTTACTTTCAAGTTGAAATTAAATTAAAATCACCATGTTGATATTCACATCTGCATGCCATTTAAAAACAAAATTGATAAACACATCTGCCAAACAAAAAGACGGAGAGGACCGTCAATCAGTCAGCTTTTATTGAATTCACTTTCAAAGTCGTATACACATATGTGAGACTATGAAGGGTTATTACTCAGTACATTTGGGAATAAAGTAATTTAGCTGTTTTGGAGTCATTAAACAAAGTCCGATTGGTGGTTGTTATACTTGTCAAGTTTCAAGTCAATACAAAATTGTTAAGCTATCCATATCTTTCCAAAGATGAAAAAGAAGTTGAACTTATATTGGACCATCGGACCAGAAGTTAAAATGTTCAAGCTTTCAAAAGCTCATACTTTAGGTCCCTCTTCAAGTAAAAGTGGATTTCTGTATAATCTACACCGTTTCTGTTTTACCTGATGATGATACCTATGAGGTCTTGACATTTTCAACTTCTCTGTTGGTCCAAGAAATGGTATCAACTTAAACCTTGTGTCTTCAAAGTCAATACAACACATAATCTCAGAGATACAATGATAACCTGAACCAATACACCCACATTATTTTTTCAGTTGTTGCTTTCCTATTTATGCCTGTGCTACTTTTTCCTTTGTGCTGCTGAGTGACCTTTTTATCAGCTTTCTAAGGCTGGGATGATGCCTCCTTTTTAGCATTGATGCATCGTTCTCCAAAACAGCCACTGCATCCATGTCCTCATACTGAATAGCTAATAAATTAGTGAAAAGCATTACTGGTACATAAATGAAGACAGATGTGATTGCTGGTTAAGGTCCATAATATCTTAAGGCAAATCTGCCAGGTTAGTGTAGTTTTTGACCGATCTTAAAATTAAAAAAAATGATTGAACATTTCCAATAAGTGTTTTTTGTTTTTTTTGGACACCTTCAAAATGCTATATATGTTTTATTTTTTGGGGGTGAGGGGAATGCAATACTGAGCAGGAATCCCTAATAATGTAGCTAAGCAGTGTAGGATTATGACACCTGTAACCTTGAGTTTCTGGAACCTAATATTGACACAACACTACTGTAGTCATCAACCTTGTACTATATAAAAGATAAAGCTGGCGTTGGCAATATACTTATCACTGTGTGCATACCATTTTTTTTGCCTGATGATTGATATTTTTGTAGTATTACCCAAACCCAAAGTTTTTGGTCAGACAGTACTTCTTGATTCCCTGTGTACAAATACAACATTTTTGTTTAAATAAGAATTAAGCATGATGGCTTGATCCATCTCCCTGATTTACTTTTTCAAACATGCAGACAAACTGACAATGAAATCTTACTGACACAATCCTGTAAACCACACTTTGATTCACAGCTTCTAACAAACAGTGAGAAAAGTTGCAAGTGCCAAACAGGGGAAAAAAAAAAAAAACTTTAAAAAATGGTCAGTTTCTAGAGATGTCATTCACAATTTACCAGCTTTCCAGGTGACTTATTTAACTTATCCATTAAAGGTTAATTATGTCTGATTTTCTTGGGTAGCTTTGAATATGTACTACTCCTATAAATACACTTTTATCAGGTGCACTGTTGTGCTGCTAACAAGCAATCCAGTGAACTGTTGTTTTCAGTGAATTGATATAACTAGTGATGCACTGATCATCTATCTGAATCTGTTATTGGCATTCCACTGTCATTATCACCATTTATTATTGTCTGCATTTTTTTAATCATGCACCAAGGCTGTAACCATGCTGCAGTGTAGGAAACACGCTGCATGAAGATACTTTTAAACAGTAGATTGCAATGAATCTCGAATTTGAAAAGCTCCGTCTCAAATCTGTGATGTTATTCTTTAACATGTGACTCGCAGTTTTCATCTCCAATCCACACTCGACATGCCATCTCATGCATGTGGGTCTCCTCATCAATCGAGCAAAATTGGTGTTGGGGTGGTGGCTCGAGGTAGGAAGTGCAATCTTGATGGTAACTCTTGTTGTTGTTGCAAACTTTGTCATGTTACCGCTGTTTGAACATATGTTATGTTTATGCATAACCACTGTTTGTATACCTTTCATACACTTCATCATCTGTGTTTCTTGTACCTTTGTATCAGGTACCAGTAGTAAATAATAAATAGGCCTGCATATGTGCAATATAATGTAACCTACAAGCTTTTACATTTAACTGCAGTTCTAACAAAAATCTACGTAAGGATCTTGGGAAGAAAGAAGAAATTATTCAGAATAATTAACATGTTATGTTTTATGTTAGGCTGCGTGACTGACATGAGTGTTTGAGTTGTGTGTGTGTGTGTGTGTGTGTACTAAAATTTCAAAATAAAAACATTTTTCAATGGCCATGTTTACGACTTCTGGCACCCAGAATGGAAAGTTTTTGGAAAGAATTTTGATGTCATCATACCGTCATCTTACTATACTTTTCTAGATTTTGGAAATGTGCGTTACATCAGTGCCGGTTTGATATGATTTAATATCCAGGGACAAATTCAAAAATCATCTTTCTGTGACAGAAAAACACTTTCTTATCTCCTGTAATTCCGTTGCAAATCTGAGTGTTAATAAATGCTTATCGCACAACTTCAGAATAAATAACGCAAGGGACAGTGAAACTCTGTTAAAATAAATACATTTAAAAAAACATGCAAGGAGGGACAGAGCTACATCTGTGCTTTCCCCACGATTGTCAAAAGTACATTCTTGGAATTTCACAACATTCTTTGAATAATCTCAGAACAGGTTAATCTGTCCAAATAATAATTATACAAATACAGTATAGTTAAGATATACACCTCCAGACTTGCTGATGAAACCTCTGAAATCTCAGCAGCAAGATGAATTCTTCACACAGCTCAAAAATAAAGCCTTTCCTTGCGGTCCTTAGGATCATAGTATTGAATGCTGCTGTTGGAAAGTATATTAATACAAAAGTATTTCCCTAATAGTAAGTATAGCATTTGTAGCATTTCTTTGAAAAGTAATTGATTTGGAGTTCAGAATTGTACGTCTTTTACCAGACATTTGTTTTAGCTTGAATGAAGTTTTATATTACAGTGAAACTATTCTGATGGTCGCTGAGTAAGGAGGGGGTAACCATAAAACAAAGCACATATATGAATTGCACTTAGATAAAAGGTTTATATTGCAGTGGTCCTTCCTTTTCCAAATGGTCCACCAGGTTGTAGGAAGGTTATGAGCTGGTCCTTGATATCAAACATGCTGACCTACTGTAGACTAAACCACTGCATATGCAAAGATCCTGTAATAAATACTCAAACAGGTAACTTTTGAAGATGAAATGGCCTAACCATGCAATTTATAGACTTCCTTAAGCCAGCTGACTGCCAAAATGTATATTTCCATATGAGGGGCTGCATAAATTAAACACAATTTATTATTTATTTTTTGATATTAGACATACTAAGTCACCTTCCATTAAAATGTCTTCAGACTTTCTTTTAAGATGTCAGTCATCCTGATTAGCAGTGGTCCTTTTTTAAAAAAAAATTTAAAATCCTGTTTTTTTTTCTTACATGCAGACATGCCTTTATTCGGTCACTGCCCGGCACAAGATGATTTTTACTTGGTGATGTGTAACCATTGTAATCAAGTTGTCAAACCACAGGCGTTTCAAGCACACTATGGTAAGTTTACATTTTTATATTCAGACGAAAGAATATGAAGTGTCGCCCCCCCCCCCCTCACCCTCTGCCGTCAGTTAACCTTATGTAAACATATTTGAATTTTGTAAGGTAGGGGAAATATTTATAGCAACATCTTGAGCATCTCGCGTACCCTCCAAAGTAATCACACCTCCACCGTATTTGTAATGTAGAATCCAGCTTGGGTCTGATTAAACAAGCAGAGTGGTTTTATTTATTGATTTTTTTATTATTATTATTATTATTATTATTATTATTATTATTATTATTTATTGTATATTTTCAAAAGTATTAATTTAAGCATCAACAAGTAAAAAATGTAATTTTGCAGGTTTTGAAAGCCCATTGAGAGAAGTACTTGGTCATTCATGTTGTGCAGGTGTTTAGAATCCTTAATATAGTAGACCTTCTAGATTATAGTTCATACTGTATTATATGCAGTTTTGAATGTGTCCACGAGATGGAGCCTGCTACATAATTTTTGATCTGTGGTGACACCTAATGGAATTCTTTTGCAGTGACTGCTGTTTCATAAAATTAACTTTTAAAGAATGTGATAAGTTTAACATAAGGGAGCAGTTCTGTGTTTTTTTTTCCCCCCCTTAAAGTACATGTGTTTTAAAATTTAATAAAGTACCCTTTATAACTTTTGGTCCACAACCACTAAAATATCAGCAGATATTCCTGTTGTGAGCAGCACTCCAGATTTTTCTGTGAACTTTTGTTTTTAAATTACCTGCACAAAAAACCTGAACTGGCTCAAACTGCTATGCAACAGGAGTCTCTTTTATTTTATTTTTTTTTTATATATTGCATCAGATACCATATTGTTTTCATCCAAGTTTTATACATTTTTAAAACTTGTGCTTCTTTGCTACAACTAAAAGCATGTTGATAGCAGAATGTGAAAGCATGCTGCCACAAGTTTATTGAAAGGCAGTAGACCTATGTGTGACAAACTGATCATTCACAAAAGTATTCATTCACAGGTCAAGCATGTGGGGTTTGGGTAACCATAAGATAACCGGTACAAGTTTTTTGTAGGCGGCATTTTGGATCAACTGCCTGCTTGAGAAATGGCCACTCGCTCGCAATGGAAAAACTATTAAAAAAATTCGGAGTAATATTTGCTAATCTACCATATCTATAAACCTTGGTTCAAGTGTTCTAAAATAAACAGTGGAGATTATAAATGGACGCTGTAACAGATAATTGGTATTGTGCAGCTGTGTTAAATGTTTAGCTGTAAATACCAGTATTTGCCTCCTCCTTACATAGGTAATCAAAAGCAATCATGCATAAGTTATCTATTGACGGAGGTGCACTGTGGGTTACAGAGGAAATCTTCCTCCTTCTTTTAACTGACCCTTAAACAGAAAATACGGAACACCAGCTAAGATTGCTATATTTATTGGACCAACAGAGTTCAATTGGGTGTAGTACAGCGAGACAGTTTAATCACATCTATATCCTAATCCTTAAATCAAGGTTTTTAATATTGTTACATCCGCGCATACTGTATCCGTCTATTAAAAGATTGCGTCGCAAAACATGACGGTGTTTTCAGATACCTTGCTAATTTAAAATTAAGCATTAAAATCCATTACCTGCTAGAAAATGGACCATGGTGACAATGAAATAAAAGAAGGCAAGGTCAGTTATCTAGCACTAGTTAATGCCCTTTGCCCAGGGTATTAATTCTATTATGAACTAAATGTATTTTATCTGTGTATGTTTTTGAAAATGCTTGCATTAAGTAATGATATATTTGAGAAAGGTATGCAAGAAGATTTCCACTGTATTGCAGTTCAGGCTGTGTCCGGCTTCAATTAGATGCTTTGTTGGATATTCTTGAATTAACTATATATCCTAAAGGCCACATAATTGAATTTCATTTTATTAAGCTAGTAATGCCTGACATGACTTGAACTGCTATGCAACTGGAGGGGGCATTCTTTGAATATCGTTAGACACATTGCAGTCTTGCTGACCCTAAAGTGCTCCTATGAATTCAATTAAAATGAACTGCATTTACTATTACTGTACGTTGTCACAAAGATAAACCGTATGAGTGAATGTACTTTTCTTGTGGCACAGGGGATGCTTTGCTTTTGTATCCAGTTTTGTTCTAAATAAGCAAAGTGACTTGTTAGAAACAAATGGATGTAATGGCCTGATAACTGTGATTTTGGAAAGAACCCCTAATCGTTTTCAGATTTTTGGCTTGCCTGGGCTCCCTAAAGAACTTAAAATATATAACTCAGGATTTCCTATGGAAAATGTGCCTGTAAAGTACTTCTGTAAGAGTATAGATTATGTTTTGAAGACATATTTTTCATTGTTTTTTTAATTAACTGGTCTTGGGGAGGGGAAAAAAAAAATCAAAGACTGCTTAATGCTTCTTTTTTATTGACAAAAATATAAATTGCTATTTGTTATTAAGCCACGTTTATGTGGAATCTTGACAGCTTTTGTTACGTTGCAGAAAGAAAGAAAGTGTGCTCTCTTTTTCTGGTAAGTTTTTTAATATACAGAAACAATTAGGCCATTGTTGATAAGGGCTCCCGCACCATAAATTGTTTCTGGTTCAGTATACTGAAACTCTGGCAAGTTGCCTTTGAAATAGGAATAATTTGCATAAACCAGGACTTCTGGTGTGACCATATTAGATAAAATGAGACTCCTCCTGTTTTTCTGTTCATCTGCCAGGACCTTTGTGACTCAAGTGTACTTTTCGGTAGTAGCAAATGTTGCATAAGACCAAACATGGAGTCTGCTAGGAGTTTGTGGGCAGAGTCAGCTAACGATACTAGACCTCAGTAGCAAGTACGTACGAACACATTATGTGAAACAAGAAGCTACGAGAAAGCTTTGTGGAGCGGCCTCCCTTTGCGCAGAGCCCTAGGCACAAGGCGAGTACTCTTCTGCAGTTTTTCTGAGACGGGGAGTTGGCAGGGAGCCCAGAACTGCATGGAGTTTGCAGAAGGTTAGTGGAGTTCTGCATTAATTAACCGTGGCACGAAACGACAGTTGCACTGTGCTTTTCTTTCCCTTTCAGCTGTTTCACACTGTACATGTGTTCCTGTTGCTGCCGATTTGCAGTAGAAGTTGTTGTTCTTGTTATTGTTAGCTGTCCTTTTGAGGAGTAGGCTGATCAAAGTGGATAATCGCAAAATGAGGGATTAACTGCTGCGATCGGCCCACATGAGCCATTCTGAAATGCCATTTGAGTGTTTTGGCAGAAATTCAAAAACAGATCGAAGTGGAGTTTACAGTGACTGCTTCCCAAACAAAAGCTGAGCTTTGCATTAGGTAGCCACCCACAATTTTAAAAATAAACAACAAAACGCAGTTACCTGTCGGCATGCTGGAATTGATTATGTATATTTTATTAAGTTTTGCACCTTATGTTTTTGAAGTAGTTGGTATTTATTTGTGGTAACTGAGGTTTTACTGTCACAGGAAATGCTTTCAAGCTGTTTTAGTTTCCTCTTGAGTGCTACACATTGACACAGATACAGGAACCATTTCAACTGTGGTCTTTTTGTTGAAAAAGGTGCACCTAACCAAATGATACTAATTCCACAGTAAATAATTGGATTTGATTTAGTTTGTAATATGTGAAGTGGGGATGCATTTATACTGAAGTTTACACAACCATTTGTTTTCACTAGTTTCAGTTGGTCTTACATACGCTGCATTAATCTGTAAAAAGATGTATATAGTTACAGAGAGAATGAAGTGATCAGCTTGTTTACCAAAATAAAAGCAAACGGTGACTTTAAATTCACAGAAAGGAAATGGTTCGCAATTTTAGTGACCCATATGTACAAGAACAGTTTTTAGAAGCCTGTGTTGATATCTGCTCTTCGTCTGTTTTCTGTCAGCTGGTATCATTAAAGAAATAAATACCAGTTGTTTTTTAACTGAGCTGTACAATTCTTTCTAACAGAATATTTAATATCTCAAAGTCTACAGACGGCTAAATTGTCAAAGAATATTAATTAGGTGTATATTTTAGTGCATTGTAAAATTGAAAATGACTGTATGTGATACAAAGTTTGCACTATTTGTATTTGTGTTTTTTTTTTTGTTTTTTTTTTTGTCATTTCAAAAACTACTAGAAACTACTACTACTACTAGATTTTCAAACTTGTATTTTCAAAGTAAATATTATGGATTTTCATAATAAATACAAAACCCTGTATGTGCTATTGTCAGGTTGGAATTAACTGGATTCCCTTTTATGCCCCACATTAAATGGGTGATAAATATCAATAGTGAGTACATTTACTTGCATATTTAGGTAATTTGTTCTGCGCTATTGGAATAGACCAAAACCAAACCAAATGGTTTTATCAAACATCAATATAATCCTCTTTTACAATAGTTTTATTTTTATCTTTTGTTATTTTTGCCTGTAAGCTATAGTCAGATTTCATTAAGATGAATTTGAAGGGACTGGCAAATACATACTTATCAGAAATGTGAGTCTTTACTAAAAAGCCATGCTGAGTACTTTTATGACTGCTACTGTATGAATGCACATGTGCACCATCCACTGATCGCATAATGCAAACATTTTAGAGATCTTGCTAGTTTTACCGTTATGTTTGCATTGGTGGCCAGAGTGAACTTTCAAAGGAAACTTATTTTTATTTTATTTTAACTGTTAAAAACATTTGTTGTTTTTGTTTTGCTATTATTTTTTCCTCTGGTTTTTATGTAGTATACAGTGATATTAGATTAAATAGTTTCAGCTTTACAGACATTTTTTTTTTTTTTAATTGAGACTTACTCTTGCTGTATTGAATATTTTAGGTTATTTAAAAAATAAATAAATAAAATAAATAAAAATGTAGATGTATTCTGTGTCACGTTTTCATATTTTATAAGTAAAGATGACGGGCCTTATTGGCTGGTGCAAGAAGTTACATATTTGTACACCATGTCAACCCATTTGTAGATCGTTTTGACTTCACGATATGTAATGTGTGCTACTCCAGTTTTGGTTGTACTTGACGAGAAGGACATACGTTTATATTAAAAAAAAAAAAAAAAAAAAAAAAAAAAAAAGTTTACATAATTTCCGCTTTTTGTCAACAGAAAGAAGACACGGCTCATCCAGCAAACCCCCACTTACCCCAACTCCATCTTCTGCGTATTTTCTGCCCTCAACGCTGCCGTCAAAAAACAAAGGCAGTAGCGGCAGTGGCAGCAGCAGCAGCAGCAGTAGTCGCTCGTCAAGTGGAAACAGTGCATCGTCTAACTCCAAAATCTTAAAGTCGCCCAAAGAAAAGCTGCACAGCATCAGTGGGAGTAACAGGCCAATGCATCTACCACACAGCAAGGTGCCACATGACAAAATGTAAGAGCTAACATGAAGTTGCTTTTGTCAAATGTTTGCTTGATCACTTCCTTGGTTTATATTGAAACAAATAGTCTATTTTTTTTTTTTTTATAGATAACAGGTTTTGTCATTGCTGTGGTTTGGAGTTTGTTTTGTATTGTTTTAACAGGATGTTGGGGATTGAGAATTTTTGGAGAATTCAGACATGTATTGCGTTGTGATAAACATTCTGCGCATTCCATAGAATATATGGTTTAATCTGTGCAGCCCCCACCCCCCCCTCCAGAAAACTAATCTTTGTCTTATTTATTTTCTTATTAGTATGCCACCGTTTGTTAAAGTGGAAAAGATGCATCCTAACCCAAAGGTAGATGGTACATCATTAAAAACAGTTGCCGGCCCCACATCTTCTACCACTGTGAGTTCCTCAATAAAGCCAGGGCTTAACTGTCCCTCAATACCAAAGCCACCCCTGCTGTCTCCTGGACAGATTCCTAATGGGAAAGGTCTTCTCTCAACTCCAGACAAGAAACAAGATGATAATTATGCCAGTAATAAGAAGCAGTTGCACAAAAGACTGTCAGGTGAGTCCTTTGTATAAACTTCCAAAAAAGTACTCAAGGCATCATATTTACAGTATAGCCTGCCAGTAGCCAAATCAATAGATTATTATCATTACTGTGATGATGATGATTAAACCTTTACAGTGTATGAAATGTGTTGTATGCCTGTTTAGTGTTCTGGTTTTAATCCTTTTTTTGATTGTTTACAGAGCGTGAATTTAATGCTGATATCCACTGTGGGGTTGTGGATATGGAAACCAGGAAGCCCTGCACAAGATCTTTAACATGCAAGGTTAGTACTTAAGAGCTGAAAGGACATATTTTGAGTGAGTTCAAGATTTGTAACATAAAACATCTCTCAAACTCACTGCTAGGTTTCAAGAACAAACGTTGTACACAAGCATCAAATGATAATTTAGAGCAGCCCAAAAATTACATTTTTCAATCCAGCTGTGGGCCCCAAAAAAGGTTCTAGGATACTTGTGTTTTTGACTTTCAATCTAAGATTGTGTATTTTAAGAAAACCAGTGCACAGTAAAGGTAGATTGCAAGTCATTGTCATTGTAAAACAATCAGTTGTAGGTTTAACACCTTTTCTGGTCTTGCATTGCAAGCTGATGTGTCCTACAAGGTTGTGCAGTGATTCAATGCATTTTGACAGGACATTGGGATGTTTTCGTTTTTTATTGACAAAAACACATTTTATTATAGCTGATTTGATTTGAACTTTTATTTTTTTTTTATTTTTCAGACACATTCCTTAAGCCACCGGAGAGCTGTACTGGGTCGAAGAAAACGTTTTGACATTTTATTAGCCGAGCACAAGAGTAAAACCAGGGATAAAGAACTGCATCGGAATGCCGAGTACCCTCAGCAAACCCTCAGGGATCCACATCCCTCCCCGTCAAGAACTACCCAGGAAATACACCAAAACTCTCATGGAAATAACACTTCAGAGTCGAAGCCTTTAATACCCAGCAAACCCAAACCTTACAATCCTAGTCTTCCAAGGTGAGTTCAAGATTCCAAGCACAGGATTGGGAGTTGATTTCAGCAAGTATTTATCTAAAGCTAATGCTTTTTTTTTTTTGCTCAGGCCTACAAGCTACTCCACTCCACACAGTGGGAATGTCTCCAGTGACTCTCCGTTGGTTCACGAATCTCCCCACCACTCTGCAGCACCAGCTGAGGCAGCGTCCCGGTTATCCAGTGATGAGGGGGAGAACGATGAGAAGGAAGAGGCCACAGAAAGACTGGACTACCACTATTCAGGTTACCATCCTCAGCCAGCAGCTGTAAGTTCACAAATCGCTGGAAACTTTTCACGCATAATTTAAGACCTAAGCACACACGGTTTATATTTAGGTCTCAAACAAAAAAGGTCAAACTGTTTTCTTCCAAGCTTGATGTCCTGTTTTTTAATCCCTGTTTTATTTATTTTAGTTTTGCACCTTTGGAAGCCGACAAGTGGGAAGAGGCTGCTATATGTTTGACAGGCGGTGGGATCACATTCGATGTGCACTTAACTCCATGGTGGATAAGCATGTTAACTCTCAGATGTGGAAGTGAGTTTGAAATACTTTATACTCTCCTCTTGATAGAGCCTTTTTTTAAGTTTTCACCAGCTTCGATTTTTTTTTTTTTTTTGCATGCGAGTGAATGAACAAATGCAAAATGAATAGCTCTTAATATACTGCAATGTGTTTGTTTTTCAGAAAAATTCCTCCAGCATATGAGAACACAGGTTCTACACCAGCTCCACACAGGACAAGCACAAACTCATTGCCTACATCACACTACAGTGTGAACTCCACAGGATTCTTGTGCCCCAGTTCAGCGACATCCCCACAAATTCTTGGTTCACTATCCCACACACAATCTCTGGACAACAAATCAATTCCATCTTATGGGACTACTTTAAATGCCCACATTTCTTCTATGGGCTCTATAGACCAGGCTGCATATAATATGCAGTCAAGGCAAGTGTCTTCTTCGCCTCAAATGCCTTCAGGACATTCAGCTGTACCTTCCCTGGTATCCAACAAGCCTCAGAAATCCAAACCCAGCAGCAAGTATTTCAGATCCAAGGAACCTTCTGCAACAATTACAAACTGTAACAACAACAGCAACAACAACAGCAGCAGCAGCAGCAGCAGTAACAGCTCGGGAAAGAGGAGGAAAAACAGTTCCCCGCTTCTGGCTCATTCATCTTCTCATTCAGCCGAGTCATTGTCGTCCTTTAAGAGAAACTGTGCATTGAACTCTGCCAGCGCGGGGAGCTTATATCCCTCGCCAGTGACCTCTTCATCTCACATCGGTCTCAACTGCACCACCAACCGAGCAAACTCTCTCAGCCTCAAACACGACCAATCAGGGAGGGGCCCTCCGTCAGGGAGTCCCGCGGAATCAATAAAGCGCATGAGCGTGGTGATGAACAGCAGCGACTCCACCCTTTCACTCGGACCTTTTGTTCACCAGTCCATCGAGCAGACCATGAATTCGCACGGTGGCTACTCTCACTCTCACGCTCCCATGGAAAGACTGGAAGGGAAGAAGCGGAAAGGTGCTCCCGTTTCCAGCGGCGTTAACAGCGGCAACAGCAGCAGACCCAACAAGGTGGCCAAATCGCCTGCTGTGAACAATGTTCACACGAAACATGCCCGCACAATCCCAGGGACGCAAGGACTTCCGAACAATTCACTTTTACAACAGGTACAGTAGGAAATGTTTTGTTTAATGGCATCTAAAATGTTTGGTAGTCCGCACCTGTGGTCGAGTTTAACTACTTTTCACATCCGTTTTTTATCTTAATGTTCATTAAGTATGCACGTCTGTGACATTTTTACATTACCAAACTGGATGTAAGTCATGGTGATCCAATAGTTCCTTGGCGTGGGTTATGTATATAAATGTAGTGGCCTGTTTCTGGAGTAACATGTCTTTTTTTGTAAGCAGTTAGATAGTAGAAAGTGGGATGTGTTATGAAATGCTGACTGTCTGGGTAAAGGTACTGTATTTATATTGTATACTGTATCAGATTTACTATTGCAATCAGAATTCAATGTTTTATTTGAGCACATTTTGATTTAGTGACAGGGTTGGGGTCAATTCCATTTCCAATTCCTTTTTAAAATCAATTTCCAATTGCCATTTAAATCAATTTCTTTAACAACGTATGCTTTATTGAGCAAATATCTGTCTATGTATCCATCTATCTATCTATCCATCTATAATGTCAAACACATTTTGATTTAATACATTTGTGGTGTTGACAAGTTGAACATGTATTTGAAAACTTGTATATATGTTTGCTCAATAAGGCCTGTCACAAAAGGAATTGGTGTTGACCCCAACCCTGGTGGCATACCAGCTGCAACTAAACAGCTGTTTTACTTTTTTCGGTATACTGACTTATTCTATTCAGAACTGTGTTCTCAACCATTGCGCTGTGTTTTAGTTTGTTTGTCTTTTTGTCGGCCCTGTATTTGTTGATGTAAACCAGTGTTCATAAGTCAGAACACAATCTACCCTTCTTACATGTCTAGAATTACTCGGTATTTCTCATTCAATGTAGATACTTAACACACTGTGAAGATTACTCTCAGCCATAAGACACCTAAATATAATGAGCTTAAGAAGAGGACTGCGATCTACTTTTACACAGAACCCCAGACTGCCAGGTTATGTTGAGGTTTTATCTGCTGGTGTCTGGGCCAGACTGTTGGGTGTATAAGTACTTTTTTATTGTATTATAAATTCTAATACTCTTAATAAGTTAATAAAGAATGTCCTTTTCATGTTTCATCATAACTGGATAAATGGTTTATGTAGACAGACCACCTCCATATATCCTCTAATTATGATATACACACTAGCTTGTTTATTCAGTATTGAACAAGCAGTGCTGTAGATAAACACAAAATGTAGTGTGATATACAAATGGACAGTCAGTCAGCTTCTTTCACTATATCCCCTGGTGGAGATAAGCATCAGACCTCCCCACCCCCCAACCAGTATGTGAATGTATTTGGAGTAGCAGATTCAAAGAATGTGTTTATTTTGTGCTCTAATTCTAGTTGTACAATAATCAGGACATGTATTAATTTAATTAATTATTGATGTTTCTTTTCTTTGCCAGCCGAAGGCACGTCCCTGATGACTGCTGCTGCTGTTGTACTTGCAAAAAAAGAACTGGACATCCTCCAGCAGAAATAGATCTGTCTGGTACTCTGAACTGCAAGAGGCCTTTATCTCAGCTTCCCATGTTCCTCAGGGGTGGAGATCGACTGGACAGATAGTTATATCAAGGAATTCCCTGAAGCCATGTTTGTAACAATGCCACAATCAAGACAACACTGGATGAAAATGTGTCATGCTGTGGCTCTAATCAGTGTTATTGGTGGAAAGGACTGCTGACTGCCCTTTTTGTTTTTTCCCAAGGTTTTCCTTCAAAGGAGAGTGTATTAAATAACCTTACTCTAAATGTAAGGTACAGATAAGGGCTTGGGGGAGAAAAAAAGAACTGTGGGTTATACCTACAAGAAATGCCCTGGACTAGGAGTTGCATGTGGGGGTGACTTACGTGTTACAATTCAAAGCTCTTTGAATTCTACCAATCTGCTCCTTGTAGTTTGGATGCCTTTTATGTCGTCCTTTAAGCACACAATGTGTGTTCAGTAGGTCAAACCCTGCAAAACCAGTGGGATTAAAACAAAAAACCTAGCCTGTAAGTAAGTAGTTGGGGATAAGAAACTGCCAGGAGTTCAACTATTTTATATCGCGTTTATACAGACAGCTAACAATGAATTACAGGATCTTAAAGGTTTTGTCAAAAAAAAAAAAAAAAAAATGGGAACATTTATTTTTCTAAAAAAATACTGCAGCTGGTGAGTTAATTTTTAAAGCTGAAACTGCCAAAAATTAACAATACATCATTCGGGTTAGATTGTGTGTGGAATTTTTTTTTTTTTTTTTTTCATTTTGAAGTCCACAAATGCAAATCATGGAACTTTAAATATTTAATGAAGAAGTTGCTGTTTGTTAATCTGAAAATTTGATCACAGTAGGTTTAAGGTAGAACATTTCAGGCGCCAGACCATTATTATGGCATATACTGTATGTCCCTGCATTCGGTACTGCATATTGATGTATAAAATACTAGTTAATAACCCTCCTCTTCATTCCAGTGAGGGAAAAACAAATATAACATTATGAAAAAGACCCAGACCTAATAGCTCATGAATTCTATTTTTATTGTTCATCAATTGATATAAACTCTAGAACCAACCACACAAGTCACACATTTATAATATTGAATGGGTTGTCAGTGTAATGAATCTGCACACATCTAGTCCTTAAAAATTCTGGCATGTGATTTGGTTAAATCTCATCACATGACCAAACTCAAATTATGTCATCACGTCTTTCCTCTCTTCACACACAAAGCAAAATGGCGGACAACAGAAAATGAATTCCAAAACAAAGATGCCGCAAACACTAAAATCATCATAAAAACCTCGCTTTCGGTGTTTTCAGACTTCCTAAAATTCAAAGAAATCCAACTCAACGGTGTAAATAAATACAACGTTTACAAACTCAACAGACACCCGAGAATTGTAAGCTGCAGTGAGAAAGTCAGATGGACAGTTCTATGCCAAATAAACTTTAATAACTATGCGCTATGGACTTCAAAAACATTACTTTCTTGACTGGTTCATAAAACAAGTGTGGACTGCAGACCTCGGCTCATAGTGGGAAACTAAAGGCTCCTTGGGAAGAACTGTAGTTACCTCCAGGGGACAATTACAGCACTGTTGGTAACTAGTTCTTCCCTCAGGGGCCATAGTTTCCTACTATACGCCTCCTCTCCAGTCACATACATACATACATACATACATACATACATGGCAGAGAATTCTTTAAAGGGTATCCAAATAAATGATCTGAATCCTTTAATGATTTGCACTTTCTTAATCTGCCTTTTCCCCTTTATTATCCTTTATTATTAGAAAGAACTTCCTATACCGTGAGCCCAAGTATGTACCTGTCAAACAGAATGTGCCACTGTTTGTGCACAGCAAGTGCACTACTTATGCAATAGTGCTTCCCACAAGACCAGAACCTATAAACACTATGTCTTGTTAATAGGCTACACTCCAAAATGTGAATACCCTGCACATCAATTGCCTCAAAGCAAAAATCCAGAGCGATTTCCTTTATTAGCTTAGTAGTATTAACTTGGATTCAAACAGGATTGTTTTAATATTAAAATAGTAAGGGTTTGGAGAAGTGCACCTTCACACCTAATAACTGTGACAGGTTTTCATAGTCAACAAAGGCTTTTTATATACAATTATGTTCAATTGGAAACTGGAGTAATTGAGGTAATTATACAAGGTGGCTATTGATTGTAACTCCTGCAGTTTTCTTAACCCAAAATGTCACTAAATGAACGAAGCTATAAAGCAGAGTCGGTTTAGTAGTTTTCTTTTTGGCTTTTCTTGTATGGATTATGAAAAATATTGAAGTATCCCATTTTCAGAATACATATTTTGTTAAAAATTGTACATATTTAAATATGTATTTTTGCACAGGCATTCTTTCTTATAACCAATTTTGGTACAATTGAGATCATCTGATATTTATTTATTTAGTAAATAATAAAAAAAAAAACAAGATCACGGGGTTTTATTATATTATGAGGTTCACTGCCAAGCCAATAATGCAATATGCCTACAACATAAATAGATGGACATCTTTTAATGTGATGGTCCTTTTGAAAGGTCAAGTGTTGTCATTTAGAAGTACAAGATTTGAAAACGGCAACTATACAAAATACCTGTATCTTTAATGAAGAATATTAATATAATACTGGAAGATCTTGCAATCTCTTGTTTTTGCCTCCTAGTTGGAAAAGACTGAATACATATGACCAGGAATATAATTCCCCTGTCAATTGACAGATGGCTTATATAAAAGTTTCTGTTCATATGCTGTCAGTGATTATTTTTGTCCAACCATTTTATGCGAAAGAGCAGTTATTTAGTATATTTATTCTTTAAAGTTTGTTTGACATTGGTGGGGGGAAAAAAAGAAAGACAATTGGCAGCACTTTTCCTTTATAAGGTCTGGGAGTAGGGTGATTTTTTTTGTTTAAAATGAAAAGGAAAACAAACAAAAAAAACACTTTAAAACGCAATGCAGCCGCTTGCATCATTGTTGCCAAACTCCTTAATTTGAAACACTGCTTTTTACTGAAAACTTTTGTTTGCAGCTTTTAGAAAATAATGGGAAAAATGAAAGTGCCTGACAATAGTTTCACACTATGACTGTTTTAAGGACAGCTATTTTTTACAAGACTTGAATGTTTCAAAGTGTTTAGGAGCTTGCTTTTTCCACCTGACTATAGGTCCTAATTACTGGTATGTTTGTTGTAATTTATTTTCCTATTTGATAAACTTCTTGAGTTCTGATTGCTTATCTAACTCTTAGATTGAGCGTTTCCCTTCTTCACCGATTTTTATACTATTGAAGGCTGAAACCAGTTTCTCCACCGACTGAGTTTTGTTGGAATATGAAATGTCTCTCCTGGTCTGTTAAGCAAAAAAAGGCATCTAAATGATATCTTGGTTTACCCTTAATTTAGGTGCTCTTTAACAAGTCTGCCAATGTTTCCAGACAACATTACTATATTACTAAGATCTGGTTTAAATAAGCACTACACATATTTAATGTGAATAAAAGCCAGAAAGCAGCTTGCTTGCTTTTTGAGAATGGTTTTAAAAGCAAACTCCTGTATATAGTGTGAATAGTTGATTTTTGTATACATAATCAAATGCATTTGATCAGCTGGACTTTTGTGTTGGCTGCTATACAATTCATGAACAAATGTCATAGGATAGATATTTACTTTAAATATTTAAAAAAATAAATTGTATAGTCTATTTGTTTTGTAACAGGTTTCTGTAAATAAAAATAATTTATACTGTTATTTATACGTAAAACAGGCCTTGGCTTCTTGTCTAAAAAAGGAAACACATTTCTTGGCTCAAGATTACACGTGGGTAGGGTTCATCTACTTGAAATATCTTCAAAGGAACGAGGAGCACTTCATTTAAAAATAACAGATTAAGGAAAGGGTATAGCTGCTGCTGAAATAGATATAAAAAAATCTTGACAACACAGCAGAATGATACCTGTGCATATCACACTCAAACATACAAGAAGAACAACCTGGCAAATCCCTGTGAATATGCCAAATCAGAAATTCCACTAGCTAATGAAAAATGTACCCTGGATAATCTTAGCTTTAGCCATAGCTATGTTTTCCAAAACCCTGTTAAATGTGTTGTACATGTTCCTGCAATCTTTCGCAACATACTCAAATCTGAACTGGTCTTTGAACAGCTTTGTTTCACAATTGGTCCCTGGCCATTTTATTTATTTACATTTTCTAGAACCCCTTATTACATGGACCCCAAGGCGCTTCACTCAAAGTTAAAAATCAATCCATTGTAATAAGACAGCTAACTACAAAACTTGGTAACAGAAAGAAAGCCAGTTCATATAAAAAGAACAATAAAAACAACGTAGTAGGAACATCAATCAAATTTGCAATTAGAACGGACAACAAAAAAGCAGTTATATTGTATTATAAAAAAAACTATGATAAGGCTAGTTTGTAAAACATCCTTTTTCAGTCTTGATTTAAAGGCAGCAAGAGTCCTAGCTTCACTGACAGAATCAGGCAGTGTTTCATAGTGTTAGAGCCTTCCAATAAAAGGCCCTTCCTTCCATATTGTTTGTATTCACCCTCGGAATAACCAGCAGCCCCTGCATCCTGTGATCTAAGAGTGCGACTAGGAGTGTACGGGGTCAACAATTGTCTTAATGCATCACAACATCCACTGGAGGACAGCCTGCAGCAATGGTAAGTAAATATGTTGTAAATCCAACAGCCTGTTCAAAAACACTTTACCAGATATGCCACACTAGAGTAGTTTTAATTTACTGTAAGAGCTTGTTTCTTTGCCCTGCCACACATTTTGTTGGATAACAGCAATGACCCGATCAACAGCAGGATTGCTTATAATATTCTTATTTTAGTTTACAAAAATGTTAAAGGAAAATATCTCAAATTAAGTCAATGTAGTGCAGAATAAGTGAGACAGTATTTGTGAAAACATGGATTTTATTATATACAGTTAGGTGTTTATGTATTGTAACAAAGTTTTTTTTTTGTTTAAGTACATTTACTAGATCCATAAACCATTATCACCAATTGTAAATACAACAGGCCACACTTTAAAATCTTAACATTTCAAATCCTGAACATGTTCCTGCCTTTAACCAAATTACATGTTAATAACCCTGGACAGTTTTTGGACTCTATTCAGTAGGAGATCGCCCTTCTTTATAGTCTCTTGGTACTGCCAGTTCTTACTGTCAGGTCTGCATAAAAGGGATAGAGAACAAAGAAGAATACATAAAAACAAACTTGTTGGCTATAGTTCAAGCATGCAGCTAAAAAAAAAACACACACAATAGTGGTTTGCTATATGATGGGATTAAAAAATGTGTATTCTATATTTACATTAGTATCCATGTCTCTAAAAACACATTGAAAAACTGAATTGTAAATTAATTGGAAAACATTGGTAAAACATACAGTATATAATGTTCTATTTTGTCATTCAGATAACTCAAACTAAATTGTAAAGTCATACTCTACCTGTTTGTTTCCACTATCTCGTTTACTTTATCAATTTTGCAATGTAGTCTACCAGCTGCAATAAATCGTGAAAGTTCTCTGTAAAATAGAACAAAAAAATATGTACCATTGCATTTATTAGAGACAGAACACAACTTTGGAGTAAACTTACAAACTGAAATCTACACACATTACAGTAGTTTTTGGGCCTTAATAATCGTAAAGATCCAAGTACCCTAGAAGTAACTGTGTTTTTACGGTTAATCGTAAGTGATGGATGCAAATCCACACCCTACAACGCTACTTACTGATCTATGAACTCCACACTAACTCCAAATGCCTCTGCCATGTACCCCAGTGTTAGGGAGCGATAAGACTCCAGCAATTGGCTGTAAGCAAGGATTCTCATCTCCCGGACATAGTAACGGTAATGAGGAGCAAAGAGCCAATCCTTCTTGAGCTCCTGTTCCACAAGTGCTGCAATTAAAGAAAGCACAAAGCAACCTACTTAGGACTGAATAGAACATGGTCTTTCTAAACCTACATCTCTGAAAGGTGGTGTGTACTGGGGTAAAACCTGTAGAACTAAAAAAGGGAAGATTACTTTAATCAGACAAAGGCTCACCAGAAAATTGTAAATGGTTTTCTGCATACGAGCCATTTAAAAAAAATAAATACATAATACCTACCTAATGATTGGAAGAATACTGAGTAACGGCACTCGTATAGTGAAAACAAATACTGCCGCACTACAGGAAGACTGTGCAATACCTCCAAGATCTCTGCTCCCTTGATAACCTGTTTATCCAAGAAGAAAATCATAATTTAATGTTAATGTAGAAATAACTACCGTCACCCAAAACTATGTAATCTAAACCTTCATTTTCATCTGTAAATACTTCACGAAGTTGTGGATGTAACACACATACTTCAAACCAAGATGTTTGTTTTACCTCAGCTCTAATAGTATACGAAACCAGCAACTACACCAAAACACTGAAAATGCAGACTTAATTCCACAGTAGACCCCAGGATTATGTGCGTTGCTCTCACCTTTTCCCGGAGATCAGGTCGCTTTAATGCAATCATACTGACGTACACTGTGTAAGTTACAAATGTTTTATAATCCATCAGTTCATAGGAGGTAAATGTTGAGACTGTATCCAAGAAGAGTTCTGCAGCTTGCTTGAAATCTCGAATAGCCACACAATAAAGACCCTGGTAAACCTTCAAACGATTCCTTCTGTCCCAGTCACCTCCTTCCTCTATTAAGCTAGAAAAGAAGCACTCAATTACTATAACACAGTGCTTATTCAAATGAACTGTTAACTGATTTTGAGAAAGCATGCTTCACCAAAGTCAGCTTCTAAAGAGGAAAGTAAAAACAAAACCTACCTCTTTGCTTTTTCAGTATTTCGTATAATGAGGTCACTGTCCATGTAAAACAATCCAATTCTTAACAGGTAGAACACAATATCAAGCCGATGTCCCAGAGCCACTGTTTTGTCATAGGTCTTGCGAAACGCAGTTAAAGCTCCTTCCTAAAACATAACAAACAAAACTAAACTTACCACCATTACTTAAACCATTTGCTGCAACAACATGCTTTAAAAAGCTGCTTGCAACTGTGGACAAAAACAAGGCTGGCTCACAGCAACTTCTACATCTAACAATGCTGACCAATCATTAGTAATGTGGCTAATGGAAGCCACATTCTTCTATTTGCCAAATTCATTTTCAGACAGAAAAACGAGCAAAGGATATGTATATATATATATTTTTTTTTATTGGTAATGTCTGATTTGGAGTTTCCTGAAAATTGTAGAAGCAGTATAATAATGCGGTTTGCAGAACTCATTGTAAGTTTCACCTTGTCTCCAATCCTGATCAAATATTCTGCTTTTGCCATCATTGCATCTCGGATTTCACTCTCTCCCAGATTCTTATCTGCATCCTCCAGCACATCATCCAAACGTTTCAACTCGTCTTCATTTGCTTTTTTCATTTTACTCAGCAGATCTGTGTCCACCGTCCACTTCAGATCTTTGCAGAGGCCCTCATAGTATGGTGCCATGTCTGAAAGTTGAGAATCAAAAGCAAAGTTATTTTAGATAACATTGTGTGTATATATTACATACTTAATCTTAAAAGCACATTTTTTTTGGTTTCGGTTCAATATAGATAACTTGCCCAAACTAGTTTCATATTCAAACTCGTTTACTGTGTATAGCATCGTTTTGGAATACTGTAGTACAGAGCTGAAATGGCAGTTCTGGAAAAAGCATACCAAAAACAGGAGTTCAAAAACTGTCAATTTAATTGAAAGAATTTCATTTTAAAAATTGCTTAAATACTATAATATTTGTAATCATGCACATATAAACTTCAGCCAGGTTACTTTTGACAGGTTGTAAAATACCAGTAAGGGTTATAAAAAAAATAAACAAATAAATAAAAACAACATCAAAACAACGGCTTGACAACACTACAGCAAACACCATCCCCATTCTAATTTTCAGAGTACTTGTTGTTTTAATGGTACGTTTCTACAATGAAAACAAAAACGTAAACAACCAACAAAATGTTACTCTTGGTTTAATTGCCTTTTTAACAAGCTACCGGTATATACTGTACCAGTACTATCTGTCAAACAAAGTAAAAGCAGACACCCATTTAAGTAAACTCTCTATTAATTTTCTAAACAAATGTGGAGATTATTGACAAAACAATCGCCTTTTAATTCTACGCTTATGTGTGGGTTATACAGCCTCTCGTAGTTGCTGTTTTGCCGCGCTCCCTACGTACAGGCCACGGCTAAATGAAGTACTCGAGGCCCGGGATGGATTTCAGGCCCCGGTGACTCTGCATATCTCTCTCTCTCTCTCTCTCTCTCTCTCTCTCTCTCTCTCTCTCTCTCTCTTGCCGCGGCATGATTTCGTTTAACTTCTTCCGCTACTCACTGTTCTCCTTAATGGCCCCCATCAACTCCTGCTTCACTTTTACATCTTCCCGATGGGTAAGCAGGAACTTGAGCTGTGCTATCCGCAGATCTGGGTTCTTAGGTAAGCCCTCTTCTTCTAGGTTTTCCAGCGGCATTGTTGCGAAGTTGTCTGATGGTTGTTGGTTATAGCCTTGACGTTTGCAAGGGATCTCTGTTGAGAGACCAAAGCTACGAAAATCAATGAGCTGCAGCAATAAAACCCTCCTCTTGCCGTATTACCAACAACAAGCTAGCCATCTAAGAGGAACGCAAATCAGAGGAATGCGTGTCCTTAACTGACAGTGCCGCCTGCTGGGGAAGTTAAGATTATTATTGGTTTGTTTTATACATTTGCTCTTCAGTGTAAATTTTACAGGATGTACCGTATTTATTGTAATTATATATATATATATATATATATATATATATATATATATATATATATATATATATATATAATGTGCACACACACATTTTGTCCACTTCTTACTAGTTGTGACCCAATGTAACGTCATAGTAATGCATGTACTGTATGTATAAATCCATACCACCTTAAAATATGTTAATTGTTTTTTTTTTCTTTAGGTCAAAAAGTGGTTTATATAGAAGAACATTATACAACTTTCTATTCAGATCTTTTCAGACGTAGTCTTGGCGGTGGGGGGTATTTATGGCAGAACTTTAAACCACTCCAGCTATAGTCGAGGGTAGCCAGAACGAGTTTTGCCATTACTTTACTTGTAGATAATGACATTGATATTGAACTGTTAATATAGACTTTGGCACCCCCTAGTGGTGAAATTGAACTATCGCAATCCTAGAAAAGGTGGTCTTGTATAGCTAAAGATCAATTGCTTTTTGATTTTTATCACCTAAAATATTATGAGAAGCTATTATGAGAATATGCATAAAAATACATTAAAACTAGAAAAATAAGGTGCCGGTATATCTATTTGCTACGTGCATATGAAGTTTAGACTTACTATTGCTTAAGGTTGGCCACGGTTCTGTCAACAATTAATCTGACATTTAAAATACCAAACAGACCACGAATAAATTATTGGGCAAGCAAAGAAAACAGGACATTCTGTGTAACATCTCTGTCGGTGGTGCATTGCTGGTATGGAAATCTTAATGAAGCAACTGGTAGGAATACTTTTTAATTTACTTAAAACTACGTCATTGTTTTTCAATTACTATTTGAATTTATATTGTAGATAATTTAAAAAGAAAATAATGAAATCCAGTCGTGTTTAGCAGAGTCTGATATATAACAGGACTACAATTAATACACACTAAAAAAAAAAAAAAACTGATTCTGAAACAGCATTCATTTGCAATGTTGTGAAAATTATATTTAAAAAAAAACAAACATTTTAAATACAATTTTATTCAACCTCGATATGACGCAGCTGATAAAATAAGCATTTCTAAGTAACTAAGTGGTTACAAATTGACTGTAACTGTGCACTAACTTATTGCAATGGCTAGATTAAATGAGTGACTTTAAAATGTGCTTTTAAGATGGATGATGAAATGTCTGGTAAAACTTGGGAAATAAACATTTGTCTCAATATACAAAACCAACGACCCAATGGACAGGATATTGATGTTAAGCAAAGTTTATTTTCATCAAGACAAATGTGTCTTATGTGCCATACTGCATGTGACACCAATGAAATATCATTATGTTGTGATTTGAGTAACGGTACGTGACAGTTTGTACAGCTCATTACTGTCAAGCATATCTTTTTTTCCTTTAATATTTTCAGTTCTACGGTCGAGCGCTGTTCTTCATAATTGCTTTGGGAATTGGAGGGACATTTCAAAATGGATTCCACATTTCATCTATCAACTCTCCTTCACTTGTAAGAAAATGTATTTGATTACGTCAGCGTTTTAATATTCACATGGGTTCATCAAAGTGGTCTTTACATGTAGGTGGGCCGTATATACAGTACAAGTGGTCTTCAAAGAGTAAGTGATTAACATCCTGACAACTTTTTACACTTGTAACTTTAAAGTAAGTTTCAAAGTGTTTTTTTAAAATGGCCGCTCTAGTGCACTGGGGTTTGAGATCTGTCCTCTAAATCACTGCAGGAAGCTCTGGCTTTTTTTTCTGTACCACATCATGGGTCGTTATTGCTGCGTTACCTGTTTGACTGTGTGGCAATAATTCATACACTGTCAGTTCACTAGAGCGGCCATTTTGAAAAGAGCTTTGAAACAGACTTTAAAGTTAGAAGTGTAAAAAATTGTCAGGATGTTTACAATGAAAAGAAAAATGACAGGTACGTTATTTAAACAGTTGTAGGAACACGTGGGGATGTGTAACGCTATCTTTTTCAGAACCCCTCTGCTTGCTCTTTAACACAGGGTTGACTAGATTTGACCGTTATTACTTTGAATTGATAATAGCTGATATACTGCTTATTCACAGTACTGTACATTAATATATATTGGTCTAAATTGCATGAATAAAATACTGGAAATATGAAGAAGAAGAAAATCTGCTTTTACTCTTTTTTTTAAAAAATCCCCAGTAATACAATGTCTTTTGTGTTACATTCAATCAATGGTGTTATATAATTTCTTAAAATACATTTTATTTCATTAATCTGCAGTACATTCAGGATTTTATAAATGGAAGTTGGGTGGCACGTTATGGTAAACCTATGGAGGAGAGAAGTGTAAAATTGATCTGGTCAGCTATAGTGTCTGTCTATTCCATAGGAGGCCTGGTTGGGTCCTTAAGTGTTGGATACTTTACTATAAAATATGGAAGGTGAGTCATACCTGTACAGTATAACCACATTTTAATAAGCAAGAAGTGCCACAAATGAAGTGGCAAATGTAGATCAGCTTTTTTGGAGGTAAAATAAAGAGCAAACAACAAGGTTATATAATATTGAAATTTTGCCTAAAACATGAAATATTTCCGTTTCAACTTTAATGGAATTACCATAGGATTTATCTGCAGTCTATCGCCACATTCTGATAACATCTCATAACCCTAAACACCATACTAAAGATTCACATGAATGCCTTTTAATGTAAAAATCTGCTTTACACATTCAGGATTTTATCAAAGGAAGTTGGGTGAAACAACTTCTATAGTAAACTTGTAGGCAAAATTCCCATCTGATAGACCCTTGTCCTTTCCACGAGTCATTCTGCATTAGTTGTAAATGTTGTTAAAATCGTGTACCTGTTTTTGAAGAAAGAAACCAAGATATTTAGTAAGTAGTCGTCTTAGTGGGGCAACAACTCCATATGCCACAAACCAGCACATGTGATCCATCTCTTTATCAAGGAAGTTGTGTATTAAAGTAATATCATAATCCAAGAATTTAGCTGGTTTTGTGGTTCTGTCTTAACCCCAAGTTTTCTATAATTCAAAGCAATATGTTTTAATATGTATATTCCATGTATGAATAACTATCTAATAAATACATATTAATATTTTAATAACTTTTAATAATACTCTGTGTGGAAGAATGTATCTTAACAGATTGTGTTCATTCTAGAAAGAAATGCATGCTTTATAACAACATCATCACTTTAGCTGTGGCGGCGATAATGGGGTGTAGCAGAAAAGCCAACTCCTTTGAAATGATTTTGGTTGGAAGAGTTCTGTATGGCTTCAGCGCAGGTACATGTCACTTTTAATACCTGCTACTGAAGAATAAGGAGGGCTATGTTGCAAGCATGCCAGTGCTTCCAGAATCATGTGTGTGTGTTTTGTAATTTATTATTATTATAATTGTTATTATTATTATTATTTTACACCTTTAAGGACTAGGTGCAAATGTCCATGCCATTTATCTTGGGGAAAGTGCTCCCAGAAAAATCCGAGGAATTGTGACAATGTCTGCAGCAGCATTCCATTCCATGGGGAAATGGTCCGGGCAATTCTTTGGCCTCAGGTGAAAATGCTTTCAAAAGATCCTTACCTTATAATTCCGGAGTTACATATTACTATATAAGTTTGGTAAATTATTGAAAAATAGCTAGGCACAAAACAGTTATTAATGCATGTATCCTGAAAACTAAAACTCTTTATACAAATATGAATTAGTACAGTTATAAAGACATTTTACCCTAAAAGCTTGAGCACCCTTTTACTGCAGTCATATGATTGTTTGATACAACTTTTCACTTGTTACATGATTCTATAGAGCTCCCTCCTTGCCTGCAGTTAAAGTATTCTTCAGATATTATTACTGTGGCCCACTGTTTCAGTAAAAACAGTTTGGCACAGCGCGTGTTAGGTTGGAACAGCACTGTCCAGAAAGAAAGCATGGTCGTTGTGACCAGTACTGATCAGCAAGGAGGAATGGGCTGCCCTATAGTCACAATGTCAGAGTTTCAAAGTTTGAAAGTATAATGATAAGGGGGGTGCAGAAGACATTTTGAAACGTTAAGGATGCTTCAGCTGTATATGCGAAAGAGCCATTCTCACTCTTCATGTCGTTTTGTTCTGTACAGTGAAGTTTTGGGACATGAGGATCGCTGGCATTTTCTCCTAGCCTTTGCCAGTATTCCTGCTGTAATTCAACTCATCTCACTACCGTTTTTCCCAGAGGCCCCCAGATATTTACTAATCGACAAAGGAAACCAAGAAATGTGCAATAAAGGTAGATTTTGTCATTTTTTTTCTTCATTCCTTTTTCAGAAATGATATATATTGTAGTAGACAAATAAAATTACTTTAAGTACATCGTACAGTTAATAGCTTCTTCCGCTGTCTTTTTCCAGCCCTGCAAAAGCTCTGGGGGAGGAAGGATTTCAAAGCTGAGATTGAGGAGATGCTGGAGGAGCAGGCTGCGATAAAAGGGGAAAAACCTAAAAGTGTGTGGGAGCTTCTTCGAGACAGATCCCTACGCTGGCAACTTATCACCATGGTGGTGACTCTCACCACAGTTCAGTTCAGTGGAGTCTCTATAGTAAGTAGTATATGCCATTTGCATGAAGGCCCTGCATGCATTTTGCAGATAATAAAGACATTAGTATTTTGTCCAGCTATCATGATCAGTTTCACAGTAGTAATAATATACAACACTCTTCCATGTTTTGCAGTATGTATCAGAAAGCAGACCTTGTTGACAATCCAGGCATTTTTTGTTGTATTGGCAAATGTGTCTTGCCCATATGAATCCTGCTTTCCACTATTTCAACGAATGACGTGCAGAAACAATGACATGCAATATATTCTATAACAGGCATACCTTGTCATTGTCAGTGTTGCACCTTGGAGATGATATTCTTTATTCAGTTCTCCAGCCCTGTTTAATCAACTTTTTACATGACAAAAAGCATTTGGCAAAATTAATTATACATGCAAAAAACAGAGCAATACTTAATTTAATTGACTCAAAACTTCATATTGCATACATATTGCTTCACATCTGCTTAATTTTATATTGCATAGATTTATATTTTCTCAAAACACCCTTTTCCTACTAAACAGTTTATTGAATTAGGCTCAAACAACATTCATCTAATTAATTTAGATTTTGATGTATCATGTTTATATCATGTTTAATCATTTAGTGTTTTTGTTTTTTTTTGCCTAAAGGAGAACTATTTTGTTATCATCACATGACGTTGATAAAGACTTCTGGTTGAAACATTTGTCTTAGATTAAAGTTCCCCTTACTTTTGTAAATCATACATTTCCATTTTCTGTACTTTCTTATTAATGCCAATGATAACATTAGGCTGTATCAGAGAGTTGAATTCAACGACCTAAGCGATTTCAAATAGACAAATAATGTGAGTTTGTGCTCTTCAGATTTCCAGCTATGCCTTTGAAGTGTTCCGTGAGGCTGGGATTCCTGATGAGAAGATTCGCTTTGTGACCCTGGGTGTAGGGGCTACTGAAGTCTTCACTTCAATCACATGTGTAGGTCCTTGAAAAGAAACCCCCCGTACCTCATCTGGAAACAGAACCCGGTCTCTGTTACAGTTCCAAATCAAAAGGTTGAAGTCACAGAAATGCATCAATGGCTTAATTATCTTCTTTCCTTTAACATTAGACTTGTGTTCTTCAGGGATTTCTCATTGATAACATAGAGAGAAGAGCGTTGCTATGGAGGGCGTTCTGCTGCATGGCTTCAACAATGGCATTACTCACAGTTACACTTTATCTGAAGGTAAGACTTTCTTGTACTATATTAGATTCATTACAGCAGACTGGGGGTCAGATTGAAACGTTACAAATTAAGGAAGCCATTTCAGAGGAATAAAACAATTACAGTATAGCATAATAACTCGAAACACCTGCTGCAGGAAGGAGCAGTTCTATTGTTAAAATGATTTCATGCGTCTTTTGGCTTCAAAATAGGACCTTGAATGTTCACAGTCTGTCCTCTACAGTGCGTTTTTAAAAAGGAAGTGGCTTCAACAATTTGTTTCTATTTTTAAACTTGATGACCTCAAAAAAATATTAGCACTACATATTAATGTGGTTTAATTTAGAAACTGCAGACTTTTAAGGCCTGAAATGCCACAATTAGAAGCAACAGCTACTAAATACCATTATCAGATGTTTTAATTGGCCTTCAGTAGTTTGTGCTCCATAGTTAGTTCGCAAAGTATGATAAAATACAGGAATCCATGATACCAATTTAAAAAATACTAGATTTTATTTTCACCAAGCTGTTTCTCACCCTAGGATACAATATCTTGGCTACCATACTTCAACATCTTTCTTATCTTTATCTTTATCATGTTTTATGGACTTGGCCCAGGTAAGAAGAGCTTATTAAACAATTATAGTCAAATCATTACGATACCTGCTGCAAAAGAAGTGAATTTATAGTGTGGTGGTGGTGGGATCGAACTTAAAAAATAAAATGAAAAGTGTGTGCATAATATGCCATGTATTGTTGGTAAATTTAATATGAACTTAACAATTGTATAGCATTTTAATGACATTTCCTTGCCCAAGTGTCTGGAATGTGATATGTGATATTATAACAGCTTTGTCCGTCTGGGTGCTCTTTTTTGCAATGTCCACAGCGAGTGTGATCCTGCCTCTTTGTCTAGAGATTTTCATTCAGTCTTCAAGGCCAGCAGCCTTTGTTTTCACTGGGATCCTTAAATGGACAGAGTTTGCTGTGTTAGGAATGGCTTTCCCCTTTTTACTTGTAAGTATAATGTTTCAGAAGCAATTCATTTCTTATATTAATTATAAAACTCTTAACATAATCCTCCCTTCAGCTGCTTAAGCTTAACATTAGGTTTTGATTAAGTTTCTTTACCATGCTTCTATGTGCATTATCGTTTTTTCACTGAACTTTTAGTCAGGAAAACCCTTGTGATTTAAAAACACATTTTATCAGAGAATACAATTTGACATAAGTTTGTATTGGCGCAGTGCCTCGTCCCTCAACATTTTGATTGACAGCTCTCAAACAGCGCTGCGAGATAGGCAGGGAGGCAGTTTGATTACCAACCTCCTTAGTGAGGCTGAAAAAGTTGGATGTTGGGGAGCAATAGGTCAACTTAATAGCACGGTGCAAACAGTACTGCAAAGAGAGGTAGGTTTAAATGCACCTGTCTTGGTAACTAAGGGAAGGTTAATGTGAATGGAGGAGTTATCTCATTTAGAGTTTACTGTCTGAAACTTCAGAGAGATCTTTACATTATTACACTTTAATAAACTTAATGATAAATATCGTATAAACCTAGAATATGTTTCTTGTCCTGTTGTAATCTGCAGTAACCATATTTTTGGTTCTATTTCAGGCAGAACTTAAAAACTTCAGTTTTCTGATATTTTGTGGGTTCTGCCTGTGTGGAGCATTGTATGTCTTTTTCATGGTCCCTGAAACAAAGGGGAAAGCTATGCTTGAAATATCAGAAGAATTCAACAGAATTAATATTTGCAGACTTTTCTGCAGAAAGGATACTCAGAACCATGGTGAGACTATTCTAGCAACAAGATTGTAATGTTAAAAGACATTATTTTTCATTACCATGAAACTGGTACATTAATCACTCCAGAACTGGTAGGACCATGAGAAATATCTGTATGATCATACAGTTCAGAAATTTTTTCATTTTACATTTCTATCCAATACATTTACATTAAACAAAAATGGTTTACACTGATGCTTGGATCAAAATGATAGCAGTCCTACAGCAAATTTAATGTCAATAATGACAAGTCAATTCATAACATGTTCTATGTGTAGTGGAGATTGCTGCATTACAAAATGTAGATTTAATACAGGGTTTAATTATGGAAGCAAGCTCTGAACATAACTTACAATGGGTGACAACAGGGGTCCTTTTTTTCTTGTTTGTATTGAGCATGTCATCTGTACTGAAGGAAATGGAAGAGTAAATGAATAAAGGATTAAGTGTGATGTGCCAATAAATAACTGATTCATTTACTAGACTATGTTTTATTTAATGTCTTGTCTCATACTCCCTTTATACCAGAGCAGTTTAAATAGTATTAAAAGTACAGTACTACTTAGTTTGCAACAAGCGATTGTAACTGCAGAGTCAACTTTGGACCTTACATGCAAGTGTGCTTTTTTTTCAAATACAAGACCTTAATTATGAGTACATTGGGGTGATCTAATTATTATTATGGTATTAGTTTGAAAGAGTTCTGCACTTCAGGCTGTATTTATACAGAGACAATACTGGTTCAAGGTCCATTTTTGCTGCAATAAATGTTTGAGCTTCTTTTTCTTTGAATGTACGGCACATGTATGAATAATATATTTCACGGAACATTAATTTTGCGGATTTTTAATAAACGTGAAATTAGCAAACATTTCTTGCAGGTGAAATTTTCTTGTTTTACAGTATTTGTAAACTTGTCTATTTATGAAACAGGCAAATGTTTATGATAACCTGTTTATGATAATATTTGTAGGATATTAAAACAAAAAAAAACATAACGGTGAAATAAAGATATTCATGCCAGCCATCTGTGATACTTCTGTTAAAAAACATTCACAGAGTTAACTTATCATTGCTTGGCAGCTGCAGTTGGCAATACATTTGTTTGGTGTACAGTTTGAATCCAGGTGGAAATGGTTGACCTCATCATTTGAAATGAGATGTGACATCACCTCCTGCTCTTTATCTTCCACTGCAAGAAGGACGATGAATGGCTTAATTATTGCACTGGCAAAATGTTAGTAGCAACTTGCTATGTGGGCAGTTATCCAAATTGCAGTGGGAATCATTGTGTATTAGGATTGTATAGCAGTATATATTGCACACTGCAGGAATGCAAAGGAATCACACTTTTTAATGTTTGCGTATTACTCACACTACAGATTATGACACTAAATGTTCATTTTTAAAAGCTCCACACCTAACTGCCCACTTTAAATTACAGCTGCTACATTATATTAATTCTTGTTTCCAACTTTCAGCTTTAAAATTAATCTTTCTCATATTGATTGATATCCCGAGTAACAGTTATGTACTTACTTAACTAAAGTGACTTCAGATGTAACTAACTGTGTTACGGTAGCTACTTACTGTACATGTTTCCTCTCATGTTTACTTTATGGTCAGCTCACAGCAACACATTAATAATTCAACATATATGCCAATGCAGTTTTTTTCTGAAGACACAGTCACTCAATTATGTACATCTCAATGCTTTATAAGAGTAGATAAGTGGAGGTATGCAGATTAACAGAGCATGTATAAGTCAGTTGTTATGACCTGTGCTGCTATTCAGGGTAACACACAATAGTATCTTTATAGCGATTAAACTGTTATGGTGCTCTGCTTTTTTTTTTAAGGTATCATTTTTAGAACAATTTGCAGGTCATCATTTTGCATCAATGTATGCAAACTGCAGATTAGTAGGTGCTTTCTGCTTTTTCAATAAGCATGCACGCCAGTCTTAATTGATTATTATTATTATTATTATTATTATTATTATTATTATTATTATTATTATTATTATTAATTGATTTGAGCGTCTGCTAACATGCAAGCACAGCGCCAACAGAAAATCAAGTGACAACAACAAAAACTCTAGCAGATTCTTTAAAACTACAATAAACTCCAAATATGTGCTGGTCTATTTGCTTAGAGAAGGTCTAGTTGAGTCCAATTTAATGCCTGTTTTTTTAAAGTTGTAAAAAGCAGACGGCAGTTTAAAAACAATATCACAAAACAAAAAATGTGTACCATACTGACTATATAAAATGTAGCTTTGTAAAGCAATGAAAAGTACAGCTACCAGAAAGCTAAAACAGAAGATGCATTACAACAACAAACACATTTTTGAAACTTTAATGTGAAAAACGTAAGCAAGATACAATGTAAATACTGCTATAATAATCTTACTTTAAACATATTACTGTATCGCACTGGTTCCCAGAATTCTGCAGGACTCGGTATTCTTTTTTTATCAGCACAGTTTACACAGTTCGATTTTAGACTACACACATCACAAACTCTCGTGTGTACAGTACCACATTATACTTCCTTATTTGTAGTCGGTTGCTGCAGGTGTGGCTTATATATAATCAGGGGGTGCTGCCATGCGGCAGTCAGTGTCAGTGCATTGAAACAAGCGCTGCTAGTACTTCTATCTCGGTAGTTAATCAACACACGCTGTGGTATAGAGGTGCAATGGTAAGTTATTTAATTGAAATATGAAAATTAGTACATTCACATAGCTTTGAATTACATTTGCACCGAAAACAAGTATAACATGTACAACAAATATAGACACATTAAGACGTTTTCATTTAAAACAGCAGTTCCAGTATTTTACATGCGTGAACTACATGTTGATGGTGTGCTCTAAAAAGAGGGAAAAGTTTCACAATTTGACAAGAAAAACAATTCTTGACAGAAATTTGACAGATGTAAGTAATTGAAGAGACTCGGTCACAAAAGGTGCCTTATTTTGTACATCAAATGGTAAACAAAGGGTTTAAGCTCAAATTAAAATTAATTTTGCAGTACCTTGCAATTCTTTTTAATGGTATAGCACGCTATACCATTAACAAGTTTGTCTACTTGTGTAGAATTTGTAGTGTAGAATGGTTTCTCAATGCAATTCAGGAAATGCTTATTTTCTGGTCATCTATTAAAGTTATCCTGAATGGAACTGGTTTATTGTTTAGCAAATGTCAGTGCGGGGACAGGTAAAATTTGAATGAAAAATTTGAATTAAACAAACCTTGTTGCTTGAATAACAAAAGCTTAATTGTGTTTAAAGGCTGCGGCTGCTAGGAATTGTTAAGACAAGCATCTGTTCAAGACATATGTTTTTCTCTATATATATTTTCTATGCTACTAATTGCATAATAAATATTCCAAAATGTCTTCTTTTTGAATGCATTGTTTGAATTGAACATTTAGAGAAAGAGAAAGGATGCCGCACATTCAGAACCGTTAAGTCTGCCTGACCACAACTTATCGCAGCTTTTGAGGGAGACGTTTTTTTAGCTCGAACTTCTACTTCCCTTTCCTTAAAATACAGAATCTATTTTTAGTTCGGTTGTATAGTGTTGCTTTTAATTATTTTGTTATGCAGTTTTAACTGATCCATACTGACGCTGGAAATGTGTTTATTATTATTATTATTATTATTATTATTATTATTATTATTATTATTATATAGGGTACAATACATGTAACAAATACTGTTCAATCCTAGAGTTCTTCAAGAAAACGAGATGGCAAACATGAATCAAGTGATCAGAGACAGAAAAAGAGTGAAAACAGAAGTTCCAAAAAACATGAAACCAAGGTAAAAATACAAAATCCATAGAGCAGTGTTTCCAGTGTAATGTGTGAAGATGAATTCTTCTGTGCATTCAGTCTGTGCCACCGGTGCTGTGATGACGGACGTTCTAATCTTATTAAGCAGCGCGCAATATTCTAATTGAGCCCACAATTAATGTCCAACCCCAAGTGTACACGTGTGTTCAGGAAGTGTACACTGTATCATCTCAACTACTTGGGCAAAAGAAGGGGGTGGCCAATTAAATTTATTATGTTGACAGCCAACAATTAAATATGTATTATGGAAGTTGTTTTACATTTTACTCGAACTGCCATAGGATAGTTTTGCAGAAATTAACTTATCTATTGCTACCTAGCCACCTCTTGAGGTACAAAAAAAAACGGGAAAAAGAGGGGTTGGTAACATTTTAAACTCTCTTTAGAAATCTTATATTCATCCAGTAGTTGATAATATTACTACTATAGCATTGACAACCAATTCATATTGGTGCATCTATTGTAGTAATATTGTCAATATCTGTGCACGTTATGCACAACATAACACCTTTAATGTCGTAGATTATCTCAATTGTCCTAATATTTAATGGATTTGAATTTGTATCCTATTATGTGTGATTCTCTTGCTGTTTCTGTAAATATTGCTTCTGAAACGACACCTTGAGGCTGATAAAGGGTACAGGGAGGTGGGGAAGCATGTAAGTGATGTATTGTGCAGTGCAAAGCTAATGTTTACCACAGTTCGCTTTTAAGGAATCTTTTTAGAAGCAGCCTTTGTTGGATAAGTTATTAAGCATAGAAAATGAAAATCTAAGCTCCTGGTTTACATTGATGCAGTGTCCTCAACAGGCCTGCGACATGGGCATACTCATAACAACATGGAAATGATCCACCCTAGTTTATTTGTTTATTAAAATGCTTGTGCATTGAAAAGCAGCTGAAGGAAGTGGAATTCTTGGTTTACCCATTAAGAGGAAGCTTGTGAGCGACTGTCACATGAAAGGATAAAAGTCATGACTGCAAGAGCTTCTCCCTGTAAATGAACAATTGCACTGTTAAAAAAGCGCTGTCTCTCTTTCCCTTTTTGTTTCTGTGTATAGTATACCTTTTGTATTTTTGACTTGGATTGTGTATTATTGGAAAACCAATCTATCTATATATTTTGTAACTATTTAGGACGACCGGAGACATTCCAGAAAAAGTAGAAGTCCGTTGAGACCTCCTCCATTGAGACCTCCTCCATTGAGACCTCCTCCGTTGAGACCACCTGTAACGTTTAGACCTCGGTTTGGGAGACCGTTTTTCAAAGCCAGGTATCCTGTCTGTAGATAATTTAAGTATCTTTACAAGAGCTGATATTTTTGGTAAATTGTTCAGTGCTACTTCAGCTGCTAATATCTTTAAAAAAAAAAAACATTCTGAAACTCCTCAGGCACAATTTAACAGTGCCTTACTCTTTGACCTGTTACCTAAGATGGCTGCCTTTTAGTCACGTAAAGAACTTCTGGTTTGAGATATTGGCTTTATACTCGGTACACAACTGTTTTTGGTGATTTTCTTTGTCAAGTTTGATGGTGGGTATTGTACAATTAACCCTTTGTGTCAGTAATTTTACAAAGCTTGCAATTGTCTATAGCCAAATACACTACCCACTCGATATATCGCAGGTCCGCTATATATCGAGGGCCGCAATATAGCGAGAGACCCATAGAAAAACAAATAGCACACCGTTTTAATTGGTACTGCAGAAGGTCATTGATTCTCATCAACTTAAGTCTCCAGTTAATTTCACGAGTCTTCCTCTCCTTTCTCAAATGTACAAACCCGCTGCATTGAAATAATATATTGCCAATATAGGAGGCTTGTTGCTAGGCAGCTGACGTCACTGCCCTGTGACTTTTGCTGTGTATTGCTGCCACAAGTGAACACCTCGTTGGCTAAAATAAAAAACGCTTCAGCAAGAAGATATTTAATTTGCTTTGTGTTATTGTGCAATGTGTGTGTATATGATAACAGTACAATATTAATGCTTTGTTTTTAATTGTGGTCTTTTATAACCAAGGCATAATGGTACCAACATACCTAAATATATGAATAAAACAATTGAAATCCAGGAGATTATAAACTACAGGATATCTGTTTTTAATGATGCACTTTAAGGGATTCAGCATGTCCAGTTATCTTCTTGTTCCAGGTATTTTAGAAAAGAAGAACCCTTTTTCAGAACACCAGGATTCCGTTGTAGGTTCCAAAGAGCACCTTCCGTTGTGAGATCACGGAGAGGGTTGTCTCCAAAAAGGCCACATGCAACATCCCCATCAACTGCCAACCACTGTGATTTAAAGAAAGATACTAAATGTGCTTCAGAACAGCTAAAAGATCTGACGGGTATGTCTAGGCTGGTGAACAGATTGCAGTTATGATAGGTTTATTATTTTCCAACAGCTGTCTATTTAAAGCTGCAAAAACAACATTACAGGCATTTCGTTGTTAAAATAACATTTTGTGACTCAGTTTTTTCATTCAGCAATAAAATACATGACCCATTCTATATATATATATATATATATATATATATATATATATATATATATATATATATATATATATAGACAGGTACTAGTATATACTCAAATGTTTTGAGTATATTTCTATACAGTTTATTTGTTGGGGATTTCATGTTAAATGAGACATTACATTTATTTACCACAAGGGGGCAGCGTTGTATAATTATAAGAACTTGAATATGAGGCCAGCAGATGGAGCCAAAGAGCTGCGTTTCCCCCATTGTAGTTGGCATTCCTTATCTTATTTGGCCTTCAATCATTCTGAATGTCTTGAGCTTTGTCATCGTTTTTTCTCTCTTGCTCTGCCATCTTACTTTCCAGCCTGTGTTTGATTTGAAATGCTTCCTGATTCTCCAGAAATCATGTGCAGTTATGTTTAAAAGGTGAAAGGTCACACATTATTTTCTTCATTCTACATTTTTGTTTCTCTCAGTTTATTAATCTTAATTCATAATGATTATGCTAGTACTGTTTTCAATGTTGACATTTTCCTACATTCTGACTGCTGTTCAGCCTCTATTAGAAAGCTATTTGCTTTTGTACATTATTTTATTACCAAAACCTAATGCTATCTGTATTTTTTACTTCTTCTTGGAAGGATATAAGTTATCTCCAAACAAAACTAATGATAAGGGTCAGGAGTCTACTTTCTCAGTTAAGGTAAGAGTTTTATACAAGTATACAAGTTCATTAACAGTTTAAACAAGGCTAGTCTTATCAGTCGGGTAATAGTTGGAAATCTAGAATATTGTAACGAATCTACGCTTGTGATACCCCATCATGCTTTTACCCAGTTTGAAAAATAGTCCTAATGAAGTGTGACACACTTGAGATTTGATCGATTTGCTGACTTGCTTTCAACATGCAGTGCTTATGGTTCAAGGTAATTTGAAACCCCCTAGATTTATAAGCACAACATACATTCAGTGTTGAGAAATTCCACCAGCATTGTTCCTAACCCACATTTGGCTTTCAGACAAACCCTCATCATCTGAAAACAGCACAGCAAACATAATCAGTATTTCTTCCCAAACGCAAAGCTTTTTGGCACTGTTATATATTCAGACACAGGCGATTTGAACCAGAAGTAGGAATCCCCTGTACTGGCTTTACAGTGAGTTCTTATGCTCTCTGGAGTCGTCTCACACCTTCCTGTCCGGTTTCTTTGTTCTACTCTGAGGTCTGCATATTGTCAAATATTTTCTCAACTAAAAATTAATTTTAAGTTTGAAGTTTGAAATGTAGCCAGAACATAATCCCAGCTAGCACATAGCCTGCTTCATAACGCATTGACAATATGAAGTACTATTTGTATATTTATTACTGGGATGTATATAGTTGTAGTTTTTATATTTAAACATCTGTATTATCATGTGGTCTTTCTGGTCTTTCTGTGCTGTGGCAGTTTTATGATTAAGTGGAGTGCAAAAGAGAAAAAAAAACAAGCAGGAAAAAAACTCAAGAATACAACTTGTGGTTACAAATTCCTTTTTTGTCAAGATTAACATTTTGTTTACAATACTGTTGAGAGGAAGGAGTGTGTCTCCCACAGCAGCAAAGCTGCAAATGCCTGCTTTATATTCCATGAATTGTGTGAGAGTGGCCATTGTTTAAATCGTGCAGTAAGATACACCATGAAATCATAACGGGTGGACTGTAAATGTTTATCATTTTCTTTTATTTCAGGAACAGATGTTCCAACAGGTTTCACTTGGCAACAAAGAGCCTTCCTCTTTGGTGGCCCGCGCTGCTTTGCGTAACAGAGCCATTCAGCAAAAGAGGAAAGAAATCGAAGAGGTAAGACAGTAGGGGGTGCACTCTGTCAGGGACCTGAGAGAAGTCTCCAGGTGAACTTGGTTAGTTTGCCTATTCCACCAGGTACTGTTCTTGATTTCTGAAGAAGCAGTTTGAAGTAAGATTCAGCTACTTCTGTGATAAAGTGTGAACAGCTGTGTAATGTTAAAGTTTGCTGTAATTAATGTTGCCCTATACAGTGCTATGTCTGGGCCTCACCTAACAGCATTTAGAGGTTTTAAACACATGGTTCATTCTAATTCTCCAGCTACATAACTGGCAGTATTCTGTTTTCGGTATAAAAGGCCTCTTTAGTCACGTAACCTATGTAGTGATGTTTTCATAGAATCTATGCTGGATAAAATAAACCTACTGCATCTATTTTATCTTGACAAGGGTGGGTAACAGTGTATATTAACCGCATTTTAACAACACATGCTGCACATGGAAACAAATGGCCTAATAAATGTCTTGTATGAATCACTAAATCTAATGGGTTTCTGACTGCTGGAAAATGGAATAAATGTGTGCAGAAATTAAAAACATCAAAGAATTTTCGCTGCATCATTAAACAGTAAAGACTAAAGTACAGTGTTAAATGTCACTTAAAATAAGGAAAAACAATCCAAGATATATTTAACAGGCTGTTTGTGACGACATGTCATTCAGGAAGCGGTTAGTATGCCATTACAAGAATGTTACAGTTTTATATCTGCAGAGGCTGGTGCATCAGAACCCCTGGAAGCTTTTGTTCGCTAAAGAGGTGTGTTCTTAAGTGCATGTTGCTGCTGCCGTGTCGTGTTTGAAGTTTGTATGTACAGTACTGTGCAAAAGTTTTAGGCAGGTGTGAAAAAATGCTGTAAAGTAAGAATGCTTTCAAAAATAGACATGTTAATAGATTATATTTATCAATTAACTAAATGCAAAGTGAGTGAACAGAAGAAAAATCTAAATCAAATCCATATTTGGTGTGACCACCCTTTGCCTTCAAAACAGCATCAAGCATCAATTCTTCTAGGTACACTTGCACACAGTTTTTGAAGGAACTCGGCAGGTAGGTTGGCCCAAACATCTTGGAGAACTAACCACAGTTCTTCTGTGGATTTAGGCAGCCTCAGTTGCTTCTCTCTCTTCATGTAATCCCAGACAGACTCGATGATGTTGAGATAAGGGCTCTGTGGGGCCATACCATCACTTCAGGACTCCTTGTTCTTCTTTATGCTGAAGATAGTTGTTAATGACTTTCGTTGTATGTTTGGGGTCGTTGTCATGCTGCAGAATAAATTTGGGGCCAATCAGATGCCTCCCTGGTGGTATTGCATGATGGATAAGTATCTGCCTGTACTTCTCAGCATTGAGGAGACCATTAATTCTGACCAAATCCCCAACTCCATTTGCAGAAATGCAGCCCCAAACTTACAAGGAACCTCCACCATGCTTCACTGTTGCCTGCAGACACTCATTAGGTACGCTCTCCAGCCCTTTGGCGAACAAACTGCCTTCTGCTACAGCCAAATATTTCAATTTTGACTCATCAGTCCAGAGCACCTGCTGCCATTTTTCTGCACCCCAGTTCCTGTGTTTTCGTGCATAGTTGAGTCGCTTGGCCTTGTTTCCACGTCGGAGGTATGGCTTTTTGGCATAAGTTTTCCATGAAGGCCACTTCTGACCAGACTTCTCCGGACAGTAGATGGGTGTACCAGGGTCCCACTGTTTTCTGCCAATTCTGAGCTGATGGGACTGCTGGACATCTTCCGATTGCGAAGGAAGTAAGCATGATGTGTCTTTCATCTGCTGCAGTAAGTTTCCTTGGCCGACCACTGCGTCTACGGTCCTCAACGTTGCCCGTTTCTTTGTGCTTCTTCAAAAGAGCTTAGACAGTACATCTGGAAACCCCTGTCTGCCTTTAAATTTCTGCCTGGGAGAGACCTTGCTGATGCAGTATAACTACCTTGTGTCTTGTTGCTGTGCTCAGTCTTGCCATGGTGTATGACTTTGACAGTAAACTGTCTTCAGCAACCTCACCTTGTTAGCTGAGTTTGGCTGTTCCTCACCCAGTTTTATTCCTCCTACACAGCTGTTTCTGTTTCAGTTAATGATTGTGTTTCAACCTACATATTGAATTGATGATCATTAGCACCTGTTTGGTATAATTGTTTAATCATACACCTGACTATATGCCTACAAAATCCCTGACTTTGTGCAAGTGTACCTAGAAGAATTGATGCTGTTTTGAAGGCAAAGGGTTGTCACACCAAATATGGATTTGATTTAGATTTTTCTTCTGTTCACTCACTTTGCATTTAGTTAATTGATAAATATAATCTATTAACATGTCTATTTTTGAAAGCATTCTTACTTTACAGCATTTTTTCACACCTGCCTAAAACTTTTGCACAGTACTGTATTTATGAAACGTCTACCCCATTTTATGGACTACCTATATGGCATTGACATTATTACAAATGAACATATAGCGATATATTAAACACTCAGTTGGGTTTCATGTACCTTGCATGACAGCAAGGATTTGGGTGAAGCTTGACTGCTGTAGCAAGGCCTCATAAACATGCATATTTTATCTGTACATATTGTGACAAAACAAACCTATCTTGCTAGCCTGTAAACAATATTAACAAAGTATGCTAGTCTTATCCTTATTGAAGCCTGGTATCATTGATCAAAGGCCCCCAAACATGTGAGAAATGCACAAAGCACTTTTGATAAACACTAGGAAAAGTAAAAAGCATATTGCAGTCTGCTTCTCTTACCTTTTCTCCCTGAACTCTGTTTAACAGGCCATGTTTCCATGGAAACTTGGCTAGTAGCTGTTAAAGCTGCTGGTTTTTGAGTCTGATTGTTCCCTCAGTGTGAGTGACTAAGGAAAGTTATGCTGCTGCGCTGCATTGTTGCAGGTACCCAGTCACTGTGCATAATTCTACCACGTTAAGGTTCCTATCTATGTATCTATTTATAATGCATGTATTTTTTTTTATCAAAGTTTTGGCAGGGCAACTTTTCGAACTCCACATAGTTCACACAGCAACTGTTTTAAAATGTCTACAATTTTTAATTAAATCGTGACCGACAGGGATATAGTTAAACTACATGTAGCTTTGAAATAAAAGTCCTTGGGGAGGTGGGGGGAATACATATTTATTCTGCACACAGCATAGAATAGAATATCATAACAAATGCCAATGGACACTTTTATTCACTCCAAGATATAGCCACAATAGGTCAACCTTCAATGTGCAAGGGCCAGTCTGCGGTAGAAATTGCTTTAACAACTTGCTTATGAGAAAGGGTAACAATCAAACTACATGAATAGTTGACAATGTGTAAACATGAGATGGAATGCCAGTGGTCTGGGGCTTATTAATGGCATACACATGGCACGCTGCAGTGGTAAAAGCAGCATCTGATTATAGTCACGCATCCCTCATGTCAAGGTTGGTGTCCCTCACTGGCCGATCATGAGCCAAAACTGTGGACAGTTCCAGTTTTTAATTTGTAAATAATTAAATCAGACTATTTCTGTGTTGCTAAGGTGTAATTTTATACAGTAGGCTCGGACAGGCTAGTAAGTATGGGTTTGAATGGCTTGAAAGGAGCTGTAGCACAAGGCTAATTGTTTTTATGCATTTTCATAGTTGTGCTGTTTTGTTTGTTTTTAAAACAGGTGTACAAGCAAGACTGTGAGACATTTGGAATAGTGGTAAAAATGTTGATTGCAAAGGACCCTTCTCTGGAGCAGTCAGTCCAGTTTTCTCTACAGGAGAATCTCAAGGAGATCGGATTCCGGTGTGTTGAGGCAATGCAGGACTTCATTTGTGATTATGACTCAAGGTGTCCCAGCATATCTGCACAGCTCTAGTCTTAATGTAGTTATACTGTACATACTATAATTAGGCTTGCTACTGTTCGATTTTTATTTTTTTTGCCAAATCGACGATTAATATCGACGTTTATTTTTGGAAGAATTTACCGTTTTTGCCATTGAGAAACATCTCATTTAGTGAAAACCCCTTATCGTATTCAACATGCAACAAAACTTGCACTTATTATCCGGAGTCTGAGCTCCACCCCTCTCCTGCTTCAGCACAGCTGGAGTCACTGAAGGTAAGGCAGACGAGTCCGCTTCGTCCTGCCGCGGAGACCAGCCGTCGATCAGTTATTGTGCATAATACTCATTAAGTGTTTTCCTCTTGCGCCCCGTTTTCAAATCAAACTAGTAACTGTCACTGTATATACCTATAGCAAAAGCCTCCCTACACCTTAACCCGCTAATTTCAAAGTAGGCGCTTTGAATGACAGGCGCTGTAGCTGGCAAGTGCAAGTGCACAGTCAGTGCAGGTTTGATTGACAGTCATTTAAACGAATGAGAGTATTCTAGCACTGCTTCAGTCAATGAAATCTGTCAGAACAGGATGAAATGACTGACGGTGAAACTACAGTATCCACTGAGTTGACTGACAGCGACCCCCAGCCATTCAGAGCGGAACGGAGACGGGACAGACAGCAAGTATTAAAACTACACAAACTAGAGATGATTTCTAAATTATTATTTTGGTAAGAAAAAAAAAAAGTGAGTGCTTTTACTGACATTTATCCTATATCAATTTATTTCAGTCGAACTCATATTTTTTGGGAATTTGACATTTAACAAGCTTTACCGATTAAAATAAAAAAGTAGCAAGCCTAACTATAATGTAAAGAGTACTGCTGTAATCTTTTTCAAAGCATGATATTTATAAAGGGCTTTTTGATTTAAAATGACCACAAATCCATATAACTCCCAATGTCTGCATCTCCTATCATAATCCGTCGGGAATTCATTATGAATTTGTGGTCATTATTTTAAACTATTTAATGCCAAAGTAAATATGTAGGTTAAAGAGAACAACTTCAGAGCAATTTGATACAAGGTCGCTGCTGATCCTGAAAGCTTGGTAGTTTTTGTCCAATTCCTGTACAATTTTCTGTAGATCAGTTTTTTTTTTGGGACAAACATATGGATGCAATTTTCAAAATTCTTAGAATGTTTTAAGCATGTTTTCATTTTGTGATTATACTAAATCTCCGTGGTCAACAGAATTATGTTTGAGTTGTCTGTGCTGCTCTGTTTAGTACAAATCATTTTTAGTTCAAACATTCTGAACTACATTTTAAATTGTGATTAAATGATTGCTTTGACGTTGTTATAGTAATAAATTGTAAATAAACCAATTTGTGAGAGTAACTATTCTTCATATGTTTGCTTGTACTGGTTTATTACAACATCACTGCAGTGGAAAAGGGAAATGTTTAAGCACTAAAAGAAATGGGTTTGCACTTTAACTGGTTTATCGATATCTTTGTACCAGACATGCTTATATTACAGACAATAAATACAGTATAACTGGAAGCTGAACAGTGAAAAGTGTTAATGGCAGTAAGTGTAATGAAGTGATTCGAACCAGAGAATATTTTGTTTTAATGTTCATTAATAATGAAAAGGCATACAGTCAATCAAGTGTTTTCAGCACTGTTAGCTTCTGCTTCATTGAGTATCATCATACAAGCTTTAAGATGGTGTTGCTGTTTGTCTTGGTAGGATTGGTTTCATTTACTTGAGCCGTACCCATGGGATCTTGTTGGAGATCAAGAACAAAATTTAAATAAACCACAGATAACTCATTTAAAAGCATTTTTTTTAAGACATAGGAGGAGGAGGGGAGGAGGGGGGGGAGAGAATACAGATGTTTAAAAGCATACTGCTTTTTATCAGTAGACTGGACACTGAATACATTCTATAATAGAGACACAAGGCATACCGACTGGTATTAAGCACAAGCACAACGGTATGTATTGATAATGGATTTGTTAAATATATGGTACAGAGTAATGTTATATCTAAAATAATTCTTCGTCATTTCAGTTCAACAGGCTGTTCGTTCACAATGGAATAGTATCAAGCAACAACAGGGATCCTGTGGCTTTTGAACTCCACTGGAGTCAGTTCTGGAAGGCGTTAGCAGGGTGAGTTCCCAGTGCTTCCTTGGAGTTTTTATTTCCAGGAAACCGCTGACAGAATCACCCTCTCAGCACTTTTAAATCTTATCTCCAAGCCAATGCCAAAACCATCCTCCTGAGATCTGATTAAGCCAGCTGTGGTACTTTTACTGGAAAGACAGTTGGCCTTAGCGAGGTCACGCTTGAGTCATAATGATGTCTGCTTCTCAGACATCTTTTAAACATGTAACTTATTTGCATCCAACACTTAGTCAGCTTAAAGAAACCTATACAGGCAACCCCCACCCATCCTCCTGCTATAGAATACAGTTCTCAAATAAACCAAAGCCTTTCAGTTCAAAACATACCAAACAGACAACGTTTCCATTCGAATTACAATGTGCTGTGTTCATTAATAACCCCAATAACCTACAATGCCATTTGCATTCCTGTGCTGTGAACTTTACCGCTGCAGCATGGACCCCTTAGGAAGTGGTTAACTGGGGCAATTCCTTTAGCATGACTTCTCTTTTTTGGAATTCAGAAGAGTTAACGTGGAACTAGCTTGTTGTCATTTTAAGCCAGAAGTCCAGATGTGGCCCTCAAGGCTATTGCAGAGGCTATTAAAGGAAACTTTAATTCATAAATATTGATAGAATATTTACTGATGAATTCAGCATAAGATGGATTTCTATTTTCTACCTTAAAACAAGTATGTATATTGTAGTCTGTTTTGTGGTTTGTAATAAACTTGCAACGGCCCTGTCATTTTTAATGATGTGCATACGTACACACTGCATGTTTTAAGATTTTATAAAAACATTAGTATACCTTTGTAGATGTGTGGCACATGCAAGAATTTTTTGTTTTAGTTTTTAGTTTTAATGCATCTGAAATAGTCACTTGAAGGAAAACAGAAAAATTATAAAATGCTGCTTTATCTGCATCTTACGATCTGGCGATTCAATAACTCCCACACATGCTTGCTAATTCAGAGTCTTCTATTTCTGCACAAGGTGAATGTAGGTCATGCTGATCTTTCATGATACTGACAGCTAACGTTTGTCTTTACAGCTGTGGCAGGGGATGTATTTTACTAACATGCGTGTTTTTTTTATACACAGCTTAAGAAGACAATTTTCTATAACGTTGTGAAAACAGTTTTTTTTTTTTTTAAAGAATGCTTACTTAACTAAAACCTTGAGTTTGCAATGCTGAGTATTGTGTTCTTCTCCCTCTGATGATTCAAGTAGCTTCCTGTCTAGACCTAGGTCACACACCTTGCACATGACATCACCTTTCCATGGTAGAGGAATATCTTGCGTATTGGGATGGATCCAATGACATATTAATATCCTGATAATCATGACATGTCCCTACATGTTCTTCTCACAGTAGCTCAACTTTCTACAGTGTTGTATGTTGAGGTCATGTGAAGGAATGATGAACTGGGAGTCTGTATCCGTCTACTCCAGAACGCAGGTCCATTTACCCACATGATGTTGTTGCTTTTGTCACCAACGCAGTACTTCACAGTGCTCATATGTAGTCGTTATTGTTTGTCTGATGCAGTGGTTTTATATCTGTACTCGACTGAAGTACACAAATGTGTCTCCTACAGGGTGGTGATTATGATTTGATATGTGAAATATCTAACATATATTGCAACCTGAGACTTCCAAAACTCATAAAAAGCCAACTCCACATAATGGGGAAAGCAGTAAATGAAACAGCAATGAAACTGTGGAGAAAATGGCTAGTTACATTTTTATTCTCCCAAATTGACCTATAATTATAAACTAACAACAGCTAGGAGCAACTTTTCTTATAGCTTTTTTTAAGCAAAGATCCAATGTGCTATCTAGAAAATCTATTGACATTGGAACATAATTCTACACTGATTTACAGCAGCATATGTCCCATCACAAACGTTATGTAAGCAATGCAGCTGACAATGCCTGTAATAACACTCAATAACTTCCTGAGGCAGGAAAGGATGAGAGATGAGAGTATAGTTAAATGATCTTGTCAGTTGCCTTTGCTGAGGAAGCTTCCAGAAGACAATGGTGATGAATCACCTGCATGACCACACAGGAACCTGGTGGCCCTGCAACACTGTGAACAGGACTGGACTCTGATTTGCAGGGTTGTCAGCTCAAGTCTCACATGAGGCACAACTGTTAAACCCTTTTTTTTTAATATTGTTTAATTTACCTTGGAGACCTATAAGGTTTGGCTTTGAATCCAGTTCAAGTCACAAATTAAACTAAGTTGAGAATCACAACGTATCCCCAGGTCCACTTCACAGAATGTAATAAAGTGTTGAACTGGGTTAAAATTCTGTTGATTCCTTCCTTCATTTTCAAATACTTTGTTAATTTCCCTTATAGTCAATGATAAAGCAAGCTCTTTCATGGAAGTGAGCTGGCGCAGTGGGTTAATGTACCGGCATACTGCGCCGTTCTCCTTTGGGGACTGGGTTCAAATCTTGGGGATTCCTTCCTTTATTTTCAGAAGAATTGGTTCATTCACCTTATCATCAGTATGAAGGAGGAAGTTCCCGTGGGAGCTGGTGGCGCAGTGGGTGAAGGCGCCGGCATGCCGCGCCGTTCTCCTTTGGGGACGGGGTTCGAATCTTGGCGGTTCCTTCCTTTATTTTCAGAAGAATTGGTTCATTCACCTTATCATCAGTATGAAGGCGGAAGTTCCCGTGGGAGCTGGTGGCGCAGTGGGTTAGTCCCACAGCCATCTCTCCCCGAAGACGGCGGTTCGAATCCAGCTCCCGGAGGTGAGTTCCTGAGGTGAGTAATGATGTTGGTTGCAACTAATGATGTTGGCTGTGTTCCGGGAGGAGGCCTGCCCGCAGAGGAGCAGGAAGAAGATGGGGGCTCTGGCCCCGGCAGGAGGAGCGAAGGTGGGAGTGTTGCTGCGTGAGAGAAGTGAAAGTTGTACTTTTGTCTATGGAAGATACTTACATATATGTCTTTGAGCCTCTTAAAGGTACTTACTTATCACATTCAGCATACACTTTTTAATCTGGTAAGTATCTTTACACTTTGTTGTGAAGATTCATATGGATAAGTAAGTACCTTTAAGAGGCTCAAAGACATATATGTAAGTATCTTCCATAGACAAAAGTACAACTTTCACTTCTCTCACGCAGCAACACTCCCACCTTTCGCTCTCCTCCCTGCCGGGGGGGGCCAGAGCCCCCCCCCATCTTCTTCCTGCTCCCTCTGCGGGGCAGGCCGCCTCCTCCTGCGGAAACACAGCCAACATCATTAGTTCCAACCAACATCATTACTCACCTCAGGAACTCACCTCCGGGAGCTGGATTCGAACCGCTGTCTTCGGGGAGAGATGGCCGTGGGACTAACCCACTGCGCCACCAGCTCCCGCAGGAACCGCCGCCTTCATACTGGTGATAAGGTGAATGAACCAATTCTTTTGAAAATAAAGGAAGGAACCGCCAAGATTCGAACCCCGTCCCCCAAAGGGAGCCGGCGCAGCACCACGCTGCCGCCTTAACCCACTGCGCCACCAGCTCCCGCAGAAACCTCCGCCTTCATACTGGTGATAAGGTGAATGAACCAATTCTTCTGAAAATAAAGGAAGGAACCGCCAAGCTTCGAACCCCGTCCCCCAAAGGAGACCGGCGCGGCACGCCGGCGCCTTAACCCACTGCGCCACCTGGCTCCTTGTGACAACAACCTAGTTTTGTATATGACATAAACTTCCTTTTTCAGAGATTGCACAAACCTTGAGTTGACAATCCTGGATGATCTTGCACAATTGCAGAGTTTCATGCCACTGAAGAGAGGAATGATTATCAAACCCAAACCTAATACACAGAAGGTCTATGAGGTAAATACCAGGGTAAATGTTATGACTGCTGATACTTATCCTATCTATATATATATATATATATATATATATATATATATATATATATATATATATATATATATATATATATATATATATATATATATATATATCTGGAATCTGAGCTGCAGTTAGGATTGTATGTGCCTGTGTATTGTATTTGTGTTGCAGTTAGGATTGTGCATGTGTGTTTCTGTACTGCAGTTGGTATTGTGTGTGTATCTGTATACTGTGTCTGTGCTGCAGTTGGTATTGTGTGTGTACTGTATCTGTCTGTGTGCTGCAGTTAGTATTTTGTGTGTGTGTGTGTGCTGTATCTCTGTGTATGCTGTAGCTGGTATTGTATATGTAGAGCATATACTTTTGGTTTGAGGTTTAGAGGTAGACATTTTTATACAAATCAGAGTTTTCAAAAACACGTGTGGCTCTCTAGAAATCTATCTGGAGTGTTTTACTAGCAACAGAACAAACATAGTGAGAAATATATATACAAGTAAAATGTATTGTCCCTAAGACAGATCTTGTTGTCTCTGGCTTTGGGCAATATGAATTCCACACTCCTGTATTTGATGTGTCAGAATACTGCATGGGTCTCCTGCCGACCATCTGCATTTCTTTTTGTGTATTTAAAGCTGCCAGTACTGTTAAGGCATGCAATCAGAAACTGTCAAGATAGCATGAACGCTAACAAAAAAATGTGCTTCGTTATACGGTATAAAGCCTTCTTAGTATAAGCCTCGTAAATCTTACATAAGGAGCTCAGTCTTTGTAGTGAAACACAAACGACAGACAGGATACCATTGTTTTCAAATGCTGTAGATTATCAGTAAACAGCAGTTCGAGAAGAGCAAACAGGAACAGAAGAACGTATGATAAAAAAGCAGGATTTAAACACCTAAAGGCACAAAAAAAACTACTTGGATATCATTTCAAAAATAGTTTTTTTCTATTTCATAGTATAAAAATTGCATGGAGCTGGAGGCAAATAGTATGTATCAGGTGAATGTTGAACAAGAAGATGTTTTAAATTTTAGTTCACCATCCCATGTAAATAAGAACTGGGATTGTTTAGAACTCTTCTGGAAGCAATGATACATTGCCAATGTTAGATCAGAAATACACTATTTATACACTATTTATTCTGCGGTTCTGCCTTCAGGACATTATAAAATGTAAAACCTCAAAAAACTAGGAACCATTACTAATATCCAGTAACCAAAATCGTTTGGGTTTGGGTTGGGGGGTGGGCGAAGTAGAATTTGAATAACATTTATAGATGACAAACTGGGCATGGCTGCACTCAGCAGGGTAATGATATTGTATGCAAGAATATGTGACAAGCATTCAGCTCTTTCTTAATTAAAAAAAAGTACTTGCATTTGGTTTGCATATTCCCAATTTATTTTATTAATAGGTTGCTTTAAGAATGGTCTGCCAACAAGAACTGACAAGAGATTCCCCCGCTACAAAGGGTATTATTAAAATGATATGTCAATGAGGAAAATGCTTTTTATTTTTAAGGTTTACTTGATCTTCTTACTGCCATTTTGTTATTTCCTTGGTTAAATTTTGCCACTTTAGTGCCATTTCAAAACGTAATAAATCACATATTTTAACCACATGAAGTACACACTCTCATGACTTACTGTACAGCTATGGCCAAAAGTTTCGCACCACCCTATTGAATTAACTAATTTTGCTTCATAAAGTCGAAGGAAACTTGCTGAATAATGTTACGTTAACATTGAATTGCATACCACTTTGTAGTTTTCCCATATACTTAACGAAAAACTGACACACATTGAAAAAGCTGTACATTAACTATATAGCAAAGGAAAAACTAGAAATAAAAACACAGTACAAATGTTCAGTGAAATACTGTTTTAATTTCAATTCAAGACAGGGTCAGCAAATAAACATGCATGCATTTTTTTTCTAGAACTACCTTATAATACATAAATGCTTCTATCATTACAAATATAAAAATATGTAGTAACTCATTTACACAATATGTACACTAAAACTTAATTAACTTAGTGAATTTATTTGTATATACATTTCATAAGAATTAAATTAAAAGCCATTAAACAAGTAAGCTGGAAAATCGTATCTTCACTGATTGGCTAACTGATTAAAAAACAAAGGCAGTCACTAACATTGCTATTGTTGTTGGCAGTTTTTAATTACGGAGTGCAAGAACATGTTAGAAGGAAAAAATGAATATAAACTTGTTAACTATGTAGGTTAATAAACAACTTTTGAAACAGTGACAATGGCAAACATGCAAAATGTAATTGTGCGGTCAATAGTTACAGTTTATCAAAATCACAGAACTTTTGATAGACCTTATACAATATTAAAACCCCAATTTATGTTTTTCTTTTCTTGTTTAAAAAAAAGTACTAAATAGACTTTCCCAAAGCGTTGGAGTGCAACTGTGCAAGCTAACATTCTTGAGTGGGATTAGACCGCCCCCCCCCCCATTCGTTAGGAAATGATGCAGTTCTTGCTTTTCCTTCTTTTCCTGGTGCGAAGCTGGCCTCTGCCTCCCATTGTGGAAGAGCTGCCAAGCCCTGAAGATCCGTACCTGTGAAGAAGTCCATCACTGGTGAGATAGCGGAGCTGGACAGGCTGTGGAATCGGCTCCCCCAGAAAGTATCCTTCATCTTCCGATTCCGATGAGGACGAGCAGGTGGAGCACCAGTCGTCATCTTCGTAGTCATCAAATTGAGGTCCTAGCCGATGATGGCTCGTGGGGTTTTGCAGTGTTAGATCAGAGGTGGTTCTGGGACAGCGGCCATAAGGTTCTCGTTTATAACCATACCCTAATGCATCTCTGCCGCCTCTGGGTAGCACAAATGGATCATACTCCTCTCTTAAATGCAATTGAGGCCTGTCTCTCACTTGGCTCTGCCTCTCAGCAGCGAGATTGAGTGCATTCTCTGAGCGGGAACGCCTGGACCTCCTGGGCCGGTGGTGATGGCGACGGCGCTGGTGCTCCTCCTGCCCTTGTGAGCGTCTGCGAGTCCGTTCACTCAGGGGAGGCAGTCTAGCATTTGGCTGATTGCTCACTCTGTTGACAGAATTTTCCTCCTCAAAAGTAAATCCCTGTGACCTCCTTACGTGTGCAGGCGACTCCCTGTACCGCACAGGGTACTTCAGTCTGTCAGCAGGGGGCGCCATGTCCTGATACGGCTGTACAGAATTCAAGCTCCTCAAAGACTCGGTGCTTCTGAACTGCACAGAAGAGTTTAGAGTTCCCATGTTGCTCTTTTCCGACACGTTCATTCCAGAGTCTTTGCTTAAATCCGGCATTGAAAACCTGGACAAATGCTCCTGGCGTTTGGTTACTCCATCTGCAGACGTTCCTAAATGATAAAAGATAAAATATAATATCTTAAATGAGCGTTTTAAGTTCTAGATTAACAAAGGTATTCAAATATCAGTATATATTATCAGGAATCTAATAAAACCACTTTGCCTTCAAAAGTACGTCATTGCCATTTCTAAACCCGCAAGTACAGGTTTTTTTTTATTTATTATTGAAGCATTTGTTTATGAATGCTTCACGTAACAGAAAAAAGCACAGATCCCTTAATAAAGTTCAGACTTTTTTTTTATATACAAACAATCATTTTGGTAGAAAATGAATGTACCTCCAAAAAGTCTAACACACACTTTAAAGAACTGCTGTTGTAGATACCTAATAAGAACATATGTACCTCAGCATTATCAATGGAGGGGGATGTTACTGCTTGCTTGACACAAATATAATGCAAAGCTCTGCACTCCGTTGTCTTTCATCACACTGCGAGTGCTATATGCTGGAATTAGAAGCAGTTCTGCACACTTTGCTTGTTAGCACATGCATATAAGAGAGTTTATGAATACTTGTGGTCATTTCTGATTTCTCGATTCACTCTCCAGTCTCTTAAATGTAACCCCAATAACAAACAAGGTTAACTGAGGTTAAGAACCTGTGTTATAAAACAAGCATCAACACCCCCTTTGTTATATGGCACACATTTTTGCATAACTAGCTCATCTTTTTCAGCGTGCATAAAACATGTCCCAGCAGCTACTGTTTTTATAGGGGTATTTTGTTTTTTAAAGTGTACATCTGATCCCTTATTATTAGAAAGCTGACAGTAGAGAAAGGGTACCTGTTGCATTGGATAGCGCCAGCGATTCCATTGAACCCCGTGGAGTTTGTTCCATTGGTGTAAGTTGCTCAGTAAAGCTAAGTGCATTGATCGGATTCCTGGTTCGACATTGCTGGGCAACCATCTCCTCTCTCTCGTAACCGTGAAGGCTCACACTTCTTTTCTCTGAAAACCCATGGCTGGAGACGTCGCTGTAACTGCCTTGTGGTGTCCTCAGCTTTGGAGAGAAATAGACCTCTTTACTCTCTTGGGTCCAGTTATCATGGTTGCCCTTCAGAGTAGAAGTCGAAACCCTCTTGGAACTGCTATGGTCTTTTGCCCACGTTTCTGGTTGCGCCCCAGGACTCTGTAAGGAGTTATAGGTGCTCCGCACATTGCACTGGCTGAGAAGTTGTAAAGGACTTTGCATTTGCTCGGCTTTATGTCCATACTGGTAAAGTTCATCTCTGCTCTTCCATGCTTGTGGTTCCCGGTTCAGACTGGGCGCTTGGCTCGACAGACTCAGCAAATCCATTTGCAAAGAAAGTGGGTCAACATCGGTAGAGAATCTGCTAGATGCCGCTAACATAGGCATGGCCTGCCTGGTGTCCAGTTTCCCGCTGTTTCTTCCAATCTTTGCACTGCGACGGGATTCCCTTGATCTTGCACTTCGGAATGCAGAGTCAGAAGAATCTGAACCATTGGGGTCTTCACCTGCACTGCAAGCTCTGGAGCAAAATATCTGACCTTGCTTGGGAAGAAAAGGGCGTCCCAGGAGAGATTTCTTACATTGTGCACAACAAAAACAGGTCTCTGTAGCGTGCCAGTGTTGGCCATCATAGGTCATCTGGCCTTGATCGATACCTGAAAAAGAGGGTGGAAATGAGAGACATTTCAACAGCTAAGCTGCTGTAACAGATTCAAATAATACACATAATTGTGTACCGGCATGTTCTGGGACTGCTACGTTTAAGGGACAGAACACAATAAAATAAAAAAAAGCTGTTTTAAGAATCAATGACTGCTATTGTTTTCATACAAATATTACTGACTTGGCATAAAAGTATATCTTACATAGTACAGGTATAATGTGTGAAGCAATGTTTTTATTATACATTTACAAGTATATTTACTGATTACTGGTATATTGGTGGTATATTCCCCACTTAATTCTGTTTTCTGTTTTGTGTTTTTTATTTTTTTTAACCCACTGTAAATGCAGCTAAAATATTCTTCCAAAAAGTTCAAATGATTACCAAAAAACTACAAATAAATGTTAGGCAGGCCATCCTCATAGATAAACAGAAAATATTAGCATATGCATCTTTTAGTTTTTAAAGTATATTTTTGTGTCATGACATAGAAAACAAGTTTGCTGTAGTCCATAATGGGTCACATCGGGTTTCAAGAATGTTATTGTAGTTTAAATTTCAAATCAGTTTTCCTTAAAAGATATTACACAGTATGCTGTGTAAATTCCACTCACTGGGTCTAGGGTCTAGGGTCCATCTACTTTGCATGCTTAGACATAGCTGGGAATCTGTGTGCCAGGAAACCACCTAAACCTACTTTTAGGTGGTCATTATGTAGCAAATTTGCTTCCCTTTGTGCAATTATTTTACTCAGCTATGCAAACTACTTTTAATAGTTTGTACAAGTCAACTTACAATTTTAAGCATGAGGTAAAACATTTTTTTTTTGGCCTTAATGGAAATTTTAAAACAGGTGGTGTTCCCATATGCAGAATGGATTTCCCGGAGACAAACAATAACATTAGCTGGAATATTGATTTCTTTTTAATGACCTTTCCAAGATGAATGGAAATGTTACTGGTCTTTCTAACATGCATGAATCTCTCCTCTAATTCTGCTTCTGTAAAATTAATGCTCCTACTTTGTATCATCACAAAAAAATAATAATAATAATAATTTTCCAACAAGACAATATCCAGCTAATGGACCTGGACCAAATTATTTTAGGAGGCCATTTTATACAAGAAAAAAAAAATTCTGTGAGATATCGTATTGTCACATGAGGACTGTGGCAGTGTAAGCTTAATATATAACCCAAATGGACTACAGCATCCAAACATCACGTTTGTTAAAATCATCTAAAAATCAAAGTTGTTATATTCAGAAATGTAACCCATAAATTAATTAATCAAAGTTCCTAACTAAATAATCCTGAATGAAATACAGATAGCTGATGCTGAAGGTCACATGATTATTATTGCTGATATAGACAGATGTTCTGGGTGTTGCTGTTGAGCTCCAGAACCTTGAACAACACTGCGTTAATTTTCCATCAGTAGGGATGTACAAATGCCTCCTTACCTATGTGTTCACCACACGTGTCACAGTACTCTGCATACAGGGACTCAAAGCAGTTACAGCAGTATGGTCTTCCTTCTTTCATAATGTATCTCTGGCCTCCCAGCACAGTCTCACATTCAAAACAACAGAAGTGTTTCATGTGCCAATGTCTTCCCTCGGCTTCTGTGCACTCATCTGCGAAAATGATCTACGAGAAGAAGAACATGTATCTACTAATACCACAATGAAACCATTACCTGATAAATGAAGACAAACACTCCAGAAATAGACCTGGGATTAAGAGTGAAATTCAACCAAGCCTTAACAGTTTTAATTTCCGTCATAAATATATATATAGATAGATGTACTGTAGCAAAAGTAGAAAAACTGAATTTAGGGTAAAATGATACCAGTAAATGTAAATGCTTCCTTCATGTGTACAATAAGGTCTTCTCAAGCAGCAACACACTATTTTTGTTTTACAATTTCAGTATATCAAAATACACACAATAAATCCCAACTCTGAAGTCAGGTAATGTCTAGCATGATACTGTAAAAGCTCCTTTGAATGCAGGGATATATATATATATATATATATATATATATATATATATATATATATATATATATATATATATATATATATATAATATTCTTTTTACAAGATCAAAGCATTGTTTATCACAGCATACCCTTACCTCATCGCAGGCTGTACATCTAGGTTTGAGGCGTTCAGCATGGTGCCTGCCACAGTATATCTTTCCATCTTGATAGAAATAAATGAGATCCACCAACAGTTCGTCACATATGCTGCATACAAAACAGTGTGGGTGCCAGCAAACGCCATGGCCTGCTCTTGATGCAAACACAGCAATGTCTCCTCCATTGATCTGGCCTCCACACTGATTGAACAAGGAACAAAAAAAAAAAGAATACTGGGACATTCGGTATAATGAAGATGAACGGCCATACAATTCCAATGGCTCATCTTTTACATTACACCTATTATATCTATTTGCAACTACTATTTTAAAATGTTACCAAATAGACACTGTTAAGTCATTTTATAATTCAGACACAGACCTGTCAATCTATGATAATTTGTACTTGTACATAAATGGTATAAATGAAACACTCCACAGTAATTATGTGTATAATTGCTCGCTGACCCTTGGGAGCACAATGAAAATGAGATTCTCAGCCGTATGAAATATTTCATGGATCTATCTATAGTACAAAATTAATACAAATTATTTTGTACCAACTTGGAGGAGTCAAACAATGATTAATCTAAAATGTAGTCATGCCTTTTAATAAGACATATCTGTCTGTTTCAATCTTAACAAAAAGTCTGCCCAAAGCGGCATTAAAAGATTTTCTGGCTTATACCAACTGTATGTAATTAAATATATATATATATATATATATATATATATATATATATATATATATATATATATACAGTACTGTGCAAAAGTTTTAGGCAGGTGTGAAAAATGCTGTAAAGTAAGAATGCTTTCAAAATAGACATGTTAATAGATTATATTTATCAATTAACTAAATGCAAAGTGAGTGAACAGAAGAAAAATCTAAATCAAATCCATATTGGGTGTGACCACCCTTTGCCTTCAAAACAGCATCAATTCTTCTAGGTACACTTGCACAAAGTCAGGGATTTTGTAGGCATATAGTCAGGTGTATGATTAAACAATTATACCAAACAGGTGCTAATGATCATCAATTCAATATGTAGGTTGAAACACAATCATTAACTGAAACAGAAACAGCTGTGTAGGAGGAATAAAACTGGGTGAGGAACAGCCAAACTCAGCTAACAAGGTGAGGTTGCTGAAGACAGTTTACTGTCAAAAATCATACACCATGGCAAGACTGAGCACAGCAACAAGACACAAGGTAGTTATACTGCATCAGCAAGGTCTCTCCCAGGCAGAAATTTCAAGGCAGACAGGGGTTTCCAGATGTGCTGTCCAAGCTCTTTGAAGAAGCACAAAGAAACGGGCAACGTTGAGGACCGTGAGACGCAGTGGTCGGCCAAGGAAACTTACTGCAGCAGATGAAAGACACATCATGCTTACTTCCCTTCGTAATCGGAAGATGTCCAGCAGTGCCATCAGCTCAGAATTGGCAGAAAACAGTGGGACCCTGGTACACCCATCTACTGTTCGGAGAAGTCTGGTCAGAAGTGGCCTTCATGGAAGACTTGCGGCCAAAAAGCCATACCTCCGACGTGGAAACAAGGCCAAGCGACTCAACTATGCACGAAAACACAGGAACTGGGGTGCAGAAAAATGGCAGCAGGTACTCTGGACTGATGAGTCAAAATTTGAAATATTTGGCTGTAGCAGAAGGCAGTTTGTTCGCCGAAGGGCTGAAGAGCGGTACACGAATGAGTGTCTGCAGGCAACAGTGAAGCATGGTGGAGGTTCCTTGCAAGTTTGGGGCTGCATTTCTGCAAATGGAGTTGGGGATTTGGTCAGAATTAATGGTCTCCTCAATGCTGAGAAGTACAGGCAGATACTTATCCATCATGCAATACCATCAGGGAGGCATCTGATTGGCCCCAAATTTATTCTGCAGCATGACAACGACCCCAAACATACAGCTTAAAGTCATTAAGAACTATCTTCAGCGTAAAGAAGAACAAGGAGTCCTGGAAGTGATGGTATGGCCCCCACAGAGCCCTGATCTCAACATCATCGAGTCTGTCTGGGATTACATGAAGAGAGAGAAGCAACTGAGGCTGCCTAAATCCACAGAAGAACTGTGGTTAGTTCTCCAAGATGTTTGGGCCAACCTACCTGCCGAGTTCCTTCAAAAACTGTGTGCAAGTGTACCTAGAAGAATTGATGCTGTTTTGAAGGCAAAGGGTGGTCACACCAAATATGGATTTGATTTAGATTTTTCTTCTGTTCACTCACTTTGCATTTAGTTAATTGATAAATATAATCTATTAACATGTCTATTTTTGAAAGCATTCTTACTTTACAGCATTTTTTCACACCTGCCTAAAACTTTTGCACAGTACTGTATATATATATATATATATATATATATATATATATATATATATATATATATAAGGCATCTGTGCACTCGTAGCAAGTAAAACCCCAATGAATGTATTTGTTTTTCCCTTCAACATCTGTTCTGGCAAAAAAGATACAGAATATATCAGAGCTCTGTTGCCAGTAAAACTAATGTTACTTACTTAAACATATAATTTACTTGTCACTCTTAAGGCAC